>CM067349.1:67678615-67788615 GCA_034190875.2 Urechis unicinctus
GTCCTTGTGTACATGGATCAGGGCTAACGACGACAGCCTGTCAGACGTCATTGTTGATTGCAAATAGTTTGTTTATGCGGTTCATTTCACTAAATGACCTTTCACATGTGGCCGACGTTGGTGGCATGGTCAAAAGGACCCCGATGATGGTACAAATGCAAGGATGCAAGTCCTTGCACGTCTGCCGAAGAGTGTCTTGAAGCCTTAATGTCTGTCATACTCCATCTAACATTCCATCTAGCAGTTTCCGACTTGAATGTCTCGTATGTTTGAGGAAAGTCGGGGGCAAAGGCAGCATATATTGTCTGCAGCATATTATCTCACAGGTCAGCCAGTTTGGAAGGCAATAAGTGTTGCGCACAGTACCGATCTTCATTACCCAGGATGCGAGTTTCCATTTCCTGAAATAAATGGTCCAGGGAAACTTAATACACAGTGATCCTGTAGTAATCGGACGCCGTTTGGACATCACGGTTAGCTCAGTTCTGCTATCGACCAGCTCTTCTCGGCATTGATGGTTGAATGTCAAAATCGGCGCTAACTTCTAGGGCCTTGTCGTAAAGAGCATCCCAAACATATTGGTCAGCCCTTTCATCGTTGCACAGCTTAATAACTATGCGTGTTTCAATCACAGCATGCAACAATTCGTTGTCCTGATTTTGTAGGAAACGGTGCTACTCAGAATGTGTTCCGCCACAAGCAGCGCGATTATAAATCCGAATCGCAATATAAGTGTCTTACATGAGCACGCGGTTCAGAAAGGAAATATCCGTCACTAAGGGTATCTGTTTTGGCGGGAACGAGGCTCTGTCGAGTTTCCCCGAAACAGTTACCCGAATTGACGGATTGCACATCAAAATAGATATTTAAACACAAACTTATCGAAATAATGCATTTTGATACAAAGCTAGAGTTATTCAGATGCTGTGTTTGGGAAAGTGACGTCACATTGTTTATAACGTTACGTCCATGTAATGCACGCGAGTCGTCTTACATGGCGATTGGGGTGGGGATGGGTAAGATTAGATTTTCTAGCACTGCATATATCTCCATCTGGTATGCAAGAATAATCGATCTATAGACAGGGCAAATCCACTTTTAAAATATACTTGTGAGTTATTTTGTCATGCACACAACTTAATACATCTTAAAGGTTTGAAACGAAAAAAGACGGCCGTGTTGGAAATGAGCCTGTGGCCAGGTTCCATTTACTTTTGTTTCATCAATTCGTCTACAGGAGGTAAAGTAAGACATCCAATATCCGATACTTGGGAATTTTCGCAAAAGCCGAAAGCATCCGTAAAATACAATGTGACGTATTTGTTTGGTTAATGATCGTTCCATTTACCCTAACCATCGATTTTTATTGCATTTTTTGGCATTTTATTATGCAACCAGCATGCACCTATACCACACATTACAGAACGCAGCTTTAACGTTGTCCCAGTTGACCTATTTGGTCATTGATTTGTGATTGTCATTTGACATGGTACATCTTAGTCACGGGACAGCATTAATGTTGTTATCACTTGTGTCATCAATGTACATACAAAGCCCTATCTATTTGCTCAAATCCGAGTGTAAATACAATTGATGTGTCTGTATTATACTCGTATATCTAAAGCAATCTTTTACCGAGCCTTCTACGAAATGAAACTTTACACATCTCCCCTTCAATTTCGTTAACATATCTCATTCTTCTCAATTATCATGATAATCACATCATTAATCGAATCGATGGGTGCAGTGACGGTTATACAGCCTCCAATAAAATGCTGATACTTTACCCCAACCGACATTCATTAACCAGATCGATGCACATCTATCCCTCGGGCTTAGGTTATAAAATGATTACATCCACGTATTGGTTCAACACGTACACCTATGTCAGTTATATATACTTGAAAATATTGACTGACCAATTAGCCTTGCATAAATTAAGAAGTTGCCAATGCTGTTAGTTAAGGCATGTACATTAGGTGAACTATGTGTAACGCGTCAGTAGATTACTTGATCATCTTAACACTGCCGTGAACTCACTTTGATCGCCACCCTGACCCCAACCATATCCCTGCCGTGACCGCAACCCCATACCAACCCCGACCCTACCTTAATCTCCGCCATATCTCTATCCTTCTTTTGTTCCCTGGCCCTACCCATGGCTTAATGGCCGTTTTGTCACAAAAGGGGACGACCGTGCACACGGTCACGCGCAGGTATGAAATCCCGGAACAAAGTAGGCATGATCAAGTCGTTTATGAGGAGAATACGGACACGAAGGCACACATACAAGCGTTGATAAATATACACCGAACGTGTTTGATACTTCGACCTGGACTGATTGAGTTATTCGTTCGTCCATCAAATAGCCATCGATATGCCAAGGAATACTGCATACTTATGTGTGGGCGTCAGCGCAACTGCTATAGTGACTGGAATCGGTATACATCTACTGAGATATAACTAAGCCGCAAAGTCTGCTTCTGTAGGACATCCACAAGTTGGATATAAGGTTGAAGACAAAAACACAAGCTTCATATATGGTGCCAATGTGGACATGATAGTAAACTATCCATGCTTCACCAGAAGCGCAATGTGTTTGTTATGTATCATTTTGGCAATTCCTCGGATATAAATGATTAATAATGTCATTCAATGTGATAAACATGGTTGCGAATACAAACATCGACATTCATCAAATCTGAATGCTAAATTTTGAATGAGAATATTATTTGTAAAATTATGCGCTGTGAATAGCGCATAGTATATAAGCTTGGGGACGTACTTAGATATCTGAAATCAATCGCAGTTTCAAATTTTGTTAGTTAACCATAACTTGCTGTAACGATTGTAAGCAGCAATGTCCTGCACGTAACACGCAGCGATGGGCAGGAATGTGGGAGGAGGAACGCGTAGTTTGCGATGGAGCACAGTAACACAGCGAATGAACATCAAGTCTGGCAGGTCATTATCTGGGATTTATGGGACAAGACAGAATATGATAGTAGGAGTGAAGGAGGCTGTTGTCCTGGATTAGCACACGGTAACTGAGTTCAAGTGTGTAGATATATCTAGACTGTCGGCAATGAATCTCGATATTGTTGATGGAGATAATATGATCCCGATGTTGATTGATGGAGAGATTTCGATGTAGATTGGAAGATAAGATAAAACACATCATTCTATGGCGGTTGAACATGGATACTGTTGGAGCCGCATCCAATTGGTAACACGTTCATTGTATTCCACATTATGTGTACCTCTGACAATATCATCACAAAATGTACAATTTTATGGCACCAGAAGCTTCACTTAAACAACATTTGTGATTAATTGCTGATCAAATCAATTAGATGTACTCGTTCATTATGTCAAGCACCTGCAACTCCTTTAATGTTCGCCCGCAGAATCAGCAACCACGTACCTGTCGCAATGAAGACAACGCACCGCCGAATATACAGTAGTTGTTGCTGTTCATTTGGCACCCTAGCCGACTCTAAGCCCCGGCAGGCCAACACTTATTGCTGATAAAAGTGACTCTAGCTAGGCCAAATAATGGCTGTTAGCGTTGTCTACTTGCAATGATTACTTCCGTCGATAGAATAAAAGCGCGGTTATTGTCAGCACATTGTCTATCTGAATGGCTGCATCTACATGCGTATAACATCACAAGCTACTGTTCCTGTCGCTTGATCGTAGAGATATCTGGTTCCAGTCACGGGACATGTACTTACAGGTACTAAATAATTCATGTTGTACTTCGTTATAAACAAGGGGCATAACTATAGGTTGATATTGTGATATATGCTTTAAGCACGGGCGCTCTATTGTCGTCATGGGGTTACTCAATCGGTAATTAATGTCGGTAGGCATTGAACGAACGCTTTTGAAAACACATAAACGTTTAAACCCTGCCTAAGATTTGTGATCCTTCATCATATATAGTAAATATTTAGTAATCATCTCCATAAAAAAACGTTATTCCCCTTGCCGTTCTGGTTTTCGACACGTTTGGCTGTATTATAGGGAGATCAAATATATGCCCATTATACACGATAGGCGCAACAAGTGGGGGCTTAATATTGACTGATGCCTTACTTATATATATATATATATATATATATATATATATATATATATATATATATATATATATATATATATATATATATATACATATATATATATATATATATATATATATACATGAAGATATATATACATATATATATATATATATATATATACATATATATGTATATGTATATATTCAAATGTACATTTACACACATATATATATACAAAAAATATAAATATAAAAATATTTATATATATATTCATATATATATATAAGTATATACAGCTATTTATATATATAAATATATATATATATATATATATATTATATATATATATGTATATATATATTTATATATATGTATATGCATATATATATATTTATATATCTATCTATATAGATATATATATATTATATATATATATATATATATAATATATGTATATATATATATAAATATATATATATATATATATATATATATTTATATATGCGGTCCTTTGTAGACGAAAATTTACATGCAAGCAACAAATACCTACACATAATATCTCATAGCTATGAACTATGTGTATTGATGTATATTTATATGCATATATATATATGCATATAGATATAGGTATACATTACATATTTATATGCATATAAATATACAGAGATACATATATACACATGTATTTATTTATGCATAAAGATATATAGATATATATATTATGTCAATATTTACATATACATATATATAGATATATATGGATTATTGTGAATATATATACGTTTATTCATAAGTACATATATATATACACATTATATATTTACATACGTATATATATATATATATATATATATATATATATATATATATATATATATATATATATATATATATATATATATATATATATATATATATATATATATATATACTTATATATATGGGTCGTGCGTTGACGTAAATTGACATGCCATCAACAAATACGTACACATACTTTTTCGTAACTATGATCTATGTCTATCGATTATTTAGTGCATATAAGTATAACATATTGTAATTGGTGTGGACTGTCTCGATTGTTTGCTCGTCAATCACATAGCCGTAAAGTAAGAAATTGAATAATTTTGTTTGGTCATCAATGCTACTGATATTGACAACGACTGGAATAACTCACATTACAGTCTACATTTGCTATACAGCAACGGTGCTTTGGTTCAGCGGTATTTGCGAAATTCGCATTACAACGTCAAATGTTGCTGCTAGACATCTGAAAGTATCATATAAAACTTAACTGAATACAAATGCGAGTTTTATTTGAGGTGCCAATGCTGACATTCTTCAACGATTTGTTTGTAATCTACCTTTGCAAACTCTCGGTTATGCATCCTTGTTGCATTTTCTCCGACACAGATTTACCCCAACCAGAAGCGGTTATACATATGTGATTAGCTTGCGCACAAGAAAATGCAATGTAATATTTAACACACTCAAACAGGGTTTAGCGGTGTGTAGACACATCATGACTAACAGCAATAACGCTGGATGTGAATTGGATAGAGCGGGAATAAACAGATCCCTCACAGGCGGCTGTTGATGGGATAGAGAGAGAATAAAACACATCCCTCTCAGGCGGCTGTTGATTGGATAGAGCGATGGTACGCTGATGTTTCAGATGCTAGTGTGGAAATCAATTTGCGATTACTTAAAGGTGCCGTGGGTCAGGATTATCTTGCAAAAAAGATTGAAATGAGCAGAGTTTGAAAGATTGCTAATATTTGTGCTGTTGAGTTGACTACATAAATGGTTTTATTGTCAATATGAGGTTCAAATAACGTAAGGGTTGCGATGGCGATAAATCTGACCAAGTGGTTCAACGAATTTGTTTTTAACGTCCAATGAAAAGTTTGGGTTTTAACGGGGAACCATAGCACTCAGGGAGAGCTGTATAACCATCCCCATCATTCTAATCCATCACCTTTGTAATGTCACAGCGGTGTTAAAAGTGAATTAACAACCCAGGATTGGGTAGTTTTGGATGGGATTAGGTAATCTCATTTTGCCTCTTTGTTGTTATGCCTGCCGCAACCAACACAATCGAAATGCAAACAGAACCATTGAAAACATTGATCGCTGGTTCATATCTCTTTACTGCTTGCCGATTGTATATATTAATAACGCACTGTCAGTACTGTATATGACAATATTTCAATATGCATGCATGGGGCATTAGTCAGCCTAGCAGAATCAGGCTGATTGTGGCTATGGTGCAATCCTAATAAGACGACTTGCGTTGATGATTGTTGAATGATTGCAACATAATTCTTTACATAATGACAACAAAGAGCGTTTTATTTGGAATCAAATAAACAGACATATCTATTAAAAGACAAAAGTAGCTCTTTTGCACACTTAATAACAAGTTTCACCTTGCAAAGATGAGGGAGGCATATGTGACTATTATGGTCTGGCCACAATAGTCTGTCAATGAACTAAACCTTAGGGCTTCATATATCACTGCTGATTGACATTTGACTGGCATATGTATTAATGTTCTCGAAAAAGAATGCAGACACAGTGATGTTTAGAAAGGTGATCACAAAGATAGTACCACGGGGAAATCTATTGGCACTCTTCTGCAATGGGTCTTGTTGGTTAAATCATCATTGCCCGTCATAATTCTATTACGGGCGGACAGCTCATGGTATGCATACAGCCTAATGACTTGTGTACAAGGAATGAATTAGATACATAAACTTAGAAGGTCGTGTTTGTGTATCATTTTGTGATTAATCATCTTTTGTGGAATTGCAAAATATTATGTTCAACAAGGAGACATTTATGCTAAAATAAGGCAACCAATGTCGGTTGATGAGTCCGTTGATACTTAAATAAAAAAGGGCTGCTTAAAATACGTTTTCTAGCAAATAGCGACTTTTCCTTTGTGTTTACATTGCTTATTATTGTTTGAACACCCATCAGGATGATATTATCAGACATATACGAAAGTATCACAAATCTGTTTTCGACCTAGACAACGCCTTCCACAAATTCGTCCATTGCCGAATGACCTGTGTTAAAGCCAACATTCCGTTGGACGGCCAGCCAATAGATCTATTTATCAACCATCAGGCATCCTGACAGACTGCACGAAACGAGACGCAGCAAATCAATATGGAATACACTCCATGAACTGCTCACTCAAGCATACAAATTCAACAAGACAGGTCTTTAATTCTAGCTGTCACACATACGGGCTTTTTGACTCCTCATTTACTCAATGTCAGCGTCACTCTACTAGTCTGTTTGCGATTGATGAAGGTCACGTGATACCAAAAGCACGTTAGTGGTCTGCCCATGATGCTTTGGTGCTGTCACTGATTTGTATGGGTAGTGTCCAGCAAACTAAGCATCTGACAAAAATGTTCCGTCTTCTGACTATCACAATTCTATCAACGTAATGTTGATTGTCCTAGTTTTTTGCCTTACATCGCAAGCTTCAAAATTTCAGCGTTGACACAGCAGTAGACTTTGGTCAAAAGGAACCACCCGTGCTGTTTATATATTGTGCCATCCGATCATTATCGGTTTTCAATCAATAATAGCAATAAATAGGAATTTGAACAATTATTACAATGGTACAACATGGCGAATCCGGAATAACGAACTAAAAGTAAACAAATGTCCTGAATGTGATATTAGCTGTGTAAACAGATGCATTGTAAAACGCCCGAACACCAGATTGACATTAGCCTGCAATTAGCAATAAAATATATATTAGTTTTTTTCAAATCCCCAGTTTGATTGTCTTAATCCCGTCTATTTGGGTCGCGAATAGCAAATGCGTTGTGTTACAATGATACAACGTAACTGCTGCCCTTTGATAGCTTTGTGCAATGAGCTGAGTCCGGATTCACCATGGCAAACACGCAAACATGCATCAGATATGGAAACATGTCTCACTACTAGCGATTTGGTTTTGATTGCTCTTTACAGGTCTTGATAGACAGCGGTATGATCCTTTACAACATTCCCAATGGAAGTGTCAACGCCGATTAAACCAAGTCGTTCCATCGCATCTCTTCCTTGGTTAGCTTGATATAATTCAGCTGACGAACCGCGCTTAACGGCCTAATATGGTGGTAGCATGGAAGCAAATTTCCACCCAGTGCGCTACCTAATGTCAACGTTCCTCCTCGTAATCAGTGATAAGTCATTTTGTAAAACGGCCTGAATGATTTAAAGTAATCTATGTTGACCATTTTGACACCATGCATTTACACGGTTTATTGTGTTATTTATTACCAACGCTCCCTGCACGCACCTCGTCATATCACTTTGTATCATGTTACACTTAAGTTTGGTGGCGATGATGGAAAGTCATATGTTGTTCTATGAAGTTTAGGGTACACAGGATGCTCTATATTGCGCTCCTCCTTTACTTTCTGACTTGAGCTTTTACTCTTCGGTGACTACATGCTACATGGCTTTCACTGCATCACTACAGAACACATAAGAAATCATGACAAGACAAAGAGGTGTAATTTGGTGCTAAGCACGATGAACAATCAATCGACAACCACATAGCTCAAAGTATCTGTGTTCAGTACAATTGTGTCAAATACTTTCAGTCTACTTTGCATCTGGTTTTGCTACGCAATATTAAGATTCCACAATTAAAATATAATAGTGCAATTTATTTGCATTTATGTATTTATGGATGAATGTGTGTGTATGTTTGTATGAATGTATGCATGTCTAGTATATTTACACATTTTTGTACGTATGTATGTATGTATGTATGTATGTATGTATGTATGTATGTATGTATGTATGTATGTATGTATGTATGTATGTATGTATGTATGTATGTATGTATGTATGTATGTATGTATGTATGTATGTATGTATGTATGTATGTATGTATGTACGTATGTATGTATGTACGTATGTATGTATGTACGTATGTATGTATGTATGTATGTATGTATGTATATATGTATGTATGTATGTATGTATGTATGTATGTATGTATGTATGTATGTATGTATGTATGTATGTATGTATGTATGTATGTATGTATGTATGTATGTATGTATGTATGTATGTATATGTATGTATGTATGTATGTATGTATGTATGTATGTATGTATGTATGTATGTATGTATGTTAGTATGTATGTATGTATGTATGTATGTATGTATGCATGCATGCATGTATGTATGCATGCATGCATGTATGTATGTATGTATGTATGTATGTATGTATGTATGTATGTATGTATGTATGTATGTATGTATGTATGTATGTATGTATGTATGTATGTATGTATGTATGTATGTATGTATGTATGTATGTATGTATGTATGTATGTATGTATGTATGTATGTATGTATGTATGTATGTATGTATGTATGTATGTATGTATGTATGTATGTATGTATGTATGTATGTATGTATGTATGTATGTATGTATGTATGTATGTATGTATGTATGTATGTATGTATGTATGAATGTATGTATGTTTGCATGTATGTATGTATGTATGAATGCATTCATATATATATGTTTGTATGTATGCATGTATGTATGCATATATATATGAATAATTCAATGCGTGTGGGAATATATCAATATATGCATACCCATAGAGACTTGTTATGCAGTTGCCACAGAACGAGATCCCGCTTTTGCCTAAATCTCCCACCACGTAATATAAAATGAACCAGTGCTTATGACACGCCAGGCTAGACCCCACTAAAATATGTTAACATCTCTACTAATGAGTTATGCTTGCACGACATAGCTGCTTAAAGTGGAAAAACGTGTTGATATGTTCCTTCTACCTTAGTCTAATCATTTGTCTGTTTAAACGATTGGTTTGAAATACAAGCTAGTACATCTAGAGATGCAACGTACACAATAAGGCGGGAATGCGAAAAGAAGGAGCTTACTGTATCATAGACCCCTTTCAAAGCAACTTGTCATTTTATCAGTAAAAACGTTCAAAATAATTATTCATTTTATATGGGTAAATACTTTGCTTAAATACGAGTAAAAAGCCAATCAGTGATTAACAAACGATCTTGTCGTGTATTAGACATGTAGAAATCGTACAGTTCTCGCCAAGTGAACTGCTATTCAGCACTTAATTAAACATCAGGAGAGATTCGTGTGTAAGTGCATCATTTTCGTACTAAATGCTGACGATGACAACTAGATTAAATGAGCGGTTAATTATTTGGGCATCTATGGCAGCATATGTCCATCATCGATATTATGCTGAATCCATCTCTACCCATCAACTCTACCCCCATACATATGATCTTCTGTTGGACTTGTGCAATGCTATATAACAGAGCATCGCCACGTGTATTTTAGTCATGTGTTAGCCCACTTAATGAATACGTCAACATATGACGAAAATATCATTTCCTTTGGCCGTTGGTGAACATAAATTCTACTCTAAGAGCACCCTTAGGGGATGATAAAAGATTTTATGCGATTATATCCTCAGCGCAATGACGTCGCAGAAATAAATCATCGAGCCATATCTCAATGGACCTATTTTGTTGGTAATACTGTTACGTTTTACATGAAAGACATTACATGTTAACGTTGTCTGGGTGGCTCCTGTTGATGATACATAACGATTAGTCGGCATTTCTCAATCATACTCCGATACTACTTCTTACTGCGCGTTGTAACATGCTAGTGCACGCGATGGAGCTTAAAGTGCCTATCGCACGGTTATAGGTACTTTGCTGAAATCAATTCATAATGTGATCAACAAACTCAAAACGGTCCAATAACCGTCGCATCTGATCAATTAAGGTCAAAATTTGATAAAATGTGAGTTCAAATTAGCGCGCCCGACAAAACGTTGCGGCAGCCATTATCTAGGTCAACCATGCGTGTGGCGTCAGGTAAGGGAGGCCGTTCTCAGAGACGCACGGAGTTCCCCGTTGTTTATATTGTCGGAGTTCGTCACTCGTTTTTGGGATTTTGGATCGTTTCAGCCATCTTGTGACCGCCTGAACGCGATGGTTAATGGTTGTTGTGTTAGGGGCTGCCCGCGTACCAGTCGGGACGGCGTGAGCTTGTTCAGGTTTCCTGGTAAGGACCATTTAAAAAAACAATGGATTGGCCAGATATTGCGATCGCGAGACAAATGGCTGGGCCCGGGCAAGTACTTGTTTGTGTGCTCGGTTCATTTCACCGAGGAATGTTTTGAGGAGATGAGCTTGGCTGGATACCACGATGTAAGCGGGTTATGAAAGAAGCTGCTGTGCCTACTCTTTTTTGCGAAGGCCTCTGCTGTCAAGCAATCAAGAAAGGATGGTGAGGCAAGTGAACCCCTCCCACCCCAGCCCAAGAAAAGCTGACCTGCCTTTATCAAGATAGAGAAGCACAGGGTGAGATTTGATGACTTTCTTGTTGTATTAGTATTGAATAAATAGTCCATTATCTTGTTAAGTTGATGATATGGTTGCCAGACATGTATCATTGTTATGATATAATATGTTGCTTTTTACAGTGCTCCTTCATGGTAGTGTTTGTTTTTAAATTTGGGAGTCATTAAATTTGTTTACATGTGCTGATATGCCAAATATATGTAGGTCATGTATAATTGGTTCATTGTATCACAGATATCAGAGAATAGGCAACAACAGAAGCTGGGGATCAAGTCTTCAAGCTAAGATACTCCAAGTTTAAGCAGGGGCATATTGTCACTGAAGTAGCAACAAAGGCAACATTTGGTGAATATTTTTACTGATATATAAAATGTAAACAACAACAAATTCAATTACCATGGAGGTATGACTATAAGGTTATAAGCAACAGTCTGGTGTGCAAGCTGTGACTTGAGTTCTTGCTGGTTTGCTATGAGCCAACCCTGCCCAAGACAGAAGCACCACCTCCAATGTGTGCAGATGCAATGAGACTAGATCCACGACAAGCCATTGAGGCACACCAGAGTAGGTTCTGCATGTATCAAGACAAGTCCTAGGTGAGTGGAGGGTACAGGAATCCTTGATAGTCTCGTACTGGGAAGTTATCTCGTATTGTTGTAACAGCGCAGGCTGGTAACGGAGCTCTTATCTTTTGTCCAAGATGTCCCCAGCACCAGGGAACAAACTGCCTGTATGCAGTATACCTGTAACGCATGTAAAATAACCATGTGACATTGTTGATTTAACCATGCTCAAATATTTTTGTCAAACCAGTATCAATAAGTATAATTAAATCGTAAATAATGACTGCTAGCCTTGGTACAGATTTATGTGTAAATAATAGAAAACATCGTCACCTTTGTACATCATTATCTGACATGTGCCTGTGCTGTTGTCTGTAGGAGAAGTATACCACTTGCAAGGCCTAAGGGTTCAAACAGATTGGTCTGAAACCAGGATGCTGGGTTATGCAACCAATGGGAATGGGGCTGTTCTCTATTGAGGTCAAGGAATTTCCACATAGCACACAGATTCTTCTACCTCTGCCACTAGTAGACAGTAGCCATACAAACACCTGTAACATGATGTAATGATGGGAATATTAATGTTTGTAATAAAGGATGACATATTGTATGGCAAATATGTTTTAGCCTCTGCATTCATAGAAACTCTGATGTAACACAGACCACCATGATAATATAATACCATAATCTTCACCTCCTCAAGTCCAGTTAAACATTCATTTATGGGCTACCTGACAATCCTATGAGAACACAGCTGTGGTACTTGCTCTCCTATATATATTCTACCTCAGAATCAATCTACCTCAACTTTTAAAAATATTGTAATCAGCCTTTGATAAGGCCTACTTTAAATAAAAGAGGATCTCTATTTATTAACAGCAGTCTGAAATTAGTTTGTTTGCAATTCGTGTGGAGGAGCATTTACATTTAAATGGTACAACTTTGTAAACATGAACCCTTGCAACCACTTGATTTGAAAAAATCTTTGTGGTATCTCATGTCTGCTGTCTGATAGGGAAGAATTATTTGCTGCAAAGCTCTGTTGTATAGTCTACTGTTAGGAATAGAGCTTACATATTTTGTTTGTGAAATTTATGGATTAACGTCGTTACATGCCAACACATATACGATGAACTGGTGCACAAGCAGGATCAGATACAGCTTACCAAGCATTGTTCTGTAGCAGCCCTATGCCCTGGGCAGGATGGCCGGCGTGAGACCCAGACACAGCAGTGACATCGCCAGTGTCTTTTTTCTCTCATTGGATACCTCGGATTGCTCATTTCTGGTTCGAATCTGTAAGGCAAAACTTGCTCTGCCGAAGCAACGATAGTTTGCGAATGACCTGTGCCATACCATGTCTCTTTGTCGCTCTCCTGAAGTGATGAAATAACGAAATTTCCAGCAGCCATTTCTCGCTAATCGTAGTGCAGATTGCGCCTCGCAACAAAAACATTCCCGGACCTGACGTCACGCGGAGGCGATGAATTATTCATGAGCATGTCGGCTCGATACGCCGAATTCATCTTTAAAGTTTTTGACAATTGACACATAGACAGAATAGGTACTTCTGGGTTATATTTCCGTTATCTGGCGAAAAAAATGATATGATAGTGCGATAGGCACTTTAATACAAGCAGAGCTTGTACTAAATAGCAATATACATTATTCTACCAGAGGCCAAGAAAAATAAGAACACGTTTTTATGTAACCACTCGAAATCTCAAACTGTTAACAGCAATGCACGTGCAGTTGACCACATTTGATGTGTGCCACAGGGTGTCAATACACGATTAAACAAGATCGTGAAAGCAAAATCTGTGTTAATTGCGGTAACAAAGACAACGTTACATTGAATAACCCAAACAATTGAGGATTCAGATTTTTCTGGCATTCTCTTGTGTCTTGGCCAATTCTATCTCCGCTTTTTGGTGGGTAGTATCCGTTTACCGGTTGTGTAAGCTACTGGAGGCCATATATGTAATTTTACACGCCAAGGAAATAGGATCAATCATACCTGAGATGTTAAATCTAGTAATTATCAAACTATGCTTGTACAATTAGTTCACTGCTTATTTCATCATTGCAGTTGATTTGATCCAAACATTTTTTGGGATTCCCTTTGCAAACGTTACGTTTTTCATTTCGAATACTTAGGTGTCTTAATACGTTAAGACAGGAATATTTTCTAAAAGGCTGAGTTGATCTTCATCAAAACCAAAGTCGTCAACATGACACAAGAGAAACAGGTAGGAACAATACAGCAGAGTGAGGGTTAAATAAAAACAAAATAGAACTGTGGCAAGACAAGTTGCACCCAGAGTGTTCTCGCATTTCCAGATTACTTTACAAGTGACAAAGCACCTGTCTCCCAAAACATTTGCATGGATTTACATCTGGATATTCGTTTACATCTAGCTCCCAGCTGATCGCATTTGTATACTTGTTAATATACATGTATCCATGTATGCATGTAATTTATGATCGTATGTAGGTGCCGAAGTGTAAGAACCAATTTGCGTATATAGAATGAGGAACAAAAAGTGAATGAGGGTACCATGGCCACAATAACCTAGCTATTAAGCAATGTATGGTGAGCCACATTGGTGCTTGGCGTTTTGTGTGATTAAGCGATAGTTTGATATTAATACAAAGGGACTTAGCGCTGCCAATTATTGCGGTTTAGTTTGGTCCACAGATGTAATGATAGCTGGTAAGAGGCAGAAGTAGCCACTACTTGGCCCAGTATGAGACACCTTTAACCCAAAATAAGTGTAGGCCCGCAATACCTAAGATTCAGCTGTTCACATCCGATGACCGACGGGTAGCAACCTACTATCCAGACAGCCAGCGGAAAATCAACGCCGTTAAATAAGGGTGACGTTGTCTTCATTTCGAACGGTTATCGTGCACTAGGTTGCAGCTTCCTTCGCAGCTCGCCCGAGAATGAATTGTTCGTCCATGCCACCCTTCTGTTTAAATGACAAGCTGCAGTTACGTCTCTATTAATACTGTCTTCCAGGAAAGCTATTCTGCTAATTATAATCAAATCAATTTAAATTTATAATTGCTATCTAATCCAACATTGAGATCTGACAGACATGTCCTTACATGACGTTTCGCGTAATTGGAGCGGCAATTTTTTAAACCGTTTGTTTTTCTGCGACTTCCGGCTTAATGGAAATCTCCAAAACCAACACGCGTCTGATGAATGTCTATGCAAATGTGCTGAAGATCATCCCCTTTTAAGCACTCTCATCTTCATGCAAATGACATTGCATGTAAGTTGTTTTTCTGTAATCTATGATAAATCAGAGAAATTATGTTATTGTCATCGCTATTGTTATATATTGCCTATACGTTTGCAACCGAATAGTACACCAAATTAACGTACGAAAGAGAGCAACCAAAGTCAGTCTGCTTTTGGGCATTTGCAAAGTAAATCCTTTTGATCAGATCAGTTATTTACAACAATTTATAGTCAAATAAAGGTTTTGGAGCAAGAACATTGAACGAAATGTCAATTTAAAGCTAGTCAAACAGAACCAATTAATGACCGCCTGAGAGGTTTGTGTTTTATTCTCGTCCTATCCAATCAACGGCCGCCTGAGAGGGCTGTGTTTTATTCTCGTCCTATCCAATCAACGACCGCTTGAGAGGGCAGTGTTTTATTCTCGTCCTGTCCAATCGACATCGAAATTTATGGCTGTCGGTCTGGATGTGTCGACATCATTATTTTCAGTAAGTGTGTGTAAATCAAGTACAATATTCGCCTTCGTCCATACTACGCCGGTCTGTCTTGTTCTATAAATCACTGATAATGACCTATCAGGCTTTCTCGCTGTGTAACTTAGAGCTCCAACGCCAACTACTCTTTGATCCTACCACCCGTCGTTATAAGGGTCGTGTATAAGACGACCATTACAATCATTATGAACAAGAACACTAACAACTGCCATGCTTCATGGTATTCAAGTATATCATTAACATGTTGCTATGTAATACACCAGTGATACATATGACATTACAAAGAGGAAATTACAGCGGCGCGGTGCTGCCAGACATATGCATCACTGTCACCATATAAAGCTTGGCCTTTTCTTTGTTCTCTGCTATCTGACATATTGGATCATTTTGATATATTGTACTGTAGGTGGGTGCACATCGGTTAGCGTTATACGCTATATTGACTTTCCACCTCTAGTGTTTGTGAATAGCCATATTGCGTTCAACCAAGTTTAGGATACAGATTACATTTACTTTGCATTTTATTGTTCTCATGCTGGTCATATATGTAACACCGCTTGTTTCGGTAATGCAAGGGTAATTTACTAACATAGAGTGGTAAAATGTCCACATCGACACCTTAAATGACTCTCGGGTTGGCATGCCGCTAAACTTAATATTTAACTTTTAGATGTCCAGCAGCAGTTGTTACGGTTGTAATGCAAGTAATGATGAACCAAAGCACCTTAGCTGTTTAGAAATTGCGGACTGCACTCTGAGTTATTCCAATCATAGTCAGTGTCAGTATTAAGGATGCCAAACAAAATTATGGAACCGTCCTTGCCATACCTTTGGCTATGTGATCGATGAACGAATTACCCAAACAGTCACACAAAATTAAAAATCACGTTCGGCGCTCAACATTATTTCGCATGAAGCTACTTAACATTCAATACACATTGTACATACTTATATTTTGGAAAGTTAATGTTCGTATATGTTTGTATGTCTGATTTCCCGTTTTCTTCTTAAAACGACTTCATCGTGGCAGTAAGAACTTGATCCACATGTGCTACCTTTTCTAACCAGGAACCCACAGAACGCAAACCGTTTAAACTGAGACATATTCTGTTCGCTTTTGCATCACATATAACCTGTCATTAGGCTGATCATCGGTTAGCTATGGAGGTAATATACTATCATAAACATATATATGCTTCGGAATCAGTGGATAGCCATTTGACTGCTAACTGTCTCCTCTGATTTATAATGAACTACACTTTAGTGATATTAGAACCAAACTAATTAACGATAGAACTTGCGCACTTAATATAAATATGTAAGCATTTTTAACGACTTTGAAAAGCCAAAAGTACATTTATGAAATTAAAGTCAACCCAGATGTTCACGAAATAGAGAAAAATAACAAAAACACCCTGCATAAGTGAAAGACGCAATGCAAATATTCAACAGCACATAATTAGAAAAGACTTGTAGATATTGTGTGCAAGAACATGCTGATACATGGTCAGTGAATGCATATTTGCATGTCTTGGTTTTTCAACTAAGCAAGATGATCAGTAATCTTAATTACCCAATTGTTAAAATGGATTAATCGGTTAGTTTGTAATGTTTGTAACTGTTTGTCAAATACTGCTGCTAAGCCAGGACGTTTTTGTAAAAGCGCGATTATTAGATAAATCGCTAGGGTGTTCGATCGATAGAATGTTTGTCTTTCCCCAATAGTAAGCAGTAAAAGTAGTATGCTATTGATTAATCAACAGCTTTGCTAGTATCATTACATTATGCAGCTTGATGTATAGCAATTATTTCTCGGAGGCTCACAGTCCCAATTCCGTGAGAGCAAATTGAAAGTACCAATGTATGCAAAGTTGCGTGTATATTTTTGGCATATTCAAATTATCTCAAAAGAGAGAATGTGGCATTGATAGTATATGTATTCATTATAGCATTGTCTGTACTTCGCATCATAGGATGGATGCAACGGGTGATATGACCTTGTACGACTGAAAACATGTACATCGGTAATTTGATCCATTGATATTTGAGCACCAAACCGCCGATTTCTTTATCATGAAGACACTGAACATTACCCATGATCCTGTTGCAGAGCGTCCATCCAACCGATCAGTGTCGGATAGGTTTTATCATTGGCTATCACGTTAAAATAGTTTACAATTGCCCTCAGTAAGCCCGCAGCGGCAGCCTGCATCGTTTTTAATAAGGGACACCTTTGCTCGAGGTTGTTGATGGTTTTCGAACACCTGGTTATTATGACACTCTCGATGGCATCTTATTTCTTAATATAACCCACTTATTGGTTGCCGCTATATTTGTAGCATTGGTTGAACAGGACCTCATGGATTGGTGGGGGCTATAAGAGCGACCACGAGTAAGAATAAACGAAGAATACAAATGATGTCAAAATTGCCTATATGTGACAGCTAGAACTAAACAATTTGATTTTTTTCAGTATGCATGAGTGAGCGGCTTCTATCGCTCTGTCGAGTATTGGTTAGCACCGACACATTATGCATTGTCTACCTGGACGTCTGTTGGTTGATCAACGAACCAATGGCGGGCAGTACAATGGCGTTTTGACGGCTTCACAGCATGGCCTTGGGTAATTAACGAGTTCCGTCATCACAGAAGTAAAGTGTTAATGGATGTTAGAGGCGATTAAAAGATTACACAGCGCATATGGCGCAATGAACCATGTGGCCAACAAATAAGTTATAACCTTATTTGAACTTAACATAGCACTAACAAACGTTAATAGTTACCAAATAAGACGATAGCTGCTGCAGTCAATATACATTGGTGTCAGCATAGGATGAGAAGGTCAGATTAATTATGTCAATCGTATGCGCGTAGGTTTTATCGCAATTTCTGAACGTTCACGAGAAGCCATGAGTGCATATTGTTTAACCCGTAAGTGGTCATAATGATATACTGCTTCACTGAAATGTGGGAAAGTGAACGGTCCACATGCAACTCACCGATCACTTGTTTGTGTCAGTTCAGTTGCCACATTACGCGTTATCGCTGCAGTCAAGAGTGGCCTAATAATTCACCAATCAATACGTAAATCTGAAGAAGAACACACAGATTGCGAACGAATTGCACGATTCTGTAATAGTAGGTCAACCTGCACAAACAGCATAGAGCCCGAAACGAAATAATCTAGTTTGGAAATGCTAAGCTCATTGAAAAAAACGATCGACGCGAAATCGACCACAATGCAGTGCCAACAATTAACTGTTTGCCCTCTTTGGCCAAATGATTGGGGTAATTTTATCAATGTGACGATTTCAAACAAGTTTGACCAGTGTTGTGGGGAAAATTTAGTGAAAATGTTCCATCAGTAACCGTCGAATGCGCATCAGTTGGCCAACCTTCAATGTTCATCTAGCACAAAAAGGTCAGCCGATCCAGCAGTAGAGGATGTTCAACCTGCAGTAAATATTAACATGAACTAGGTGGACGTTCACTGCTTTCATAGGATTAGATATTCTGGTGAGTGCAAATCTTGCGCACCCATTCCGATCCCGACCCTTTGGCATAAGGCATGATTTGTCGTAGATATACACGATACATTGACCAAATTTCATGGTAAAGGGACACACTACCAACTGCCGAATTAATTGCTCTTCGTGGCCTGTGTATACGAACGCAAAATATTCTCAATTATGATGAAAAAATGTTGAAAACTTAGACATCAGGGAGTGTTCATACTTAAAGGGTTATTCAAAGGTCACTCAATCCTGAAGGCAATTTTCCACTTCGGTTGCTTCAAACGAGATAATTATGGGCGCACACTTTATCAACTCACGCAAACGACTGCGTAAAATACACACGGAATACATTGTTATGAATCATACTGCTGTCTATCATGGCTTGTAGAGAACAATGAAAGCAATACCGTTAGTAATGAGCAGATGATGATTGTTTCCGCATCTGTTGCACGTTCTCATGTTTGCGATGGTGATGGATCCGGACTAAACTCAATGCATATATCTATCAAACGACACCAATCGTCATATCGCTGCAGCACAAACGATTTGCTGCAAATACATGGGATTAAGACGATCAAACTGGTAATTGGAATGAGCCAACATATAATGTATTGCTAATTGCAGGTTAATGTCAATCTAGCGTTTGGGCGTTTTACTATGTATCTGTTTTACACAGCTAACATAAAATTCAAGACCTTTGTTTTTGAATTTATGTTTTTAGCTCGAGATTTCGGGTTCACCATGTTGTGCAAATGTACCAATGTAATAATTGATCAAATGCGTATGTTTCGATATTAGGTTTAGTCAACCGATGATGATAGGAAGGCACAATATATTTGCAACCCGGGTGATTTCATTTGCAGCGAAGTCTACTACTGGGTCAACGCTGCATTTTTATAGAATGCGATGTAAAGCAAGACACTATGAAAATCAACATTACATGGATCGTCAGAAAACGGACCATTAATTCTGATTTGAAATTTGCTGGACATTATCCATACCAAATCATCAGTGACAGCAATCACGTGCTTTTGGTGTCACGTGACCTTCATCAATCGCTAAAGACTAGTAGAGTGACACTGACATTAAGTGAATGAGGATTCAAAAAGCCCGTATGTGTGACAGGTAGAATTAAAGACCTGTCTTGTTGAATTTGTATGCTTCAGTGAGCAGTTCATAGAGTGTATATTCCATATTGATTTGCCGAGCCTCGTTTCCAATGGTCTGTCAGGATGTCTGGTAGTTGATGAATAGATCTATTTCAATGGAGACTGTTTGTTTTAACACAGGCGTTTTGATAATGATCTAATTTGTGAATGACTAATTAAAGGCGTTGTCTAGGTCGAAAACAGAATAGAAAGGTTTGGAAATATTTTCATTTTCAGTTCATGAGGTATATTCCATATCGATTTGCCGCGTCTCGTTTCATACAGTCTGTCAGGATGTCTGATGCTTGATGAATATACCTATTGGCTGGCCTTTCAATGGAGACTTGTTGGCTTTAAAACAGGTCATTTGGCAATTGACGAATTTGTGGAAAGCGTTGTCTAGGTCGAAAGAAGATTTTGTAATACTTTCGTATATGTCTGATAATATCATCCTGTGGTGTGTGCAAACAATAATATGCAATGTAAGAACAAAGGAAAAGTCCCTATTTGCCAGAAAACTTATTTTCAGCAGCCGTTGTTTTATTTTAGTATCAACGGATTCCAACAACTGACATTGGTTGCCTTATTTTCGCATCAATGTCTCCTTGTTGAACATAATATTTTGCAAATCGACAAAAGATGATTAATCACAAAATGATATATTCCTTATAAACATGTTATTAGGCTATACGCTTTTCGACCATAATAGATTTAATCAAAAGACCCATAGCAGAAGAGCGCCAATGGATTCCCCGTGATATCATCTTTGTGATCACCTTCATAAACATCACTGTGTCCGTATCTTTTAACGAGAAAATTAATACAAATGTCAATCAAATGTCAATCAGCAGTGATATATGAAGCCCTACGGTTTAGTGCATGGACAGTCTATTGATGCGAGACCATAATGTTCAAATATACCTCCTTCATCTTTGCAAGGTCACACTCGTTATTTAGTGTGCAAAAGAGCTATTGGTTGTCCTCTATTAAATATTTGAATCCAAACTCAAACGCTCGCCCGTGTCATTATGTATAGAATACGATATATTATTTTGCAGTTAACTTATCTATGGGTAGTAGCCATCATTCAATGATAATCAACGCAAGTCATCTTATAAGGATTGCATCATAGCCATAATCAGCCCGTCACTTTCAGCACCGCTGTGATATTGCAAAGGTGATGGATTAGAATGATGGGGATGCTTATACAGCTCTCCCTGGGTGCTATGGTCCCCCCGTTAAACCCCGCCTCTTCATTGGACGTTAAAAACAAATTCGTTGAACCACTTGGTCAGATTCATCGCCTTCGCAACCCTCACGTTATTTGATCATCATATTGGCAATAAAAAATTCATGGAGTCATTTCGACAGCGCAAATATTTGCAATCTTTCCGACTCTGCTTATTTCAATCTCTTTTGCAGATAATCCTGACTCACGGATCCATTTAGTAATCGCAAATTGATTCCTTCACACTAGCATCTGAAACATCAGCGTACACTCTTGACCCTATATTTTATTTTAATGGCGGTTACTTAAGTATGACATTAAGCACGCTATCTCATGCAAATACCGAAAGTTTTTATATTTAACGATTTCAAAGCGCATAACGTAATAACGATTCAGCGATGCAGGACGAGGTCGACTGAGCGACAGCGATGAGCATTCACGTTGATCAATCTTTGTCTTTTGACCTGGCATAAGCATTGGTAGAGTTTGTCCACGGCTGGCATGATGAGTTTCTTGTACATAATTTGTCGCTTTATGAAAGTAACACAAGTTATCTGATATCAAGTTCTTCTGTTTAAATCATAACAGGACCGGTGGATCGTGCGTGAGATATAAGGCTGTCCCCTATCAAAAACCGTTGATATAAAATACCATGTGAAATACGTCTGGTGTTTTGTGAGTATAAAAAGATGTAAGTCATGGACAGTATTTATGCCGATATAACCGATGGACTTCAAATTGAGAGGCGGCTTCTGACAGTAAACACACGGACAACTACCATCAAATCAGAAATAATAACGTAATTTTAAGGTCTAAATACACAGCAAATCTTTATTGAATTGTCGTTGAATTGTGGAGTTTAAATGTTTGTGCAGCATTCGTGTTTTACACTCAATCAACATTTGTACAAATTCATCTCGGTTTGGATTAAGATATTAAGCTTGAGTTAATGCCGGCCGACACGCTGCTTCACCATCACTAACGCGTCATGTCGTGTCAAATAAATCAAGGATAATGGCCTAGTCAAGTCACACGCACACTTTTAAGCGAAATAAATGGAAAATGTACGTACATCCTACTTTAGTCTTTCCACGCACTCTATAATATAAACAAGACATTGCTACTGGGCAATGGTTAGCAGAGGTCATGGTTGACTGAGCTTTACTGATATTTGCTGCGGAACAATAATTTGAATAGAATTAAAAGGGATTTTTTTTTGCATATAAACATTCACTATTGAACAATAGCGAAGTGCAGTTGGCAATAAGAATGAGTCAATCATGCGTATTGATTGATTGTTAAACTTATTTTAAATAGTTTTCGAAAACGATTAATTGTACAACACTTTGCAGTTTTATATATGTAGAAAATGATATCCTTCATGTATTTTGATATACATGTATATTTATATTATTTATTTAAATAGTTTTCGAAAACGATTAATTGTACAACACTTTAAACGTTTATATATGTACAAAATTTATATAAATGTATATATATTTATATACATATATATATACATAGAGATATATATATATATATATATATATATATATATATATATATATATATATATATATATATATATATATATATATATATATATATATATATATATATATATATATATATATATATATATATATATATATATATATATATATATATATATATATATATATATATATACATATACATATCGAGCCCATTTGTGTATACAAATAACGATCAAATGATGAATTATAATACCATTGGCGGATTGTGCCGTCAATGATTGCGGTTTAGTTTTTATGGATGTAATGATTGCTTGTAGACGGCAGCAGCAGCCATTACATGGCCCATTTAGAGTAATTGTTGACAGGGATAAGAATGGGACTGCAAAACGTTAAGATGACCGAGGACCATTAACCTTCTATCTAGGGCGCCACCTCAAAAACAAATCCTTTCAATAAGGTGAGCCTTGTCTTCATTTCGATTTTGCACTAGGTTGCTTCTTCCATTTCAACACACCAGACCCTATTTATCAAAATTCAGTTACGTCTCTATCAATACCGTCTTCCAAGAATGGTGTTCTGCAAACCATAATCAAATAATCTAGGTGTGACAGAGGCATTCCTCACACGTCGTTATGCGTAATCGGGGCAGCTATTTTTGTTAAAGCGAATGATTCGCTTTTTCTACGACTTCTAGCTAAATAGAAATCAACAAAACCAGCACGCGTCGGAAGCGAATATTTTTAATCTCTATATATTTGCCTTGCTTTCTCTATCGTGTGTCAAAACGCATTAACGCGCAACAGAGAGCATTTCTATCATACCTTACCCAAACTTCAGCCATTACAGGGGGGTCAATAATGAAAATTATGTCACCATTTTATTCGGTTGTTTACATATTGAATTCAATTGAGCTTAAGCATCTTTGCGGGTTGCGTTTTCTTGACAGTAATTTAATGAAATACCTTTTAATTATCACTCATCACTCGGGGTTGAGCTTTGTAATAACAGGGACAATGCAACATGCAGTTCTTTGAATATATATGGATACTGCATCTAACAGAAACACCTTGTATGTGCGAAAAAACATATAGCAGCGAATAATTAGCAAGGACTTGGAATGACATTGTCGATGTTGTGTGCCGATACATAGCCAGTGAATGTTCATTTGCATGGCTTGGTTTGTCGAACATATTCACTAAACAAACTGCGTTGTAATCTAAATACCCGAATTGTTACAATGGATGAAAAGGTTAGATTGTGATGTTTTTTAACTATTTATCAAATACTGCAGTTAAGCTAGGACTTTTTCCTTGGGAGAACAATGTGTGATTATTTAATTATTTGGTTGTTGGATCAATTGAATGTTGGTCTTTCCCAACAACGACTAATAATAAGGCGATAATATATAAGGTGGGTGAAGTAAAAGTACTATGCTATTGATTAATCAACAGCTTTGTTAGCATCATTACATTATGGAGCTTAATGTACAGCAATTATTTCCCGGAGGCTTATATTCCCAAACCGTGAGAGCGAATTGAACGTATCATTGTATGGAAAGTTGCGTGTATATTTTTGTCATATCTAAATTATCTCAAAAGAGAGAATGTGGTATTGATAGAACCTGTTGTCATTTAAAGACTGTCTGCTCTTTGTATCATAGTATGGGTGCAACGTGTGAGTCAAAGTACGAAAATATCTACCCGACATCGGTAATTTGATGGATCGAATATTTTAGCACAAAACCGCCAACGAGCAGTAATTAAAAAAAGCAATTTCGTTATCATGAAGCCACTGAACATTACCCATAAATTATGACCATGCTGCGAGCATCCATTCATCCGATCAGCATTGGATAGGTTTCATCATTGGCTGTCACGTTTAAACATTTAACAATTGCTCTCAGTAAGCCCACAGCGGTAGCCTACATCTTTCTTAAGGGACAGCCAGAACCTAATGATGAACAGGTAATAAAACAGCTCTTGGTGTAAGAGTGGTATCTGAGGTCTCATATGGTGAGATGGAGTCAACGCGACGTTTAACCTACTTCAGCCTTCATATTTCCAAATACGCTACCCGACAGGGACACGGCGCTCTTTTGCGAGCAGACTGTACGGAAAATATTGCAGTTTATGTGAGAGATTTGCCGGTTTGTAAATTGCATACATGTACGCAAATATCACCCATTCTTACCTAGCGGCGGTAAGTTAGCGTTCATCCCGAAAAGGCATGCAGCTTTGCCTCCACTCTCCTGTCCTTCCATCCTGCAATAATCACCGATAATTGTTTATTGAACCAGACAATTACTCACTAATATTGAACTCCACCCGTTGATATATTGATCTGTTTACTCCGCCGAGTAGATGTACCCGCCGAAGCATATTGTTTTCAATATATCAAATCAAGTAAGCCCAAGTTTTAAGTCAAGTATTATTGGCTCGTGCTGGTTTAGTTGTATCGCAGGTGACCTTGATGAATGCGCTATGGTAGCTTTGCTCGAGGTTGGTAATGGCATATGAACACCTGGTAATTATGACACCCTCGAAGGCAGCTGATTTCGTAAAGAAATCCACTTTTAAGTTGTTGCTATGTTTGTAGAATTAGCTTAACAGGCTATAACACACCAATGCCTTGATATAAGCCGTAGGGAGGAAGATTATGGTAGACGAGCATATTTCTAATTGAGACATCATTACCTCTACCCACCGCATATGGAATGGTAAGAAAACGAATCCTTCAAAGTTATGATAAAGCTAGGGGCAGAAAGCAAGCCATCGACCAGTGGTGACAGCGGCCAGCAGCATTAAATAGCTCGCACACAGATCATATGCCACAATTACAGTAGCACCGCTAATTCCCGACTAATGATAAGTTTAGGGTCTCATTCATTAGTGGAGCCAACAAGAATAAGGACGAATAAGAACAAATGAAGAATACAAATCATGTCAAAATCGCCTATATGTGTCAACTAGAACTAAGCGATTTGATCCTTTCAGTATGCTTAGGTGAGTGGCTTCTATCGCTCTGTTAATTATTGGTTAGCAACGACTTTGTATAGTTTACTGAGATATCTGACTGTTTATCACGAACCCAATGGCAGGCAGTATAATTACGTTTTGACAGCATAAAAGCATGGCCTTTTGTAATTAATGGGTTCCGTCCTCGCAGAAGGACAGCGTTTACAGCTGTTTGAAGTGAAATATCACACAGCGCTCTATGAACCATGTGGCTAACAAATAAGCTTCAACTTTATTTGAACTAAACATAGCGATATCACATATTGTTAGTAACCAAAAACGGCTATAGTTACTGCAGTCAATACATATTGGTGCTAGAATAAATGAGAACCAATCATTATGTCTGACCCGCCAAAATGTATCCCAAACGCATTCATCCCACGTATATTGAGGTTATCTTTAGGAACATCAAAACAATGAGGCATTCTCATGTGACCATTGTGGTAATTTGGACTTGTTGTTAATGAATACAATCAACGGTTTCTAAATAACCTAATGAACCAACATATATGTACGTGGACGTGAAGGATACTTAACCATTAGCACCATAAGCATAATTTGGATCGTTAGTGTTATCGCATTTGTGGTCATAATGAAACACTGAAATGTGGGAAGGCGAATGATCCTCACTGATCAGTTGTTTGTGTCAGTGCTATTGCCACATTACACCATTGATCGTGTTATCGCTGCAGTTAAGAGTGGCCAATCAATTCGCCAATCAAAAGACGCAATCTGAAAGATTGAAAAACGAAAAAAAAAAGATTGTAAACGAATGACACGATTTGAAATAATCTTGTTTGGGAATGCTAAGCTCACTGAAAAAGCAGTCATGAAGGAAAAGATCGACGCGAAATCGATTACAACACAGTGCTAACAATATACTATTTGGCCCTCTTAGGCTAAATGTAAAAGGCCATATGATTGGAGTGGTTTAATCAATGTGCCGATTTCAAATAGGTTATAACAATGTTGGGAAAATTCGCTGGATTCAGTAGTCGAATGCGCGTCATTGCCAGTAACCACAATAAGGTCGAATGAGGATGTTCAATTGCGTCATTAATTAGGGGAAAACACTTTTCAATGTATAATGGGTGCAGATCTCATACATTTCAACCCATTAAAGCAGTCAGCGTAGTCCATGAGGCGTTTTGTATAGATATCACTTGACAGACCTAAAGATCATTTATAACATTAATTAGGAATGTTAATCAACATTCACGGTGAGGTCGTCAGCTCATTGGTCGTCAATTGGTAAACAGAGATGAACCATCCTCTATGCGTGGCATAACAGACACAGTATACTCTGTTTCGCCGGCAGGACCGCGAGATGACTACTTATTCTTTAGTTTTATTACTATCCCTTTAGGGTAAACGTATCAGCCACCTTGACACAAAATACAATAGGGAACATTAACACAGAAAACTTACGATTTAGCTAGCGAGGGAGATATAATGTTGAAATACAGTGTCTGCCTTCATTTATAGCGAGGTCATTCAACTTCGTGCTGTTGTCGTGCTTGTGGTCACTGCAAATGTACAATTAAGTTGTTATGCACAGATGACTTCCAATGGTATTCAGAAAACTCTGTTCAGCATAAAAATTCTAACCAGTCATATCCGTTATAATATATATTATAGTGGATGTCATTAAACCGGCTGCGGAATTGGGTTAATTACATTGGTTATCAATTGGTAGATTATGACGTCTACATTAAAAGACGTAAAGGTCTTGCTATTACTTTTCATTGCTTATATATTAGTTAAAAATTACTTCCACTTTTGACAGAGCCAAAAAGGTGGCTGCCGAGGCGGGTTCGAAATACTAGCATATAAAAATGCATTTATCATAAAGCTCATTACAAGGAAACGGCAATGCGAAAAGTTGTTCTTTCAATAACAACTAGATAGATTTTGTTCCAGATACAGTATGTATTTAGTTTTGTGTAGATATACTTACTATGCAACCCGATTTAGTAAGTAACGACCATCTACAACCTTCAAGCAGCTTAAAATCGGCGACCACATTTGAGATCATCATTGACTTACTAATCATTGTTCGTCGCAAAAAAAATTACAATCCATTCACGGGTCATCAAGTAATGCTACTGATTTGTGGAACCAAAAACCCCTTCAGCGTGTGGCTCAAAACGTATCTGCTGCGGTATTCACCAAATTTCGAAATTAAGGAACACCACCAACTGCCGAATCAACTGCTCGTCGTGGTCTATGATGAAAAAATATTGAACCAACTGTTGTGATAGTTACGCAAACTTGACTAAGACATCAGGGACTGTACATTCCATTAGGGTTATTCAAAGGTCACTCAATCATGGAGGCAATTTTCCCGTTCGGTTACTTCAAACGAGATAATTATGGGCACACATTTCGTCAACTTACGCAAATGACTGCGTAGAATACTAACGGAATACATCGTTAGGACACCAGCAAAGTAAATGTCAGAGCCTCGTTAGCAAACCCAACTGTATCAAGGTTCCGTTCGTATTATCATCAAAACTTGTCGGTTGGATGTGGTATTACAACTATAAAGACAGGCATATAGTGCATCTTTATTGAGTATTTCTGTTTGCTGTGTATGTACTTAAATGGCTCATTCAATGAATGTTTATATCCCAACTATTATACCTTTCTCGTTTGAATGGAATATTAATATGGCTATGATATCTGAACATAATGCGAATGCAATGCCGCATTCCTTGAAATATAGATCATCCTGTGTACCCTAAACCGCATAGAACATTGGATGCCTGGTCATCATCGTCACCAAACTTAAGTGTAACATGAAAATGATACAAAGGGGTATGACGAGTGCGAACAGGGAGCGTGGTTGATAAATAGCACAATTGACCGTGTAAATGCATGGTTGCTAAAAGGTCAACATGGATTACTTCCAATCATTCCGCCGTTTTACAATATGCCTTATCATTGATTACGAGGAGGAACATTGGCATTAGGTAGCGCACTGAGTCGAATATTGCTTCCGTGCTATCACCATATCACGCCGTAGAGTGCGGTGTTTTCATGGCTAAGCGCGGTTCGTCAGCTGAATTACCAAGCAAATTCAGGAAGAAATGCGATGGAAGGACTTGTTGTAACCGGGGTTGACACTACCGTCGGGAATTTTGTAAAAGATCATACCGCTATCTATCTAGGCTTGTAGAGACCAATGAAAATCATATCGTTAGTAGTGAGCAGATGATAATTGTTTCCGCTTCTGGTGCTTTTCAATTATTTATGTTTACTTTTAATTTGCCATGCCGGATTCACCATGTTCTATCATCGCAATAATTGTTCGGATGCGTATTTACCGCTATAATCGATTGAAACACATAATTATAGGACGGCACAATTTATTAGCATCAGGGGTGATATTCTTTTTCAGCAAAATCTACCGCTGTGTCAACGCTGCATATTTGTAGCATGCGATGTAAGGGAAGACATTAGGTCAATCAACATTACGTTGGTAGAATCGTGATAGTCAGAAGACGGAACATTAATTTCTGATGTTTAATTTGCTGAATATTACCCACACAAATAAGTGACACCACCAATGCATCATGGGCAGATAACTAACGCGCTTTTGGTATCACGTGATCTTCATCAATCGCTAAAGACTAGTAGAGTGACGCTGACATTGAGTGAATGAGGATTCAGAAAGCCCGTATGTGTGGCAGCTAGAATTAAAGACCTGTCTTGTTGAATTTGTATGTTTCAGTGAGCAGTTCATAGAGTGTATATTCCATATTGATTTGCCGCGCCTCGTTTCCAATGATCTGTCAGGATGTCTGATGGATGATGAATAGATCTTTTCCAATGGAGTCCAATGTTTGTTTTAACACAGGGCGTTTGGCAATGACTAATTAAAGGCGCTGTATAGGTCGAAAACAGAATAGAAAGACAGTTATGCAAACAGTTATAAGCAATGTAACAATAAAGGAAAATTCTCTTTTTGCAAGAAACATATTTGTAACCAGTCCTCTTTATTTAAGTATAAACGGATTTAATGAACGGCATCGGTAGCCTTATTGTCGCGTAAATGACTCATTATTTGACATAATAATTTGCTTGTCCACATAAAGATGATTAATCACAATGTGATACACAAACACTGCCATCTAAATGCATGTATCCGATAATTCCTTATCAACTAGTGATTAGGCTATATGCATACCATGATCTGTTCGACCGTAATAGAATTGTGACGGGCATTGACGATTTAATCAACATGACATAAACCTGAAGAGTGCCAGATGATATCATCTTAGTTATCATTCTCATAAACATCACTGTGTCTGTATCCTTTAACGAGAAAAATAATACAAATATCAAACAAATATAATCAGCAGTGATACTTGAAGCCATTAGGTGTAGTAGATGAACCGTTTATTGGGGCGAGACCATAATAATTTTTCATCTTGCTTGGTGACACTCGTTATTTGGTGAAAGGTAAAAGAGCTGCCAAACTAAAAGTAACACAGGTTTTCTGATATCGAGTTATTCTGTTGAACTCATCATGGGACTAGCAGTCGTGTGTGAGATATATTGTTCGCAAGACATTGCTACTGAGCAATAGTTAACGGAGGTCATAGTTAATCGAGATAAACTGATTTATGTGACTAGATAGGCGTATATCACTGTTTAACACGACAGTTTGCTGATGCTCATGGTCATTCACATGCAAGAAATGTTGGAAATAACTGCATGGACTCGTAGATAGTAATTTTTTGTCAAACCACTACACGGTATATCATCGATGCCAGGCGAAACGTCACATCATTTAATAAAACTTTGCAAGGTGACAGCAAATCGAACATTTACTCACATAATATGCAAGTCTTGTCGCATTTTAACGGTCCCGACCATGAGTTTACAATTTATTGCTTTGTGGGTAACAGGAGAAGGGGAACAATAGAAAAGGTTGCAGCGACTACGTCTGTAACTTACCATAAATATGACATACGATGAACTCTTTAGGTGCAGGAATTAAAAGAAACATTTAATGTCTTCTAATTAACTAGACGTCTTAAAAAGGCTTGAAATGCATCATCTAATGCACTCACATTTCCAAGAGCTAACGCATCGCTGTTATACACTGGACAGCACTCAGTAATTGACACATTATTTGCCTCGGTATTTCGTAGAATCTCCCGTGAACATCGATCATAATATTCTATGCACTTTGTCTCCTTACATATATCATTAGCTTGCCTAGGTTTGTGGCAGACGCAACTGGTCATTAGATAATGATATTTGCGACCAGACAAGGAAGAATTTCCCAATCTCCGGATGGACAATTTCACCATTACAATAGCAGAGAGTTACCGGGATGTTGTCACGTCGTGTACGTCGACGAAGCGGCGTTATTACACGGACTCTGTCATGCACGTTCCCCTCATCTTCTTCTTCGCAAAGCATATTTGCTTGAAATAACCTACCGAGCCTTCACACGCGTAAACACACAGTGTCACATACGCTGTCTCACACATATGCACACACATTCGTATGTAAACACCTTATGATATAACGATCTGACAATGCCACGAAACTATCTTTATTACAGACCTGTATACTGTAAACCGTTCACACAACATTTAGTTGATGGTTTGTGGTAATAATTGATATCAAACAATTTAACTATATATGCAATATATCGCAAACAATTCAATTTATCTGCGATGCCTCTTCACAATATACGGATAACAATAGAGAATCTCATCCAACTCACCGTTAGCAATAGATAGTTAATTATTACATACATACTCAATACCTGTCACTAATAATTATGTAAGTGACACCAATTCATTCTGCTGTAGACTGTTTGTACACTACCTTTGAATTGCCAGGGGCAATTACTTTCCAATGGTACACTCGAAACCTAAGCGTTGTTCGTATTTCGGATGGCTTAGCCAATATATAGTACACTTGCATCGCTAACGTGGTGAATAAGATGTTCACAGTGCTATGTTTTTCCCATTATTAAATACGAACGTCCTTTACCTGAACTAGATCTTACATACCGAGCAGTTTACATTGATGCAGTTTAAGAGAGATTTAATCTCTCTTCTATCAAAGGTATGTTTCTCCATTGTTGCAGCAACGAGGATTGGTTAGCAGCATCTGCGTCCTAGGTCATGTCATCATCTGCGTTATTGTTTACGATTCTTGAATCAATCTGCATCAAATGAGTAGAAATGTTGAATCTTTGCGTTCCTCATTTAACGTTCACACATAAACGCAAGCATACTGCACATCACAAGTATTGCTATATTAGATCTCATCAAATATATCTAATTTAATGTCAGCTTATCATCGTATAGTTCTAATAGCTGAACGTCCTAGGTCATGTCAGAACATCATATCTACGTACAATATATCACAATTATCCATTATATCAGATAAGAGAGAGCAACGACAAGGTTCTGTGTATTATTGCGGAGATGATTAGATTGTCTGGTTGCCCCAGATACAATCATTACGTACAATCTGACATTATCTTCATGGGACGCTCCGAGAGCAAAAGCAATATCCGCCAGCGGGAAATGGGAACTGGTATTTGAAGTATCGGAAGATATGCTTGCCGTGCTGAAAAGTAACTAGCCGAGGGGATGCGCGATCCGGTACCTGTTTTGAAATAAACCAGTGCTGGTATACCGACAGTAGTCCCTACCGTCCTTTGTTGCATCATTGACCTCAATTAATGGGACCATAAAGTGTTTCATCAGAATTATTGTATTACTACTCATTACCAAGCAGATTTCATTATTTACCCAGCACGCTCTGCGTACACAACGTGAGACGTATATCAACAGGGGGCTCAATAATGAAGACCGTATCAGTACAAAGCAACAAGGGGGTCAATAATGGAGACCGTATCAGTACAAAGCTACAGGGGGCTCAATAATGGATACCTTATTAGTACAAAGCAACAGGGGGCTCAATAATGGACACCGTATCAGTACAAAGCAACAACGGGCTCAATAATTGAGACCGTATCAATACAAAGCAATAAGGGGCTCAATAATGGAGACCGTATCAGTACAAAGCTACAGGGGGCTTAATAATGGTTACCGTATTAGTACAAAGCAACAGGAGGCTCAATAATGGACAGCGTATCAATACAAAGCAACCGGGATAGGTGAAGTCTGATGTCGTCCGGGATTAAGTACAATTATGCAGATACGTAAAGACTAGCAGCAATAGACGTCAATAAGGCCGAGTAATAACATCCCTCGTTGGTGGTAGCAATTAACTCTATTATGGCATGGTATAACTCTGACAAAGCGATATCATCACACACATTCAATTTTCTGCTACGACGAACCTCATTTAATTATCAGTTCTATAAATGTATTCAGAATGGCTTTTCAACAAGGCATGGCGCCTTGCAGGATGACTGTGATGATGGCAATGACGATGAGGATGATGAGGATAACGAGGATGATGCTGGCAATGATGAGTATGATGATTATTACTTGTTGATAATGATGATTATGGTAATGATGTTGATTCTGGTAACAATGCTGCCATTAAGATGAGGCAGGCTGCCCTGCCGTAATCAAAATCATAATCGTTCTCTCATTCTGCTGCATTTTTCATGTATGTGTCTCTCCAAACAGCTATTTGTGGCTTTTGGTCACGCCATCATAGTATTCAGACTTCCACATGGTTATCCGTCTCTTTCTTACATGGCTATAAGCAGAACGGACGATGCTCGTGTAGGTTGATGGTAATCGGTCAGAAAGATGATAAAAAGAGACTAACACTTCAGCCCAATTTAAGATTATGTTTCTCATTCTGCTGCATTGTTCATGCATGTGTCTCTCCACATTTATTTAGCTATTTGTGGCTTATTGCAACATGCAGTTCTTTAAATGTATATGAATACTGCATTTACAGACATCATGGCCGACCCCTAAGTCGCACAAGTTGAAAATACGTCCTTCTTGCTATTGGTTGAAACTTCCACGAATATGCAAATCAGATTTCTACCAGCGCGATACAGCAGCATAAAAGTAGTTATGCTGTATATGCAACGGCGCTCGAATGATGTCTGTGGGTAGGTCATCTTCTCAACAACGGCGTCACATTCTGTAGCATTTTGATGGCATGACCACATCTGTAAATAAGCAAGGAAGCTGTTACTAGGAAATTCAACTGAACCCCATGCGTTGCCTCTGGATTTAAACTGATCAGGAAAGTAAAACACAGTTGTAAATGAACAATGAGCCTGTTTAAAGAAGTCTATGATGCTGAAATAGCTAAACTGAGATCGCTAGACATACTATACCAATTCAAACGTTGACTCTACGTTTATTCGGTAATGGTTAAAAGTACCCGCTCATTAAAGGTTTATTACAAATGCCTTTGACCAATCACTTCTCAGAGAATAGTAGGGAGTACCAACTCAATTAGAAGATATACTCCCAGGTCAACAGAACTGACAACGCTTCCGCACATCTCTCAACTTGTTTCTTTCAAGGTTGTTATCATTTCTGGTACTTTCAATTAGTAAGGCTATTGTAGCAAAAGTAAAGGTTAATAAATGCATTCAAGGAAATGCAGTCGTAATCTTTTTATAAGCTGTATAAGGAATAAAAACGGCAAGTATGTAAAAAATGATCTGATCTATGCTTGGAGAGCAATCAATTTTGTCTATACTGTTAATCATATTAAGAAATATAATACCCAGAGTGCTCAAACCGTTTAAACTGAGTCATATCTGTTTACTTTTACATTACAAATAACTTGTCATAAAGCTACTCATTTTATCTCCGCTGATGTATTATGCGCCACACTTTTGCAATATTAGAAACAAACTATTCAACGATAGAACTTAACATAAACTATGTAAGCATTGTTAACAATTTTAAAAATCCTCATTTTTGAAGCTGATATCCACCAAGTTGTTCACAAAATAGAGACAAATAACAGAAAAACCTTGTATGTGCGAAAAACTCAATGCAAATATGTAACAGCGCATAATTAGCAAGGACTTGGAATGACATTGTCGATGTTGTGTGCCGATATATAGTCCCGTAAATGTTCATTTGCATATCTTGGTTTTTATCGAACATAAACACTAAACAAACTGAGTTGTAATCTTAAAAAAACTAATTGTTACAATGGATGAATGGGTAAGTTTGTGATGTTTGGAAATATTAATCAAATACTGCAGTTAAGCTAGGACGTTTTCCTTGGGATAACATATGTGATTATTAGATCATTCGTTAGATTTGTATGATCAATAGAATTTTGGTCTTTCCCCAACAATAACCGATGATAGTGCGATGATATATAAGGGGATGAAGTAAAAGTTCTATGCCATGGATTAATCAGCAGCTTTGTAACATCATAACATTATGCAGCTTAATGTAGAGCAATTATTTCCCGCAGGCTCATAGTCCCAATTCCGTGAGAGCAAATTGACAACATCAATGTTTGCAACGATTCGTGTATATTTTTGGCATGTCTAAATTATCTCAAAAGAGAAAATGCGGCATTGATATCACCTGTTTTTATTAAAAGCACTGTCAGCACGTTGCATCATAGGTTGGATGCAACGGGTGAGCTTACGTACGACCGAAACTATGAACCCGACATCGGTAATTTGATCCATTGAATATTTGAGCACAAAACCGCCAACGAACAGTTATTATAAAACCGATTTCGTCATCATAAAGCCACTGAACATTTGCCATGATTATGATCCTGTTGTAGAGCATCCGTCCAACCAATCAGTGTTGGATAGGTTTCATCATAGGTTATTACGTATTAATATTTTATAATTGCCCTCAGTCAGCCCACAGCGGCACCCTAGATCTTCCTCGAGGGACACCAGGAACCTAATGATGCGTACAAGATGTACAGTGAATAAAACGAGGAGTTATCAAAGCTCTTTGTTGGAGATACAAGAGTAGTATCTGAGGTTTCACACTTGGCTCAATGACATGGAGTCAACACGACGTTTAAGCTACTTCAGCCTTCATATTCCAAATATGCAACCGACAAAGATACCGCACTCCTTTTTGAGCAGACAGTATAAAAATGTTGCAGTTTATGTGAGAGATTAGTTGAACAATTGCATACATATACCGTAAATATCAACTATTCTTACCTTGCTGCTACGATAATGCATATGCAAATATTCCACCGACGGAATGCCAAAGTGCGTTTTTGGCGTTATGTAATGCATGTGTAACTGTTGTATGGTAAGTACCGTTGTACAACTTCCTACAATAAACTTAAGTATATCGATAGATTGTTAGCTACTCGGGCTGATAACTTATACTTGCAATATATCCATATTGTTGTATCATTCCCTTTACCATCTGTTGTGTCATTGTTTAGCAGCATTTCGTAGCCGAGCATGTTATCTCATTATTAATCTCACTCCCTGAGTCATTGTGTTGGCATTTCGGCTAGACGAGCAATAAGTGCATGAGCTAACATCTCATCTCTGGCATGAGATTTGCAGATTCACTCTTCACTGTGCAGTGAGCTAACTTCATCCCGAAAGGCATACAGCTTTGCCTTCACTCTCCTGTCCTTCCATGCCGAAATAATCACCGATAATGGTTTATTGAACCAGACACATACTCGCTAACATAGAACTCCACCCGTTGATATATTGATCTGTTTACTCCGCCGAGTAGCTGTACCAGCCGAAGCATATTGTTTTCAATATATCACATCAAGTAAGCCTACTGGCCAAACAGTAAGCCGATAACGACTATCAAATTTGCGCGGAGTCAAGTATTATTGCTTCGTGCTGGTTTATTTGTATCGCGGTTGACCATGATGAACGCGGTGTAGTAACATTGCTCTAGGTTGGTGATTGTATTCGAACACCTGATGATTATAACACTGTAGACGGCAACTGATTTCTTAATACAATAATTGTTAGATGCCGCCATATTTGTAGAATTAGCTTAACAGGCTATAATATACCAATGACTTGAAGTAAGCCACTACCCATCGCAAAATGATTAGTATGTCAAATCATACAATATTGTGACAAAGCCAGGGGCAAAAGCAAGATATCGATCAACGGTGATAGCAGCCAGCAACAGCAAATGGCTCGCACAAAGATCATATGCCACAATTACCTTGGCAACACTAATGTTACCGGTGCGTAGGGCCTCATTAATTGCTGGAGGCTAAAAGAGTGACCATGAGTAAGAATGACTGAAGAATACAAATGATGTCAAAATCGCCTTTATGTGACAGCTAGAACTAAACGATTCATTTGATCTTTTCGGTATGCATGAGTGAGCGGCTCATTTTGTATAGTCTACTGGGATGTCTGATGGGTGGTCAACGAACCAATGGCAAGCAGTACAATGGCGTTTTGACGGCTTCAAAACAATGGTCTTGGGTAATAAATGGGGTCCGTCCTCGCAGAAGGTCAGTGTTAAAGACTGTTAGAGGTCATTGAAATGTCTCGCAGCACACAGGGCTCTATGAACCATGTGGCCAACAAATAAGCTTTAACTTTATTTGATCTTATCATAGTAGTAACAGACGTTTATTATTTTCAAAAACGGCTATAGCTACTGCAGTCAATATGTATTGGTGTTAGCATATGATGAGATGGTCAGATCAATTAGGTCAACCGTGACCTGCCTGACACAGCAAAAAAAAGGATCAAAAGATTGTTTTAGAAATATCCAAGGCATATTGAGGTTATCTTTGGGAACATCGAATCAAAGAAGCTTTGTCATGTGACCATTGTGGTACTTTGGAATTATATTTATGGAAAAAAACCAAATGTTTCTAAATAACCTAATGAACCATCATTTATGTCGGCTTACAAATCGATGAACATGGATGGTCGTTCACCATTTGAACCATGAGCATTGGTTGGATCGTTTGCGCATCAGTTTAATCTCAACTTGTCAATGATCATGCGAAGGCATGAGTGCACATTACTTAACCCGTATGATACACTGCTTCACTGAAATGTGGGAAGGCGAATGGTGCACAGGCAACTCACCGATCACTTGCTTGTGTCCGTTCTATTGCCACACTAGACTACTGAGCGCATTATCGCTGCATCAGAGAATGGCCTGCTAATTAGCTAACCTATACGTAATTCAGAAGAAAAACAATCTCACAGACTGCACACGGATGGCACGATTCTGTAATAGTATGTAAACATGCGGGAACAGCATACAACCAGAATCGAAATAATCTTGTTTGGAAATGCTAATCTCATTGAAAAAAGCAGTCATGAAGGAAACGATCGACACGCAATCGATCCCAATACAGTGCTAACAATAAACTGATGGGCCCTCTTGGGTCAGATGATTGGGATAGTTTAATCAATAAACCGATTTCAAACAAGTTATACCAGTGTTGTTGGGTAAATTAGATGGTAATGTTCCATCAGTAACCGTCGAATGCGCATCGGTTGGCCAACTTTCAATGTTCATCTCACACAAAAAGGTCAGCCTAGTCAGCAGTAGAGGATGTTCAACCTCCAGTAAATATCAACATGAACTAGGTGGAACATTGTTCAACTTGCAGTATATAATAATATGAATAAGGTGTATCATTCACTATTTTCATAGGGTTAGATATTCTGGTGAGTGCAAATCCTTCGCACCCATTCCGATCCCGACCCTTTGGAAGCAGCATGATGGCACTGCTGTTTCCGTGAGGCATGATTTGTCGTAGATATATACGATACATCGACTCGGCCAAATTTCGTGGTTAAGGAACACACTACCAACTGCCGAATTAATTGCTCTTCGTGGCCTGTGTTTACGAACGCAAATATTGTCAATCATGATGAAAACATAGTGAACCAAGTGTTGTGATAGCTACGCAACCTAGACTAAGATATCAGGGAGTGTTCATACCTATAGGGTAATTCAAAGGTCACTCAATCATGGAGGCAATTTTCCACTTCGGTTGCTTCAAACGAGATAATTATGGATGCACACTTTATCAACTAACGCAAGCGACTGCGTAAAATACACACGGAATACATCGTTATGAATCATACTGTTGTCTATCATGGCTTGTAGAGAATAACAATACCGTTAGAATTGAGCGGATGATAATTGTTTCCGCATCTGTTGCACGTTCTCATGTTTGCCATGGTGATGAATCCGGACTAAGTTCAATGCATATAGCTATCAAATGACCTAATCGTCACACTGTAGCACTGTAGCTCGAACCAAAATGTAATAATGGAAAGCCAACATATAATCAAATTCGTATTTTTTATCTTTGTAGCTCGTGATTTTTCGATATTAGGTTTAATCAACCAATGATGATAGGAAGGCATAATATATTAGCAGCATGGGTGTGTCATTTATAACGAAGTCTACCGCTGTGTCAACGCTGCATTTCTATAGCATGCGAAGTAAAGCAAGACAGTAGGAAAATCAACATTACCTTGATAGTCAGAAAACGGACCATTTATTCTGATTTTCAATTTGCTGGACATTATCCATACCAATGCATCAGTGACAGCACCACTAACGTGCTTTTGGGGTCACGTGACATTCATCAATCGCTAAAGACTCTAAGAGTGACACTGACATTGAATGAATGAGGATTCAAAAAAGCCCGTATGTGTGACAGCTAGAATTAGGGACCTGTCTTGTTGAATTTGTGTGCTTGAGTGAGCAGTTTCGTTTCGCACAGTCTGTCAGGAAATCTGATGCTTGATAAATAGATCTATTGGTTTGCCGTCCAACGGAATGTTGGCTTTTAACACAGGTCATTTGGCAATGGACAGATTTGTAATACTTTCGTATATATCTGATAAATATCATCCTGAGGGGTATGCAAACAATAATATACAATGTAAGAACAAAGGAAAAGTCCCTATTTGCCAGAAAACGTAGTTTCAGCAGCCGTTTTTTATTTAAGTATTAACGGATTCAACAACCGATATTGTTAGCCTTATTGTCGCCTAAAATGTCTCCTTGTTGAACATAATATTATGCAAATCTGCAAAAGTTGATTAATCACAAAATGATACACAAACACCGCTTTCTGAGTGTATGTATCCAATACATTGCTTATGAACTAGGCTATATGCATGCAATGAGCTGTCCGACCATAATAGAATTATGACCGGCATTGACGATTTAATCAAAAGACCCATAGCAGAAGAGCGCCAATGGATCTCCCCGTGATATCATCTTTGTGATCATATTCATAAACATCACTGTGTCCGTATCTTTTAACGAGAAAATTAATACAAATGTCAATCAAATGTCAATCAGCAGTTATATATGAAGCCCTACGGTTTAGTTCATGGACTGTATATTGTTGCCAAACCGTAATAGTCACATATGTCTCCATCTTTGCAAGGCGACGCTCGTTATTAAGCGCGCAAAAGAAGCTACTATTGTCTTCTATTAGATATTTCTGTTTATTTTAACCCCAACTAAAACACTCTTTCTTGTCATTAATCATCAACGCAAGTCGTCTAATTAGGAATGCTCCATAGCCACAATCATACTGATTCTGCCAGGCGGACTAATACCACATGCATAAATATTGAAATATTGTCATATACAGTACTGACAGTGCCTTATTAATATATCCAATCGGCTAGCAGCGATCAATGTTTTCAATGGTTCTGCTTGAATTATGATCTTCTTGGTTGCTGCGGGCATAACAACAACAAGGCAAAAAGAGAGTACTCTTATGCAAAACTACTCAATGCTGGGTTGTTACTTCACTTTCAGCACCGCTGTGAAATTACGAAGGTGATGGATTAGAATGATCTGGATCCTCACACAGCTCTTCCTGAGTGCTATGGTCCCATCGTTTTAACCCCCACTCTTCATTGGACGTTAACAACAAATTCGTTGAACGACTTGGTCAGAATCATCGCCTTCGCAACCCTCACGTTATTTGATCATCATATTAACAATAAAACAATTCATGGAGTCATTTCGACAGTGCAAATATTGGCAATCTTTTTAACTCTGCGCATTTCTATCTCTTTTACAAGATATTCCTGGCCCACGGATCCATTTAGTAATCATATTTAGTATAACATTAAACACGTTATGTGCAAATACCACAAGTTTATATATTTAACGATTTCAAAGCGTATTACGTTATCATGATTCAGCGATGCAGAAAAAGGTCGACTGAGCGACAGGGATAAGCATTCATGTTCATCAGTATGTTTGTCTTGTGGCAGCTTCTGACAATAAACATACGGACAACTATCATAATAATAACAACGTGATTTTAAGGTCTGAATACCCAGCAAATCTTTATTGTAAACCATGCCGTCGTTGAAGTGTGGAGCTTAAGATGTTCTTACTTATTCATGTTTTACATTCAATAACCGTTTGGATTGAGACATTTAGGTTGGATTAATGCCGGCCGACACGCTGCTTCACCGTCTCTAACCCGTCCTGTCGCGTCAGATTAATCAAGGATAATGGCCTAGTTTAGTCACACGCACACTTTTCAGCAAAATCAATAGCAAATGTAAGTAAATCCTACTATAGTCTTTCACTGCACTACATATTAATAGCAAAACATTGCTACTGGGCATTGTTAGTGCAGAGGTGTCCGAACCAATTTGTTTATACAGAATGCCGAACAAATTGTGAATAATGGTACCATTAGCCAATTGTGCAGAATGAAGCTACATACATATGCCTTATTAACCTTGCGATAAAGCAATGTTTTCTGAGCCTCCTTAATGTCAAAGCGGCAGTTTGACGTATTATAGTAACTTAGTGACTGCCAACGATTGCGGTTTAGTTTTATCTGGATGTAATGATTGCTGGTAGACAGCAGAAACAGCCAATACATGGCCTATTTAGAGTAACTGTCGACAGGGATGAGAGTGGGCCAGCAATACTTTAAGATGACCGAGGACCATTAACCATCTATCTAGGGCGCCACCTCAAATACAAATCCTTTCAATACGGTGGGCGTTGTCTTCATTTCGAATCTTGCACTAGGTTGCTTCTTCCATTCTAACACGCCATTGGACAGACTTTCTCCCTTTCTACCCTAGTTATCAAACGACAGTTACGTCTCTATTTATACCGTCTTCCAGGAATGGTATTCTGTAAACCATAATCAAATATTCTGCATATGTGATTGTTGACTGAACCAATATTGAGATCTGACAGACGCATTGCACGACGTTTCGCGTAATCGGGGCAGCTATTTTTTTTAAAGCAACTGGTTTGCTTTTTGTACGACTTCCTGCTAAATGGAAATCTTCGAAACCAACACGCGTCTGTTTGATGCCTATGCAAATGCGCAGAAGATCATACACTTTCAATTACTGTCATCGTAGTTTTCCGGTTATACTTGGTAAATCACTTTGAAGCGATTATATTTTCGTTCAAATCTATCGTTGTATTTTTCCTTGCCGTTCTCTATCGTATGTCAAAACGCATTAACGCGCAAAACGGAGGCTGCTTATCTCATTTGGAATGTGCATATCTACGATTTGGTCAATAATTAATCGCAGGATTTATGCTGATAACATATGAACATTAACTCAATATTGAATTCAAACTGCCTAAACAGCATCAATCAGCGACCGCCTGAGGGGGCTGTGTTTTATTCTCCCTCTATCCAATCAACAACCGCCTGGAAGAGGTGTGTTTTATTCTCATTCTATCCAATCAACAGCCGCCTGAGAGGGATCTGTTTTACTTCCGCTCTGTCCAATCAACCGCCGCCTGAGAGAGCTGTGTTTTATTCTCCTTCTATCCAATCCACATCCAGCATTATTGCTGTCAGTCATGATGTGTCTACACCACTAAACCCTGTAAGCGTGTGTTAAATATTACTTAGCATTGTCTTGTGCGCAAGCTACTCACATATGTAACACCGCTTCTGATTGGAGTAAATCCATGTCTGAGAAAAAGCCAAACGGATGCATAACCGAGAGTTTGCAAGGCTAGGTTACTAACGTATCGTTGAAGAATGTCAATATTGGCACCTCACATGACACTCGCATTTGTATTCAGTTAAACTTTATGTTATACTTTTAGATGTCCAGCAGCAGACGGTGACGTTGTAATGCGAATATCACGAGTACCGCTGAACCAAAGTACCATAGCTGTATAGGAAATGTGGATTGTAATATTTGTTATTCCAGTCGTAGTCAATATCAGCAGTACAGACGACCAAATACAATTATTCAACCTATGTGTTTGATGAACGAACAATCCAGACAGTCCCTATCAAAGAAAAACACACATTCGGTGTTCTATATGTTATTTTACATATATCTACTTAAAATTCGTTAAACATAGTTCAAGTTTATAACTGATAAACTTTTTATGTGTACGCGTTTGTTTGTCTTCATGTCCGTTTTCGTCTTTAAAACGACTTCATCGTGACGGTTTTAAGTTGATTCAGGGAATGTACGAAGTCCTTTAAACCGATGAAATTAAAGTTGCTACATTGAAATCAAAGAGTTACATCTACTAACTACGCAGTATCAACTCTTGCTTACCTTAGCACTTTTCCTTAAATTTGCTTTGATCTCACTAACCCATCGGAATCACACACAGAATAGTACTTGTGAGGTATACTTGGCAAAGCCAATTTACCAACTTGATTCCCAAGCCGTTCATATATTGATGCCAATTAGATCAATTAATGATGTATAGGAGCACTGTTGATGGCGGACGATCATGACAAGCGAAGGACTGATAAAGATATATAAAAACAATTGAATCGTATGTGTGGCATTCGTTTGTACGATGGCTCATAACAATAGATCCGAATACATTGGATCATCTATGTAATAAGATTACCTACACCCATGATTACCTTTGAGTGCATAGCTAGGCTGTAGTTATTGGGTTACCATACAGATAAGATGGGAATCACTCGATAGCTGATCAAAAATATGCTAACAATCGGCGACGTAAACTGTGTGCGGGAAGAAACTAAGTGTTAGAGGGTTTACTACTGATGGCACAATGACATTATTGCCATCAAAAAAGTCAAGACAGCTTCAGGTTTGTCTAATTGATTTGATACCGGCCATATTAAGAACAACATATAAGTCAATCTTTCTGATAGGGGTCTATGCCTTACCTCGTCTAGACGGCAGTTGTCTGCATCGTGCAGGTGTATCAAGAAATAATATTACCCTCTGCCATAGCCATGACTACGATCTTTGTGTGTATTATTTTCACATTTAGCTTAAGACATGAAAGATAACGTGTCGTATAATCTTAACACAAATCATCATTAAGGAGCCTCGCCACCAACGCACTAGGTTGTCAGGTTTACCTCTCTCGTAGGCGTCTTAAACACGTCACCAAATATCCTTAGCCGAATGGATCAGAGTGGGTATGTCTGCATCAACATAAAACGACAGTAGAGCTACATCCAATTCATGGTCAAGAACGCAGAGGTGGATTATGATGGAGTTAAGCAGTATAAAACATGGAAGCAAACTAATGTTTCACATGCCCTCATGCTTGAACATGTGTCTGTACCTAAGTTGTTGCCTTACAGAGCAAGAAAAATGAGCAAATATGTGTGTATATGTAATCACTGACAATCACAGTGGGCATGACAGATGAAACATGGTACTTATAAGTACTTGGGTTGGGTTATGCATGCACTGGGTACACGCCAAATACTTCACAGCCAATTAATAACAAACAATGCCCAAACGTGCCATTATACGAAATCACATATTTGGCACTGTGCGAGAATAGTCGCCGAAATATGCGAAATGTATAGCTAGTCACATGCCCTCTGAAAACAAATGAATATCTTGTTATGATACACATATAATGACGTTTCGCCCTTTGACCAAGATCTTTACACATAGTGCCAGAAATGAAGTATTGCAGGCTCGAGGAACCAGCGCGTTATTCTTAAGCAGTTTCTCAACGATCCATAATGCCACAAACTTAGGAATGCGATCAAAATCTCACACTTATAATGGCCCGCAACAAACGACGAAAAGATGTTAGCGATTTGGATGCAACTACAAAAGCAAACAATGATATTTGTGAGAAGGATTTTAACGAGTGCACTGAGCTATCCGCCAAACCGATGAAATTATCAATACGGCGATTTCATGAAATGCGAGGTTATTGTACAGAACGATTGTGTTGAAATGTAATAGATCAAAGTCGTTGGCAAGTTCTGGTTGGTAGTATTTACAATGTTTCTGTTGTTAGTTGACCATCATATTGCTTAAGCAACGTTGTGTTACAGTCATAAGGAAGGTTAATATCCCGCGCTTGTATGGAGATAAACGTGACATCTGATACTATTGTGCCTAATGCTCGGGTTGGCGTCGGTAGTTGATATTAGCTTGCAGCATACCTGTAAATGCGGCACAATGTATTAACGCTGATATACCTTCACGTCCAAACGTGCTGCGTGCATATATGTAACACATATATGTACCATTAACCGGCATGGGAGGCAACGTTTGCATCAAAATTGGTCTTCCGTTAATGTGTTTATTTTTTCCATTTCTATTTATAAATATATGCATGTGTCTGTGAATTTACTAAATCAGTAGGTCGCTGCGAGGATGCATCCGGTTATTGGCATGTGGACTCCCATCTCTATAATACCTATGCGTCCTGAAGACAAAGCAATCATTAGCGAGGCTTCCGTTCACAGCCAGCGTTACGGATTGATCCTGTCAAAGGTGTTTTTCACGACTAATGGAACCTGACACGCGCTTCCCTTACAACATGGCCCACAAAATCGACACGGCCTCTTTTTCTGCGATGACCGATCTACTTTTGCTGACATCCTACAAGCCAGACAAATCCTGTACCAACATGCTCCTAATGCATGCAGTGGTAATGCTTTTGTTACCGCATGGATAACATGCAAACGGCTCACATTCTTGTTCTACACTCTACTTATATAGATCTAAATAGCCGCCAGGACCAACACCAAATAGCAGAAGACTTGTGATAAGCAAATAACTTACGTATCTCTGTCATTTGTATACTAACTACTATATCCTTGTCCTGCTGCGATGTTGACGGAACATCATGCTGAGCGGACGTGCTAGAATAATTGACACTTCAAATGCGAGGTATAAAACTTGATATGTGAGCATGATAGGTGAAGGTGACACTTGAGAATCATATTAGATTCACTACCAATTATTAATATCCCATACACGCTTTAATTCAGCGCGTATTTACCGCCTTGGCACGCAATATTCAGATGAACACCGGTTCGGCAAAGTTATCAAGACGACGAAAGTCATTTCATTGAGTACTCACACAGTCGATTCTGCACTGTTTGTTATTATTCCATTAAAGAATAAATTTGAAAACTGAACCGGTTCTTCTTGTCGCTATCAAATTAATGGGATCTACATTATTTCAGATAATGAGGCTTGTCGTTGCAGAAAATGTCTTAATGGAGTTAATTTGTTACCGCAAATAGGGCTGTTTTTGGCCTTATTTAAATCTATTTCTGTCAGTCTAGACATGACTGCTACATTAAACACAGTTAGCTTGATTTGATCCCAGGTAACATCCGCCTTCAACCATATTACCCCGGTCTGTCCTGTCCTGTAAATCACTGATAATGATCTGTCAAACTTGATGGTCACTGGTTGGGTTACTTAGAACAACGCTGACTATGTCTACCTCCTAACGCAGTCTCGCCTGTCAGATCATCAACCATTCAGGACATCACCGCTTACAAACCTTGCAGTAGTTGATATAACAAAAACGTGACATCAGGGATTGATGCCATATTTTTACCTACTAAACGGATAAAAGGTAACTAAAGCTGTTAATTGGTAGGGACACTTGTCCCATTATTCAGTCCATGTTTATAAATGCTTAACTTTGTATTCATAGAGCACGAGGGCTAAATATTAAAATCGGCTTGGTTATTTATATGATACAAACCGCCAATCGTCATATAACACCGGTTCGCAGTGTAGTGAAAAGTGAATAAGTACGTTAATACACATGCTGAGGCCATCAATCGAGGTTAGTCATGCAATAACGAGCGATAGGGACTTCTGTAGGTATACCAGCGACTCTGGTGATCGAATTACTTGGCGGTCGCAAAATAGAAGAAGTGGTTGTGGTGGATTTGGTTCTGACGTCCAAGCGACGTTGTATACATTGGATTGCCTGTGTCCAAACGATGCATTTTGCACATTATTTACCAAGTCATTTTGTGTAAGCGGACAAAGTATGGCTGAGTGACCTCTGAACAACCCTTATGATCTTCGCAGTGTTGCTCAGAGGTCCTCATCAAGTTTTCTAAATCATCTTCAGAAAACTGAGTCAATATATATCATCGACCACATTTGCCTGCGTACACATATGCCAAACAGAACAGTTAATTCGGGGTTGGTTGTGTGTTTCTTAACCACGAAACGTGGCTGAATACGGGTTTACTTTCTGCAGCCAAAACTATTTTTAAAACATATTTGCGGCCACATATTTTAAATAGAAAAGTTCATTCCAAACAGAGAAAAACAGCCTCATACCTCACATTATTTCCGCGTCAAATACACGTGTTGAACATATCAACAGGCAAGATGAGAAAGAAATAGTAGTTTTTGAATAAGAATGAGTTAAGGACACTTAGTATCATGAAGATGTTGAACGAAAGGTAGTGTCACAGTGGTACACATGAATGGCATTGTCTGTCTACGTATTAATAATGCACGCACAACTGAGATATGTACAAAATTTGAACTTTGGTCTTTGCGATGTATCTTATATATCTACTGCAAAACATGCCTCATGGAACCAGCAGAACCATCATGCTGCTTCCAATGGGTTGGAATCCGAATGGGTGCGCAGGATTTCACCCATTGTTTTAGCGAATTCATGTGAACATGTACTGCATGCAGAACATACTCTGCGACTGACTACGCGAACTTTTTGCGCGTGAGATGAACATTGGTTGGAACATTAATGCGTATTCGACGGTAAAAGACGGAACCTTTCCATCACAATAACATCATAACACTGGTATCACCTGTTTTTAAATCGGCACAGTGACTCAAACTGCCCCTAGCATTTGACCCTAAAGGACCAAATAGTGTAATGTAAGCACTGTTTTGTGATCGATTTCGCGTCAATCGTTTCCTTCATGACTGTTTTTTGTCAATGGGCTTAGCATTTCCAAACAAGATTATTTCGATTCTGGCTGTATGGTGTTTGTACTGGTTTACATGCTACTACAGAATCGTGCCATTCGTTCACAGGCTTTTGTCTTCTGAATTACGTATTGATTGGCAAATCAGCCAGCAAACAACTCCTGACTGTAGCGATAACGCGCTGGTGAAATGTGGCAACAGAACGGACACAAACAAGTGATCAGTGAGCTACCTGAGGACCATTCGTCCTCCCACAGTTTGGTGACGCAGCGTATTAATATGAAAACTCACGGGTTAAATAATGTGCAATAATGGCTTCGCATGAACATTGAGAAATTGCGATAACGCTTATTCTGCAAGTGATCCAACTAATGTTTATGGTTATTACATCCATGTAAGTCAATTTGCTAGCAGACATATATGGTGGTTCACTAGGTTATTGAGCCACAGTTGGTTTTATTCAATAGCAGTGAAAATGTACTGCACTGGTCACATGGGAATCCTTAATTATGATGATTTTCTTGGAGAAAACCTCAATTATATGTGGGATACTTTCAAAAGTACCTTTTTTTCCTCATTTTGGCAGGGCAGGCAGGTCTTATTATCTAATAATATGCTTACGCCATTATACATTAACTGCAGTAGCCATTGTCGTTTGTGATAAATATATATATATATATCTGTTATTGCTATTGTAAGTTCAAATGAAGTTAAAGCTTGCTTGTTGGCCACCTGCACCATACAGTGTTATGCGCTATGTAATATTGCAAACACCTCTAAGAGCCGTATACGCTGTCCTTCTGCAAGGACAGAACTTGTTAGTTACGCGAAACCATGCTTTTATACCCACAAAACTTAATTGCACAGTCATTGGTTTCGTTTATCACCCATCAGACATCCTGGTAGACTATACGAAACGAGACGTCACTAATCGATAACCAACAGAGCGATAGAAGCCGCTCACTCAACCATGCTGAAAGGATCAAATGAATCGTTTAGTTTTAGCTGTCACATTAAGGCAATATTGACATCATTTGTATTCTTCTTTCGTTCTTACTCATGGTCACTCTTTAAGCCTCAACCAATCAATTAGGCCCTAGCTGTATTATTAGTCAGGAACATCAGTGTTGTCACCGTAATTGTAGCATATGATATGTGCATGAGCTATTTGTTGTTGCCGGCTGCTATCATCCCTACGGCTTATATCAAGGCATCGGTATATTATAGCCAGTTAAACCAATGCTACATATATAGCGACAGCCAAAAGTGGATTGTGTTAAGAATTCAGTTGCCATCGAGGGTGTTATAATTAACCGGTGTTCAGCTACTAACGCCAAACCGCAGCAAAGCCGCCACTGTAAGTTCCACAAGGTCACCCGCGATGCAAATAAAACACCATGCATAAATAATGCTTAACGTACAACTCCCCTAAAATTGAATAGTCGTTACTCGCTCATTGTTTGTCCAGTAGGCATACTTTATGTTATATATTGACAATAATATGCTTCGGTGGGTACAATTACTCGGCAAAGTAAACAGACAATTGTTTTTCAATGGGTGGAGGTCTATGTTAGCGAGTATGTGTCTTGTCTATTTAACCATTATGATGATCTATGAGCATGGAAGGTCAGAAGAGAGAGGGCAAACCTGCATGCTCTTTGGAATTAAGGTAAGCTTGCAATACTACCCGCCGTGGAAGCCTTTGCACCAACAACAATATATCTAGAGTTTGATTAATGTATGAGACAGCAAGCTAGGATACGGTTCAGCATGTCAATGAAAATTTTATAAAACAAATTTATGAATAAAAGAGTCCGTGGAAAGTTGAGTTCCCCAGAGAGTAAATAAAAAAACCCAGATCGTTACGGGAATGATTCCGCGAGTGCCTCTTTGACTGCAATAGTGCGGAATGCAAAGCTCCGTGACACCGCACTTATGTACGTGGGCATCATCTCATTTTGACTGATTTTCAATAGTGAAGCAGCAAAATAAATAATGAGTTATGCTGGGTTAATCTCACAGCAGATCCTGAGCTTGACATGTTTAAACAAAAAGTTGCTAACATAATAATGTTTATGTATTATTGTTGGCCATCTTATGCGTGTGTTATCAGTTTATATTGACCAGCCATACACATGGAACCTCATTACCTTACATTTGTGATTCAAAATGACTATATTTCTATGATTACATTGGTGTGGATATTTTATATTAAATGTTCATGAATATCTTCTCAAATAATTAACATCATATACATGTATAGATTTACGAATGACTCAAAATGCTATTCCAATAAACGCATGGTTTTGTTTGTTGTACTTCATACAGAAAGCCGAACAAATCTGAGACTATTTGACGTCATTAAGCACCAGGACATATACAATCTGTTGAGACAAATCATATGCAGTGAATGCTCACGATGGAGAACCTAAACAGATCGATACTAATTTGCACAATGGATAAGTTGCTCTGTCCTAAACAGCGATTTGATTACACGATATTTCTTTAGACATTTGGTAAAGTGCAGACATATGCTTTTGCATACCCAGGGCAAAATAATCTGACATTGTTGTCCGCAGGTAAACGTCCTGGCTTGATTACATCAAATGATATGATGTCACACAAATTACTAACTACCCTATCGATTGCTTTGGTAATTAAAATTCACACCCTGTTTGCTTGGTGAATTGTATGACAAAACAAGTCCCGAAAACGAACATCTATACGACAACTATACGTGTATCCATACTGTGCTAGTGCTCTGCCTATATCTTCATGTGATGGATGTTGTTGTATGCTGGTTAGCACGCTGCCTGATGGCGCATCATCGCTGAGTTAGCAAAGACCCACTTCTTTGAAATGATTTCGTTTGAAGAATTGTTTTGTGTGAAATTATCATGACACAGCACTATTTACCAATTTTACACAAGAAGGTGTAGGTAGAGTTTCGTCATGGGGCATATAGATCCGTTGACAGGGTCACCTGCTAACAACAACCCAATCAGACCCTCGTAATGTCCATCGGGCTTGTTTAAGGCATAAGCACACGCTAAACACAAACAAACGGAGGTAAGAGTGCATCATTGTAGGTGATGATGGATGCGCCACGGTCACTTATATCAAATGACATACTGTTTTAGTTCATTAAAGTTGTGCAACTTAAATAATTCCCATTACGTTATCATCGTTATTGCCGTCAGTCTAGATGTATCTTCACCATTAAACCCAGTAAGCGGGGGTTAATACAAGGCAACATCCGCCTATGCCCATACTACACGGTCCTTCTTATCCTATAAATCATTGATAATGACCGGTCAGACATGATGCCTACTCTCCGTGTTACGCCAGCTACGTTCTCCTCCTATCACATTGTTACCAGTCGCTACATATAACGCTCGGGATATCACTGCATTCAATCCGTTAAAGTTTATGTTAGCTCAGATATTTACGATTAATTTCAGATTTCAGAAGTGACAAAAGCCGTGCATTGACATTGCTGTGTTCAGTATGAGGGGTACGATCCCCATTTTTAGTGCCTATTACTATAGGCACACCGAGAGCCTGAAGGTTAGAAAGTGAAATGAAGCGTAGGGAAAGGCCTTTGTACGATGTAGGTACATATGCCATTTAATTCGATTAACTTCGATATTGCATAATATGAGATGCGTGTATCCTGACTAGGTTACTTTCAATAATTAATGTGAATCGACAGGACGAGTAGGTGATGGTACAGCAGCCTGTCGTCCTGCAACAACCCAGGCAAAATAGGTTGATCTAGTCCGACAGGTATCGATGTAAATGCTGACTGATGACAGAACAGTAGCCCGCTGTGGGGTTGTAATTCAAAGCTGCTGAACAAATTCAACTCAGCAGGTAAACTCTCAAGATCGTTCTAATGCATCACCTTTGCGATATCACTCCGTGTTGACAGTCACATAAAGACCAACGATTTACCAGTTTCAAGATGCATGCCGAGTAATTGAAAATTTTGATCGCCGCTCTATCCTTTTTACCATTTATATGTTAATAAAGCACATGGTATATAATACTGTGATTGCAAAACCTCGTTTAATATAGGTAACACAGAGCTATAAATGTCTAACGGTCTTGCTTACTTAATAACGTGTGGCATATTGCAAAGATAAACAGATACATTTGACCGATATAGGACTTGCCACAATCTACTGCCCGTTGACTGAAGTTTTTGAGATTTCGTGCTGCATTTGATCGACGTTTATATTATGCGATGACATAATTTTATACGATTGGTTATTAATTGCCTCGTCAAAAACGAAGGATAAAGTCATTTATATGAAGGTGATCAATAGCATAGTAAATATTTACTCTTTTGTAATATTTGTCATATTGGTTTAATCGTCTATACCAACCTTATTTCCGTTAACGTCCAACAAGCTTTGCGACACAAAGAAACATCTCATCTAAAGACAGTCTTTGTCCATCATTTTGTATATATCCTATTTTGTGGCTGTGTATAATAAAATGTTAAAATAATCTTGCTGTGAAGTAATGCATACATTTCCACATGTTAGACCGCTTCTTTAATGACTGAATATCCCCTTCTTGTGGAAGCTGCAATTGTAACAATTTTAAGGCAAACATTAGTCTCGTCTGTACTTTCTTTAATATATTGCAGCATACAATATCCAGCTGCTGAATTACTGAGCTAACACTCATTATTCTGGTAGCATAGCGGTGCTTTACGAGAGCTCGATCGGATACCATGCTTTCCTCCACTTATCGGCAATTGTTTGAGAATAATGCATAAGTATTTTACAGGAATCTAATTTGGAATCCCTTCCTATTTTCAAAACCCGTGAGTTAATGCTACATTAGTGAAGACTATAGTAATGTAATTATATAATCAGTGACTCTGGTTTGTTCTGTTGAATGTTGTCTTAAACTTTGACATTCCCCTCATTTGCATAAACATTGATTAAACGGTTGTAATCATTGGGCTAGAAAAGAAAATTGACCCATTATGCATCGCAAGCGAGGACGATTATGCATCCCACAATGTTTATCAATGTTCTTCAGGTTACATGGTGCTTTGCTCTATAGTACTGGCATCACAGAATTATTCTCGAAAATTCAAACGAAACAGACACACAAAATTGCATTTAAAATAGCATCAGAAATCGTTTTGCGACCTTTGCCCTGCCTTTTGCCAACATACAACGTATCGGCAGTCATGGATCTTGTTTATAACCAAATGCCATACTTTGAAAAACCGACAAGACCCAATTGTACTGCATTGATCATTCATTAGACACCCTGATGCAATGCATGAAATGAGACGCTGCAAATAAGAGTTGAATATTTCACAGAACGGCTCACTCAGACATATAATGATATTGAGATACGTTCTTTAGTTCTAGTTGTTTGACTCTTCCTTCACTTTATGTCGTTGCCAACTTTTGAGACTCAAGCGGTTTATAATGAAGAATATAATAAGTTTGTGTATTTTACTTTGTGCTGGCACTGATGATTTACCAGTGTAACTGACTTAGGCATTATGTCTAACTAAGCAAGGGTCACATTAAATTGCCCGTCTTCTCTCTCTATCAAAATAGATGACTTAGCTGATTAGTTAACTCTACAACGATTATCTTCGACCATCCTGTCATCACAGATATTGAATCAACGATATCCACTGCAGGAAATAAGGATTTATATAAAACAGAAAAATAATCAATCCAACTGGTCCTGTGGGTGATAATATCTGAGCAAAACATGCCACTTTCTATGAACTCTTAGTGTGTAGGTGATGATGAGTCATTGTATTCATATGATATTACGAACATCGCCTGTATAGAATCGGTGCGCAACGCATGCTGTTTAGTAGATTTTGCTAGTACCCCAAGCAAATATTTGGCATGTAACCTGGGAACACGTAGTGTCAAAGCAGTCATAATTACCTCATTTGAAGCAGAGTTTGCCTTCGGTGATCGTAGTTTGCACAGAGTTCCCATCGTAGTTGTCGTAATAATCACAACTCGCAAAACGAATTGGGTCAGTATATGTTGCATCAGGATAGGCTACATTTGCTTTCGTCGTCGATAATTACACACAGACCAAGAGGAAACGTTAAAGCAGAAGTTGGCGTTGTGTATTTAAAAAAAAAGAGAAAAAAGTCTACTATCCGAGGAGTACGTCGTAGCAGGAATTTCTCGAGACATGGGTGATTGGTTTGGAAATATTGTTTTAGACACCGATCATGTTCAGTAAGTCAGTGATACTTAAGAAGAAATACCTCGAATTGTACGCATTGATGACAAAACTAGACGTACATAGCACACTCATTACGTATGCATATCCATTATGCTACCAACCGTCACGTGCTTATATCAGTAACCTATGCGGTAGTCGTTCGTTATCTGGCATGTCTAGTCATCCGGGCACTCGACAAGAAACCGTTTACTTCATTCAATTGCGACCTGGGGCGATAACATCAAGGTATCGTTCATTAGGCTTGGGTGTTTTTGGTCAATTTCTAAACAGTATAGTAGGTTTATTTTAAGCCCGCATGCCTCATAGGGCTTCACGATATATCTCTATTAGCTATTTGTACTGTTTATCTACTACATTTCAGGGATTGGTTATAAAAAGTTAATATCCCCCTCGTTGTAGCAAGAGAATTGGACTATACCGAAAACGCCCGAAGCTGCCCAAAAGCAAGTTTATTGACATCTGCCTAAAACTTGAACATGTGTGCAAAACATTGTAATTGACATAGGGCAGCCATCACTGATTCTATGGTATTGTCGTCGTAAAGAAAAAGATGCGATATCAGCAATCAGGAGGCATACCTTAGAGGTGATCCGTGGATCATGTCTGGACGCTGGCACTCATAACATAATGCTATGCTTCAATGCCGACAAAACTCCATGGTACTGCTTGCCAATGGGTTCGCTGATCACTCATCAGACATTCCAGTAGACTATGCGAAATGAGACAATAGTGAAAAAAATGATAGAAGGTTGAAATGAGTCGTTTACTTCCCATCGCTAAGTATAGGCGGTGCGGACATCCTTTGGATCCTTTCATCACTTTTCAACGTGGCTGCTCTTCAATTCTGCACCGGTCAGTGAGGCCCAAAGCATTCATTGGTCTGAAACATTGGTGTTGCCATTGGTGTCTGATAATATTGATGAATACAGCTCTGTGCTAGCATTTTGTTGGTTTACTGCTGTCACCTATGCGCCATCTAATGGTCCTTGCTGACAGCTATCCCCAATACGCTACCTTATGCTTCCTGCTTATAGCACATTTACCGCATTGAAAGGGTAGTCTCCATGTCAATCGACAATCGTTGAACAAAGGAAGCTTAATGTTTCAATTTCAATGTTATTGTGTGCGAATTTCTCATTATGAATTATTTCAATGAATTCGTATGATGATATATCATTTGACGAAACATTTGTACCAGCAACCAAAAGGTCGATGCCAATTTGCAGTGGACGCTACCGATTGTGCCATAACTTCCAGGTGTTCAAATACCTTCATCAACCAACATCACATCAATATTTAACCACCGAGCATTCAACGAGGTCGCCTACGAGACAAACAAAACAGCGCGAATGAATCATACTTGACTATGACCTAGAACATTCAGCGCATATCGACACGGTCGTAACTCCCTCACCGTTAGCCCTCTAGGCCTAGTTGTGGCTATATATTGGAAGAAATGTTCTCAGACTGTAATAAACTGTACGACAAAGTAAACAGATCAACTTTGTAAATGGTTGAGGTCTTTATTTGCGAGTGTGTGTCTGGTGTGACTTACCATTGTGGGTGATTTGCACGATATGCGTGGGCGGGAAAACGGCTGCAAAGTTGCGTGTCATTGGAAATTAGCGTAGGCTTGCTACACTAACTGCTGTGATATATCTAGAGATTGATTATAATGTGTAGCTGGGATAGATCGTAGGAAAATGTTAACGCTTAAGGAGAGAGAGAGCGTCTAACGTTTTTTTCTCTCAAAGATCACTTTCAACACAGAACACTTTCAGGGAATGAGATGTACCTGCAATATGAGAGAATGTAAAGGACACGGTATTGATAGGGGGATACTTAAGTAGCCTCATTATGTAACACAACGACTACCGCATGGTGCGTGATGCTTGCCTCTAAGCAGTGCGACAAGCACAATATCGTCAAGTTGTTATGGTGCTATCACAATAACAAGATATATTTGTATTTAATATATTGATTTTACACAGGAAAAACGACACATTTTCACTCCATCCCTAAATTGACTATTGTAAACGGACCTGGACTATTTCGAAGATTATGTTTTACAGTGACAAACGAACATCAATAATGAGTTATGCTCTGTTATCCATTTTGCAAGCGTATTATCATTTCCCAGCGGATTCTGAGACGGAATTGTGGAATTCACTTGTCTGGGATCACTAACAATCAACCCCGATGAGCATCACCTTTATTGCACCTGTAATGAAGATGATTACGTACCAAAAGAGTCCCTTTAAACATATTATTAATATCCATCAGCAGAGCAACTGCATATGAATTTGCTGAACATGATGGACGTGTCATATCTCCGCATATGATGATCAATCTGCGCGCATGAAGGGATTTGTTTTCGCCGCATTGTCCTTTGATCTTTTTCAGAGAATGTGTCATGCTTCCAAGATCAGATTAAACTCAAATGAAATAACACTAGTTGTGGTGCTGGGTATGAAAGGAATAATATCCAATATCCACGCCGTGGAAAATGTATGTCTTCTTGTCAAATTGCCCATTTGAAATATAGTATTGCTCGGTAGTAGTTCGTGCTTAATCTGTTATCCCCGAGGGATATTGCTCTTGTTAATAGCTGCCGTCCATATATAGTGCCAAGTTGGCGTATCATTTTCAGTAAATCGACTCATAACATTTCTCAGTAACTTGGTCTTAAGGCTAAATAGATCTGGCAGCTTTACTTTTACTCGTAAAATACTTTCAAATTCATTCATCCCGAAAGGAATGGCACGACTTTAATGTAGCGGCGAAATTAGAATTTGGGTTGGTATTCTCTGCTAATTGACATTACAATAATATATGCACGAGCCTCTGTGGTTAAGGAACCCTCAAACACGACCAGCTAAAACTAGCGTCAGATGTCTTGTTTCTCATTTTTATTAATACAAAAGCTATATTTCAAAACAACGGCATGACGACATTCTAACCAATGTTTATGCCGGTCTTATGTTTCATAATATAGCACTGTTATCGCCAAGTTAATTATGGAAGGCGATTCCAGCAACAACTGAGAGCGGCAATAAGCGGGAATGAGAAGATGAAGGCCTTTGAATCTGCTGGGTTAATACCGCAACGTTGGTCGCTAGGCAAATAAACATATCTGGTTACAAATAACGGCTGAAGATATATAATTGGCCGATAAATACAACGGTGTGACAAAAGACCACGCTGAGCTATATGGAAACACGACGATAGGAACAGAATGATAGAATTACAGAAATGATTATAATTTGGATTACGTCATGGCATATTTCCTTATTAGTGCATACACATAATGACTGTAATGATACATATTGCCGAGAATAAAGCATATATATGATATCATCATCATCATCATCATCATCATCATCATCATCATCATCATCATCATCATCATCATCATTTAAACCATCGTCATCATTATCATCATCATCATCATCATAGTCATCATCTCCACCATCATGATCATCATAATAATGATAATGATCATCATAACCATAACAATCATCATATATAGCAACATGTCTAACTAAAAAGTCATTTACTAGCACTATGCTGTGTACATTATTAGACAGGCACATCCAAATTTATATAATACAATCCTAAATGGAGCCTGTTGTAATATATTATTATAATGTTTGTACAGAAATTTATCTGGCTGACTTATGTCAATATGCACAGACAACGAGTAACCCACGCTTGCCGTAATTGCATAGACGCGTGTAAAATGTTCTAAAGGTGAAATGTACAACCGCCTACGATGTCTGTTTCTTCTCCGTCCAATCAACATTTGAATTTATTGCCGTCAGTCTCGATATGTCTACACCATTAAACTCAGTTAACTTCTTGTAATCCAGAGCAACAGCATCCATCACGCATTATACCTCGGGCTGTCTTGTCCAATAAATCACTGATAATGACCTGCCTGACTCAGTGCCTACTCGCTCTGTTACTTGGCGCTCCAATGCTAATTGGTACGATGCTATAGCGTGCGTAATGACCCCACCCAACCAATATCTCAAATATACTGTGGTGTTTTGCGTTGGTGGATATTGCTGTTGGACTATCCACGCTAATAACAACACACGGGACGTGATGACTGTATCTGGAGCAATGATTGTAATGGGACGTAATGCAGTCAGACATAATGTCTATTCGTTCCCTGTTTTCATACTGATTGGATACTTAAGTTATAGGTTAAGGTATATTATAATCAAATACTACATATCAGCAGTGCACACTTTGCTCCCGATAATGATAACTAGGACATCAACGACGACCTGTATCAGCTAAGGTCAAACACGATAATATCCGTAACGTACAGTGCGCTGGTGCTTCCCCCTTAAATGACGAAAGCATGCATACATCTGCAAACTGCTGATTCAATGCGAAACCTACATATTAGATTAAACAAAACGGTTACACACATACACTGTTTGTATCGTTGTAAATCAATTCAGTAAAATATCAGCAAGAACAATAAACAATGATGTTATTAATCAAACCTCGTCGCATTCACGGTTCTCATCATCAGCCATGGCGATAGCGTGCATTAGATGGAGGATATGTCAAATCATTCCTATTCGGCATCACTGTAACCTGCTCGGCGTCTTATCGGTTATGTTGTGCTCATCATACCACCTATCGACCAAACAAACCTTAGTCAAGACGTACATACTGGTGCCTATAAAAGTTATAAATACATACAAGGCCGCAAAATGCTAAAATTAGCTGGTTACATAAGGAGACACACACAAATAATAACCCGAGTATGACTATCGAACGTAGGTACCCGTTTGCATGCTTTTCAAAAGTCGTTCATCCTTTTGGCAATTAACCTGATTCTGTTCATGTGATTGTGATGACAGACAGATAAACGATTGACAATAGTATGCGCGTTATCCACAAACATACCTGGCCCTCTGTGTTATAAACGAATTCCAATGATGCCATGAATTGATGCATTTGCTACTTAATACTTTGTTACTTCATTGCACTCTATTGTTAATGGATCACGTGCCGTTTGTGTTTAATTACCATTTCCACATGTGCAACTTTTTGTGCGGGTGGCTTGGAAAAAAACCATTATTTGCTTAACTCAGTAAGTAGAGACCATGGCATGTGCTTTCAACAATGTGTTTGTGTACCATTAATGTTGCATTGAGAAGCTCAAACAAAACACAATCTTTGTGTCAATCACAGCTGTGGGAGTCGGAATCAAAAGTTTGTTGAAAATTATTCACAGATCAAATGCTCACCCTGTGGAGATCAGTTGCCGCTGGCTACGAAGTGTTTCATGTATAACAACAAACAAACATTGCAGATGATAGAAGTGGCGTTAAGTGGTGATATAATCAATTGCGCACGCACTAGATTGATATGACCAGGCAATGGGCGATATGTCATATTTAGGCTCTGTCGCTTGCCAAATTAGATAATCTCAATATCCGGAATCTTCGGCCGCCTGCATCAATTCCTTGAAACTATAAAGTTTTTAATTGTTTGTTGCGGTGAGGTTGCTATATTTAATCTGCTCTGTCTGGCTTTATCACAATAGAGAGTACGTGAATTATCGATGATAACAGGGAAATATTGCGGTATCGTGCTCTCCATCGAAGTCTGGAATCGGAAAGATTGACGCCAGGTCATTTATGCGAGTCTTTTTGTGAATGCCGTATTAGCTGGCAATTCAACGGGCAAACCATTCTTGGCAGTAGCGGTGTAATATGGCGGTAGCACAGACACAAACAAGTTATCTGCCTGTGGATTATTTGCCTTTGCGCATTTCTGCGCCGCCGTATATAATTATGATCAAAATATGCCCTCGTAAACATAGAGATAACACTGATGCGCAAGCTATCTAACCTATGTTCATTGCCATCCAATATGGCTCTAATGAGTTTGCGTTCGCTCAAAAACAACTATGATATGTTTGTTATAAGCAAGTCGCTTTCCCCTTTGGAAAACGAAAACAAAACGCATCGTATGTCACGCACGATATTACATACACATTTGGCACAACTAATAAACCCAATAATTTGTCATGGAGACCGCTGCTTGTAAATTTGGAATTAGATGATATGGGTCCAAAATGCCCATTCATGCAGCGAGGATGATGCTCTTGGATTCCACCGATGAAACGTGTTGTCCGCCATTGTGCTCGTTTATCACCCATTAGACATCTCGCTAGACTATACGAAATGACGTCACTAATCAACAACCAACAGAGCGATAGAAGCCGCTCACTCAACCATGCTGAAAGGATCAAATGAATCGTTTAGCTGTAGCCTGCCACATGTAGGTGGTTCTGACGTCATTTGTATTCTTCATTCACTCTTCTCATATTCTCTCGTTTAGCCTCCACCAGTGAGTGAGGCCCTAGACGCATTATTAGTGCAGTTAATTAATGTTGCCACTGTAATTGTGGCAACATTAACAACGATGACAATAGAACTATGAGTGCGCCATCTCTATGTTCCTGTTGTCCACTTTTACCCATACGCGATCTATTGCTTTGTGCTCCAGGCATTGTTATTGCTTGGTGGGAAATGTGTTCACTTCCTGTATTCTACACCTTACGGTCTGAACAACCGATGCTACAAATGTATCGGCAACCAATAAGTGATTTATAGTATGAATGTTGGCTGCCTTAAATTGTTTTTTGGGTGTTCAAATATCTTCACCAACTCGCCGCATAGCTTCCACTGCGTGTTCAACAAGATTACTAGCGATACTAATAAAACAGCACAGAGCAATAATGATTGACTTACTATTCCGTACAAATTGGATAGTCGTTACTCGCTCACTGTTTGCCCAGTAGGCATATTAGATGTGATATATCGGAAGTAATATGCTTCGGTGGGTGAAACTACTCGGCGGCGTAAACAGATCAATTTTTCAATGGGTGGAGGTATACGCTAGCGAGTATGTATCAGGAACAGTTATGCAGCATGGAAGCGCAGGAGAGTGAGAGCAAAGCTGCATGTCTATGCAATTAACATGAGCTTACTGCACTAACCGCCATAAAAGCCTTAACATCAATATATCCAGAGGTTGATTAATGCGTGAATTAACAATTGTTTGCCACACAAAACGAAATGCTAAGGAGACCGAGCGTCGAACGTCTATTCCTACGAACAATAAATATAAACACAGTGGATGGTAAAAGGAATGACACTACAGGTATATTTTTGGCTGCGATGGAAGATCCGTGACGACTTTTAAGTCTTTCTAATTGTATTATCTGACTGCTAAAATATTAACATTGGGGCAAGAGGAATATCTCGACGAGGAACATTTCGTTCAGTTATTAGAAATACATTGTTGTAATAATACGTCACGATAATATTTATCAGGAAAGAGATGGGTATCTTTAGCCTGCACTGCACCAAATTATGGGCATTTATCTCTAGTTGCTAAATAGGTATGTTTTTCAATAATTAATAACTTTTTGTGTAAATTGTCGAATTATTAACTGTGCTGGAAGTTTCTTGAGTTTGAGTTTTGATGCATACTATTGTGAAGTGGTTTACAACAAACAGGCCTGTCTAATTTCGATTGATTTCGATTAATGACGCTGATCATCAATAGTAAGTTATGCTATGTTATCACCTCTGTCAGCCTGAATAAAGACATTTGTCGCAATAATAATGAAAATGTATTTTGTAGCCGTCGACTGAAGAATCAGATTGTATGCATTATCTTCCTTACATGCATCCGCCATTACTGTTCAGAATTTCGCATCATATGTTCAGTCGATATGTTATACAACTCAACTGTAGTGGGGGCGAGGGGGGGGGGATTGTTTGATCATCGAATTTTTATCTCTCTGCGTTCGGCAATTGTTCCATAAGTTTGTCGTACAAGTCAAGGTCCCCTAGCCTGATGGCTGCGGGCGCTGTTTACATGTTACTGATATTCAATAGTCTCGCCTTCAGGTCTAGGGGACCTTAATGTCTTGAATTGGACAGGCATCCCAGATTTGGGAAGCTCCAATCACAAGCCGTGTCTCTCAGGTCACTCTTGCGTAGAAAACCGCCAGTCTGGATTTTGCTCAGATAGATTAATATATTTTGCTTTGTTTACATTTAACCGTTGAAACATTTGCCTTGGGAAATTGAAAGCACCTAAATGAGGGGCAATGAGGGGTAGTCAGCTCCATTCATATTCGTAAAACGACCAGTTTTAATATACTGAGCGATTTGCAATCGTAGTGTTGGATAAGAAGATGTGTATGTGGCTCATACGCGAAATAATCTCAAAAAAAACCGCACACAGGGGTGCAGTGCTAAAGATATCTAATATGGAAAAGCTTGGTAAGCTTTCATTGCAAGGGATGCTTTTGATGGAAACCATCATGACCGAGCGCAATGCACCATTTTGAAGCAAATGGTGAAGGTTAAGTTTCGTCATGGGGCAGATAGATTGTGCTCTCAGTGCCACCTGCCGCATGCAACCCAGAAGAAACTAGTATTATCCATCCGTCTTGTTTAAGATACTAGCATCTGCTAAATATTAACAATAACAAAACCAATAAGGAGGTTAAGAATCATACTATCATGTTCCGCTATTAATGTTAAATGACAAAACCAATAAGGAATTAAAGTTGCGAATTAGACATTATGATTATGGTTGAATCATTGAGCAAAATGGATTTTAGATGACACAATCTTTCAATTTATTGAAGTTGTTTTACTTAGACAATTATGATTTATCATGGTATCATCGGGAATTAAAAACTGGAGTGATGCCGATTTCTACATGTATCATCACTAAACAGGAGCAGCATGCTTCTTCGTCTTCATCATCATCATCATCATCATCATGTCGCAATTATCAACTGGTGCGATTAGGCATAATCATCATCATCCTCACCAACATCATCATCATCATCATCATCAAATCATTGGCATTATCCTCACCAGCATCATCATCATCATCATAATCAAATCATAATCATCATCCTCACCAGCATCATCATCATCATCATCATAATCAAATCATAATCATTATCCTCACCAGCATCATCATCATCATCATCATCATCATCATCATCATAATCAAATCGTAATCATCATCATCATCACCAGCATTATCAACACTTTCAGCTTCGTCATTGCAGTCTGCTTATATGGCGCCATGCCTAACAAAAAAGTCAGTATCAAGCGCTTCGACGGAAGAAAACATTCGACAACTACATCCACGTTATAGTTTAGATAATTATATAATGTGGCAGACTACCATATGCTAGCGATGTGTTTTACTTCGTCAAAGTTATAAACAATATCAATATAGTGTTAGTTACTGGTACACTGGGCTGCGATTTCTCCGTCGTCCTGTTAACATTACGGTTTATTGTTGTCGGTCTGGATGTGTCCGTACCATTAAATGCAGTTAGCTTGTGTAAATCCAAGACAACATCCGCCTTAACCTATACTACGCTGGTCTGTCTTGTCCTATAAATCACTGATAATGACCTGTCAGACTTGATGCCTACTCTTCGTGTTACTTAGAGCTCCAACGCCACTACGTTCTCCTCCTACCACATCGTAACCCGTCGCTACCTATATCACTCTGCTTATAACACATTAAACAAGCTTACGTTAGCTAGATTTGTTCCCACGAAACTGATAAAAGCGGTATATGGATGCTGCTCTGTGCCACATGTGGGATATGACCCCTAATTTTGAGCGCCTATTGATACATGTTGTACTGTGCATAGGTAATGTAAATAAGCGTGGGGCAAGACCATCTTGCCATTTATTTCGATCAAGTTCGATATTGTACATCGGCGGATGCATGCAGCTTGACTAGGTTATTTTCCGTGATTGATAAAACCGACAGGGCAGGTAAGTGTTGGTCGAACAGCCTATCGTCCTCGAATAACCCGGACGAAATAGGGTGATCCAGTCTGACAGGAATTAATATAAACGCTGATTGATGCTACAGCAGTAGCCCACTGTAGTCGTTGTAGTTTAGCGCTAATCAGCGATTCAACAACAGCTTGCGTAATAACAAATATGATTTGCCGCGTAATCATACCCTAAGATCACCTCACATTTTGCTCAATTTTGGTGATTTCGTACAGACCATGTAAATTGCCTATACCTGGGCAGTCAAACTTACTACCTGAATTCATTGTGACTCGGATGATATAATAAAGTGCCGGTCACAAGGTAGATCAATCTGACCGAGCCGCTTAACGGTAGCATTCTGGCCAGCAAGGGATGTGTAAAGTGGTCAACATGTTTTGATGAGGGGCACTCAAGGAAAGCCCTCTGAGCATAGAAATCGTTATAATACATCCCCTTGGCGATATCACTCCGTTGTTGACAGTTACATAAGATCTCAGCCTTTATATCGATGCGGACAAAAGATGACAATATTTAGTCTGGTGTTTTTTCTGTTGTGCTAAATAAGACGATTTGTGATGATGACCGTCAATCAGTCGAACAGCGTGGAATTGTGGTTACAAAGAACTATAAACGTCTACCGGTATATACCGCAATATTGTAAGCTTTCTTGCATATTTAATAACGAGTATCATAATGTAAAGATGAAGCAGATTCATTTGACCGATAATGGGCTCGCCAACATCCACTGCCTGTAAACTGTTTTGACATTTCATGCTTCACAAGTAATAGACATTCATATGAAAGGGATGACATGATTGTCTGCTGTTGGTTATAAATGTCCTCGTCAAAAGATATGGATAAAGTCATTTTAATGAAGGTTATCAATAAGACGATATAACAGAAACATTCATATGTGCTTTTTTGTGATATTTTTTAAGTTGATTCAGTCGTCTATGTCAATCTTAATTGCATTATAGTCGAACAAGTCTCAATCGCTCGTATATAAGGGTTGCCTTGGATAAATGAGTTTAGACAAATCTCATCTAAAGGCAGTCTGTGTGCGTCATTTTGTGGTAAACCCTCATTTGTGACTGTATATAATAACATTTCCAACAATTCTGCTTTAAAATAATACATAAATTTCCACATGTTAGACGTACCAATTTTGGCTGCGTAAGGCCGCTTCTTTAATGACTGAATAACACCTTCTTGTGCACGCAGCAATTGGAACAGTTTCAAAGCGTTCTTGATTATCTTCTGTACTTTCTATGATGTATTGCAGCAAGAGCCGACTAGCTGCTAAATAGCTTAGCTGAGCTAACACTCATCTTTCTGGTAGCAGCCTACCCGTGCCTTAAAAGAGCTCGATCAGATATCACATTTTCATCGATCTATGACCAATCATTTATGAACAAATTTATCAGAATTTTACCTGCATCAAATTTGTACTCTCTCCCTATTTTCGACACCCGCGGGCAAATGTTAACATTAGTGTAAACTACCGTGAATATTATTATGAAAGCGATGACCCCGGTTTGTTCCACTGAATGTTCGTTGAACGAAACACAAATGCAACAGTCGACTTACTACCATTATCTTTGACCATCCTGTCATCACAAATTGTGAGTTAATGATCTCAACCGCAGGTAATAGGGTTTAAATCAAGCGGAAAATAATAAAACCAACTGGTAATGTGGGTGATACTATCTGTGCAAAACAGATAGTATCCCGCCCAACACTAGATTGACATCACACTTGAGGTGAGTGATACGGTTTATATTGGCTTGATTCACTGACTTGTAATTGGCTCTATCCTCTTCGATGGCGAGCAGAAACACCTAAGACTACATTTTGACTACCAGCTTGTTGTTGTTCGATGGCTAGGCGGCTGAGAATAATGCCTGATGAATTAAATATATGGAAGATCGCTATTTAATAGGCTCCTAATTGCAAGGGATGCTTTTGATGGAAAGTTTCGTCATGGGGCAGATAGATTGTTCTCTCAGTGCTACCTGCCGCATGCAACCCAAAAGACGCTAGTATTATCCATCCGTCTTATTTAAGATACTAGCATCCGCTAAATATTAACAATAACAAAACCAATAAGGAGGTTATTGCGAATCATATTGGATCATGTTGAATGCGTTGAGGTAAATTATTTTAAATGACACAATCTTTCAATTTATTGAAGTTGTTGTACTTAGACAGTTATGATTATGGTATCATCAGGAATCCTGGATTATGCCGATTTCTGAATTTATTACACTAAATGGGATAAACGCTTCATCGTCTTATCATGCGGTGTCGAATTTAAACTGGTGCGATTAAATCATAATCATCATCATCATCATCATTACTGGCATTATCATTATCACCATGAACATCATCGTCATCGGCATTATCACTATCACCATCAACGTAATCGTCTTAGGCATCATCATCATCATCATCCTCACCAGCATCATCATCATCATCACCATCATCATCAGCATCATCACCAGCATCATCAGCATCATCAGCTTCGTCATTGCAGTCTGCTTATATGGCGCCATGCCTAACAAAAAAGTCAGTATCAAGCGCTTCGACGGAAGAAAACATTCGACAACTACATCCACGTTATAGTTTAGATAATTATATAATGTGGCAGACTATCATATGTTAGCGATGTGTTTTACTTCGTCAAAGTTATAAATAATATCAATGTAGTGTTAGTTACTGGTAAACTGGGCTGCGATTTCTCCGTCGTCCTGTTAACATTACGGTTTATTGCTGTCGCTCTGGATGTGTCCGTACCATTAAATGCAGTTAGCGTGTGTAAATCCAAGACAACATCCGCCTTAACCTGTACTACGCTGGTCTGTCTTGTCTTATAAATCACTGATAATGACCTGTCAGACTTGATGCCTACTCTTCGTGTTATTTAGAGCTCCAACGCCACATCGTAACCCGTCGCTACCTATATCACTCTGCTTATAACACATTAAACAAGCTTACGTTAGCTAGATTTGTTCCCACGAAACTGATAAAAGCGGTATATGGATGCTGCTCTGTGCCACATGTGGGATATGACCCCTATTTTTGAGCGCCTATTGATACATGTTGTACTGTGCATAGGTAATGTAAATAAGCGTGGGGCAGGACCATCTTGCCATTTATTTCGATCAAGTTCGATATTGTACAACGGCGGATGCATGCAGCTTGACTAGGTTATTTTCCGTGATTGATAAAACCGACAGGGCAGGTAAGTGTTGGTCGAACAGCCTATCGTCCTGGAATAACCCGGACGAAATAGGTTGATCCAGTCTGACAGGAATTAATATAAACACTGATTGATGCTACAGCAGTAGCCCACTGTAGTCGTTGTAGTTTAACGCTAATCAGCGATTCAACAACAGCTTGCGTAATAACAAATATGATTTGCCGCGTAATCATAACCTAAGATCAACTCACATTTTGCTCAATTTGGTGATTTCGTACAGACCATGTAAATTGCCTATACCTGGGCAGTCAAACTTACTACCTAAATTCATTGTGACTCGGATGATATAATAAAGTGCCGGTCACAAGGTAGATCAATCTGACCAAGCCGCTTAACGTTAGCATTCTGGCCAGCAAGGGATTTGTAAAGTGGTCAACATGTTTTGATGAGGGGGCACTCAAGGAAAGCCCTCTGAGCATAGAAATCGTTATAATACATCCCCTTGGCGATATCACTCCGTTGTTGACAGTTACATAAGATCTCAGCCTTTATATAGATGCGGACAAAAGATGACAATATTTAGTCTGGTGTTTTTCTGTTGTGCTAAATAAGACGATTTGTGATGATGACCGTCAATCAGTCGAACAGCGTGGAATTGTGGTTACAAAGAACTATAAACGTCTACCGGTATATACCGCAATATTGTAAGCTTTCTTGCATATTTAATAACGAGTATCATAATGTAAAGATGAAGCAGATTCATTTGACCGATAATGGGCTCGCCAACATCCACTGCCTGTAAACTGTTTTGAGATTTCATGCTTCACAAGTAATAGACATTCATATGAAAAGGATGACATGATTGTCTGCTGTTGGTTATGAATGTCCTCGTCAAAAGATATGGATAAAGTCATGTTTATGAAGGTTATCAATAAGACGATATAACAGAAACATCCATATGTACTTTTTGTGATATTTTTTCAAGTTGATTCAGTCGTCTACGTCAATCTAAATTGCATTATAGTCCAACAAGTCACATGGCTCAATCGCTCGTATATAAGGGTTGCCCTCTTTTGTGACTGTATATAATAACATTTCCAACAATTCTGCTTTAAAATAATACATAAATTTCCACATGTTAGACGTACCAATTATGACTGCGTGCGGCCGCTTCTTTAATGACTGAATTACACCTTCGTGTGCACGTAGCAATTGGAACAGTTTCAAAGCGTTCTTGATTATCTTCTGTACTTTCTATGATGTATTGCAGCAAGAGCCGACTAGCTGCTAACACTCATCTCTCTGGTAGCAGCCTACCCGTGCCTTAAAAGAGCTCGATCAGATATCACGTTTTCATGTATCTATGACCAATCATTTATGAACAAATTTATCAGAATTTTACCTGCATCAAATTTGTACTCTCTCCCTATTTTCGACACCCGTGGGCAAATGTTAACATTAGTGTAAACTACCGTGAATATTATTATGAAAGCGATGACCCCGGTTTGTTCCACTGAATGTTCGTTGAACGAAACACAAATGCAACAGTCGACTCACTACGATTATCTTTGACCATCCTGTCATCACAAATTGTGAGTTTATGATATCAACCGCAGGTAATAGGGTTTAAATCAAGCGGAAAATAATAAAACCAACTGGTAATGTGGGTGATACTATCTGTGCAAAACAGATAGTATCCCGCACAACACTAGATTGACATCACACTTGAGGTGAGTGATACGGTTTATATTGGCTTGATTCACTGACTTGTAATTGGCTCTATCCTCTGTTTCTTCGATGGCGAACAGCAACACCTAAGACTACATTTTGACTACCAGCTTTTTGTTGTTCGATGACTAGGCGGCTACACTTGGCCAGTAATGAGAAAGTGCCGCCGATGCGGAAAATAATACCAATCATTCACCACCGAAGTGGTTATTTTCATTTTTATCTGCTTGTGATAATTGTCGCATGGTTAATTGTGATATCCATTACAATCTGTCCAATTTTATGGTTTAACGCGCTCATAGGCCTGAAACGGTATAGGCATCACAATTTTATGCAACAGTATAGCCTTGTGACCAAGTTAGGTTGAAAACCATATCCTCGTGATATTGATAATAGCTCAGCCCCGCTATCAACGAGAAATCGTACTGTTAAGCGGTCCTAACGATTCAGGGAAATCCATGTTGATCATTTTTCACCAACGCATTTATTATAGTTTAATGGTCTATGTAGCACCATACACTTACAATATAATTAATTAGAACGTATTCCTTGCCATGTAAGATTGCATGAGTTTAATGCTACGACAGCAATCTTAACTATGACTATGTTGACCAAGCAGCGAAGTGTTTTTCTTCCGAAAGTAGATTCAGAGCAATATATGACACATGTCGTAATGAAAACACGACCTCGTTGGCTGTTATGAAAGTTTTGTAACAATGTTTGCAGGGAGATTCAAATGACGTAAATATGTTATCGATTCGTATTGGCATCAGCCGTGATGCTTATATGTAATCGGGCGACGCTGGTTGAGGTTACAATGGTGCGAATATAGTATATATCATACGTATCTTCATGACAATATTTGCCTCAGCAAAGATGCAATACGTTTTGTCGTCCACACCGGGCATTGGTACGATGAGATAAGGCATTCGTTTGGTCGATTGAAAAATGATATGTCCAAATGTGTTTTTAACGGAATGCATTTAATAGCTAAGCATCATTTTAAAAGCCACGATCAGAAAAATGTAATAACGCTATATCCTTGCAAGGAGTAAACGCCAACGGATCTGAGTGGATAAGGTCACATAGAAGGACACATTAAACTCCATGCATCCTCACTACTATTATGTGCTTGCTTATATGCTTATGCTCCCATCCTGACAGACCCGGATAGTCTGTCTTTGGCTTACCACACTATGTCGCATTGTCCCTGCAATGACGTTACTAGATATCACGACTATCCATGGATTACATCATATGTGTCGTTTACTGTGCGCTGCCACAGAACGCTACCTCTACCAATATAAGAAGATCATTGATCATTATTCATTTTCGCCTTGTTACATAGTTAGGCGATTTTGTCAGCTGGTGTTTAGGACCTCAAGTAACATATAGATTAGCTTAATAAGAGTCATTGATAGTCATTGATAGCCTTTGTCCTGCTGAAGTCTGAATGGATGTGAATAATTTACATCCATTCAGACCTCAGACCCTATAAAAGCTGGATATCATTCATCAAGCTCATGTAAATATATTCTGCAAGCGAATGAACTCCAAGACGACACATGACCGATGGCTATATTGGCATTTTGTGAGTGAGGCAATAACAGACGGAGCATTGCCATTCAATTATCATATCAACACATTTACTTATCCTATCACTAGTTTGAAAATAAACATGTTGATTTACGACAGGCAAATTATTTGACCATAGCGGGTTTCATTAGTGTATTTATTTTGGCTCATGGAAGCAATTTATGGAGTCTGGATCGGAAAAACCGTTGGGTAATATAGGTACATATTTATTTGGAGCGCGACTGCGACGGCAAGAACGTCAGTGGTAAACCGTTAAGTGGCGGACGAGAATTGATAACAATGACTTTTTCAAGCATTTCCAGAGTTCAAGTTATGTTTCTATTCCAAAATGTATTGCCTTTAGCGCGTGTTGACTATTGGAACAGGAGACATTTAGAAAAAGTCACGTACATTTCAATAATTATCCCATGCAAACAACTTCGAGCCACTACATATTTTCGGCTTTACAAAACGATGTACTTACTCTTGCGAAAGTATCGCGTGATCAGAAACTAAAAAACATAACCATCTATGTGCACACATCATAAGAAGCCTTTTCATATGAACATTTAGGCACATCCTAATAAATTAGCATGTGGCGATGCAAAATAGATATAATATGTTAGGTCACTGCACTGCAGTGATATTATAAAAGGGTACGTTGCATATACCAAGTTAATCCAAACCATGTCTTTGCTGAGCACGGGCTGAGACAAACACATCGATATGAGGTGATGTGCTGATCCGGACCACGAACAATAAAAGTTATTAACATGCATACACAATCAGAAACTAATTATAAACATTTACATGCACCCAAAAAGCATTATAATCTGCTAAAATATGCAGTTAACTTTAGAGACACAACATTTTGCAACAGTTATACACCAATAAAGAGTCACAAATATGTTGACTGAATATATGGCACTCATGTGTTACACATAGCTGCAATTAGGTGAACAGAGTACAAAATGGCTTCGTGTGAATGTAGAAGCGATATTAACGATCAGAAGGCAGACCTTAGAGGATATTCTAGAATCATGTCTTAACGCTGGTCTTGTATTTTATAAATATTTCTCACTCTTCGATGCGGACAAGACTCCATTGTACTGCTTGCCATCCATCAGACAACTCAGTTTACCATACAAAACGAGACGTAGTAAATAGGTAATGAACATAATGATAGAAGCTGCTCACTGATGCATACGTAAAGATTGACATCCGTTGGATCCTCCCTTCACTTTCGTCATGGTCGCTTTTTGATTCTCAACAGGTTAATGAGGCTAAAAGCACTCATGAGTCTGAAACATTGGTGTTTCCACTGGTGTCATTGTAACGGTAACTAATGTTATATTTAGCAATGGTGCGCCATAGATTGTGTCATCATTATCACCAACCAACATTACAGCAATATCTAACCGCCGCGCATTCATCATGGCCACCAACGATACAAATATATCAGCACGAATCAATCATACCGGACATAACACCCACAACATTCCGCGCATATCAGCACGGTTGTTACTCCCTCGCCGTAAGCACTGTAGGCTGACTTGATGTTATATATTGAAAGGAATTAGCTCCGGCCTCAGTGATATATACCACCTGCAAGTACGGGAGAGAGCGGGCGAACTGACGGGTCGCTCGAAATAGTGTAGACTCGCTGCACTTACTGCCTTGAGAATGCAATATCGAGTGGCTGATTAATGTGGAATTCGCAGAGATAGTAGAAACAATTTAATTTAATTTCTTCGAGCAGTATCGTCGTATACACAATGAGTGAGATAACATGACGAAATACCTCGTCGTCTCTAAGCAACTAAACAAAAAACATTTCTTCAAGTTGTTAATGTGCAATTACAGTAATAAAACATACAGTTCTTCGTGATTATGTTTCTGCACATGAGTGATCAACAGGCTTTCTAGTCCACCCCTGCACCTGTTCCATGAGATATTGGTATATCACTATATATACTTATCAGGCAATGAATAATAAACGTTAAGAAGCATATCAACAGCGGGATAATGTTCAATTAACCATTTTGTAAGCTGTTCATGGAGCAATGGCGTTTACAAATGTGTAATGGCTATTATAACAGAAACATGGACCTCGTTTATTTTGGACATTTCTAACATCACATCAACATTGATGACAAGTTATGTCTTCAATTCTGCCAGCGTCAAAACATCTCGAAGCGGATTCAAAGCCGGGCTTGTTGGATTTACTTGTCTTGTCATCGATCATTAATTACTAACCGCTATGCACTTCGCCTTCATTGCCGTAATTACACTTGAAATATAGTATAGATATATAGGAACAGAGCGACTTCGGTTTTGTGGCTTAACACCAGACATGTTATAATACATGTGCTCAGTTTACTACAGTCGCGAAAGAGTACTATGCTTTTTTTTCAGGTAACGTCCACCTAAGCGAACCTGTTGCTTCTATGTACCATAGTGTTCACCAGGTGGAGTGTGGTCCGACATCAATCATACACATATACATGCTGTCCCGTACCAAGTTATTCAGCCGTTTTCGTGGTTGACGTGCCGCTGTATATTATTAACCGAAGCGCAAATTTCTCGTGTTTGAATATTCTGTCACATCAAGCGGAATCTTTCATCGAATCAACCATATCTACCGCTTTGATGTAATTATTAAGGCCTTTGTACGTATTAACAATAGTAATGATCATAGCTCATCATTCCCTACATATACTGCTGACGTGTTGGTGAAGGGTCGCTGCGTCATATTTCCATGAGATGCATTGTGGTTTTTAACGAGGCTTCTCAAAGGAGCAGCTTTGACAACTTTGGCACTGCATTTGATTAAACTTAGTCAAATTGCAGATCTAATAATCAATTTAATGATTTTATGGTTAACATTAAAGTCAACGAGAATTCCGATATTCATTTCACCATTGTAAAATGTTCAAAGTTCAATATCTTAACCGGTGTTGTTCTTTGGTTAATGGTAGGTAGATGATTAATTCACCAGGCTATATGGTAGTATGATTAATTCATGGTGTTGCGTTAGGGATAAGTATGGCGTTATATGGTGTTAGTATGGCGTAAGTATGGGATTAGTATGCTTACATCTTTCTTACCTTTGAGAATAATGCCTGATGAATTAAATATATGGAAGATCGCTATTCAATAGGCTCCTAAAATGATTAAGACTTAAATTAAGTGATGAATAAAATAATTGCCAACTATGCAGAAGCAATTTGATATTGCTCATATTTACATTGGTGATGTATGTGACAATTGCTTGTTTGCATAAAATCGATTGATAAGCCTGACATTTATGATATTGAAGCTAGATAAGGAAAAAAATGCAGTACTTCCGCTAGTGGGGCGAGTCAGTGAATGCGTTCCCAGATGCAACATTCATAAAATCATTTCGGAAACCCTACTTGCTATCGGAACACTTAATTCTAGACTGCTTCTATGATAATGCGATGGCTAAGGGCGGCTTTGAGAAGAGGTTGAAGGTAAATGTCGGTTCAATTCACGCAATTTATGCTGTTGGATACAAATGAAAGATAGCCAAGAATATACGATCTGATGTTGGACGATCTAAGCTGAGTTCTTCAGATTCAGCTCCGAATGATTAAGCATTTTATAACAATAGGGACAGATTGTTTGCTATATTGGTGCTGTTTGTGCCATGTTTACGTTATTCTGAGTTATTACACACACTACATACCCAATTGTGTAGCAGCACAACAATCAAACAGAGTACATCTCGCTACAGCGATTGATAATGAACACAGAGTTGGTGGTGGTGATAGACTGGACCGGACGAACTGTCCAATATCCATGCCAAAGGAAGGGCCTTATAGTCATATTGAAGGTTTGCAATATAATGTCGCTCGGTGGTATCTATAAGCACCGAGGGATATTGCTCGTGTGAAATTATGCCATCCCTGTCACAATTGGCGCAGTATTGACTAAAGTTGCACATTGATACTACAGTTGCAAATTGATCCATCTCGAATGGAATGACACGAATAAATGTAACGCCGCTGGTTTTGATATCCCAGGCTCACGCTAAAAAGTTTTGGAAACATGTTTGGCGGAAAAATTAGAATTTTTCTTAGGATTGGGTTGGTATTCTCTACTAACTGACTCAGGTGTGCTCTTGTGGTATTAGATGTATGAGCCCCTGATGTGTAGGCAACCTCAGCCATGACCAGCTAGAACTTGCGTCAGCTGTCTGGCATATCATTCGTAGTGTGTATCATATACTCTCTTTGGAATACTATTTGCACGTTTTATGGTTCACAAACTACAGCCCTGCCAAAACAATACATTAGACCTGGACTCCTTCGAGTTGGAAATAGTTGCTGTTATACATCAATTGGGCTTCGTTTCACATACAGCCTCTCTACTTTTATGCTGCTACAGATCTACTCTAAAACAATAATGAATGCTCGTGTTTGCTTACATGCTAGCACGTTGGATACAATGACGTGTGTGGATGGCATGTCTATAGTTACACCCCGAGAAGACCATGCTGCTGATATGAATCTAGTCATGGCAGAGCTCAACGTCAAACGTAATTCATAATTGTATTGTAGCACTGAATGTAACTTCATAGCTTTACCCAACGAAGGGTTTGGCAGAATGTAAACGATATAACATAGTTGTAGATACAATATCACGGGCATAATGCAATTTAAACTTAACACAAACTTATGAATAGAATATGAAGCACTTCACGAGCACTTGAAAAATGTCGTTGGTTGTCATATTGCAAAATTGATAATGCCGCGTTAATTAATATTCCTGATAAGTTTTGTCACCATACTTGACCCAACCATACTTCATTTGCCTGCAAATCACTCCTAACTAAATGATTCCCAATCAATCTTACTTCATTTCGAAGGTATAGAACCTTAACGTTGTAGTAAGGATCGCTGTTGCTCCCGATTTGTTGCCTCATATGAATTCGTTATAATTCAATATGAAACAACACCAGCAATTATGAATAGCGGTCGGTTTACAATAAATAAGTGATGTTGTATTTTTATAATAACGTAATATTTCGGAACAACACCATTACGGTCCACTACGTGAAATATTTACCTATGTTTATGCTGGTTGGTTCTTCTTGAATATTGCACTGTTATCGCCAAGTAATTTATAAATGGTGATTACATCTACAGCCACCCTCAAAAATGTCCACAATCGGGAACGAGAGGCTGAAGCTGCTCTAATCAGCCTTGTTAATACCGCAACGTTGGTCGTTACTCTAATGAAGACCTTAGGAATCACCTTCATTAGAAACCTTGTTGCAAGCTAACAATTCGGTGATATTGAACTGGACGAATAAATCTCATTTGGCCTCTTACCCCTCAATTATCAACACCAATGCATTTAATTTGTTGCTCCAGGATGTGGCCCGCCGATACACAAACCGATAAATGAATGCTGAAGCCAAATCAATGTTGACAATATGTTTATCTTTCGATATGTACCAATAAAACCATAGTGTTTCGCGTTTGCACGGTTTTGATCAAATGTATTTATGGACTCAAGTGTAGTCCTATAACTTAACTCAAATCATCAGTTATGTCTTTGTTGAGTTTGTGAAGCGTTGTGACTTACCAAACAAAGTTATCCCTCAGTTCAATCAACCTCTCGATCTATTGCTGTCGGCTTTGACTCATCACCGATGTTTGCCTTTAATTCAGGAATATATCATTGTGTATTCGTTTCGCAACAGACTATATTCGCGTGCAGTTCGGTTGGCTTGTGCATGGGCGAAAGTTACATATGCGCAAGTATTGTTGTTTAAAGATGACCGTATGTTTAAGGCAGCTGTACGGACAGATCGACAGGAAAACGTCTAGTCTATCTCGATACACAAACAGTAACAAACAAAGCACCACATTTCGAGTCTGGGACGATGGCAATCGTAATGGTGATGTAAGAATGATAGGACGTGGTATTTAATTAATATTAAATTGTGTTTATATATAGATATAAAAATGCGACGATACCATGTCAGTTAGGTGATACCACAAAAGTCTGTTATTATTCCTTTGTACGTCCGAAAAGATTGATGCATGACGATAAAACGCATCTCGCTTGACATTATAAGTCTAATGGCGCAGGGTCGTCGATCCAACCGCCATAATGTGTTCATGCGGTACATTGTGATGACGTAATAAAACCATTTAATGGCCGGACGCCGCGACTGTACAGCACGTAGATGTCAATATATGGCACACGGGTGCTTTGTCGCTCACGTAATTAAAGAACTAAAGTCTTTGATGTAACTTAGGTTTTGTGCGATGCTAAAAGGGTTTCGTCTAGCGCGATCAGGCCATTATCTGTGTTTTATATATGTCAATACAATTTGTTAAAGATGAAGATATGTTTTCTTGCAGTAACGTAAGCTGAATTGCCAGGAATGTCAGTGAAGGATGATTGTATCCAATGGCTTTGTGTTGTATGACGAGTGCCGCATGTCATGGTAAATGAGATGAAACGGCTCAGTTAGTCACATTGAACGACATTATTATCTATTATATTGTATCGACAGCATTCGTTGTTCGAAATGTTAGAGACAAAAAGCGCCTGTAAGCCATTCCATTAATTAATACCCTTAAGATAAAAAAGCACGAATATTTACAATTAGACAATGCACAAGCGTATTGCAGTGCTTGATTTGCACTGAACAACTATAACGGATTGAAAACGGAGGTAGATTGACATCGTGTTATTGGCAATACCACAGAACGTAACATTTAATGAGACCAACAGCATTAGGGTCTTTGGAAAAAAAAGTTAAATGCATGTTGAATACATGATTTATAAAAGGCAGTAAATTTGAAATAAACCATGAGTAAATGTGCAAAATGACCATGTAATTTAAATTGAATGAGGTAATCATTATAACAACACCAATGGAGTGCGCATATTTGGATCATTTAAGATGTTTCTAGACAATTAATTGCCGTGACGTGGTATTGCTTGGCATGGAACTAGGTCACGGAACGATTTGCATAACAAAATAAGCAAATGTTGCATGCATATTACATTCTGAGTAGATAGGGGCAGGCGATAACCATCCTTTAATCGAAGTTTAGTGACTGCAGGAATGGTCGACATCACACTTTCACACGACTGGAAGCCATGCGTCTCTTCGTTGATCATTGATGTTCATATTCCCTGATATCATTGGTGATGTACAAACTGTCATAACCACTGATCAGATCGTGCTTGTTGTATTATGAAACGTGTACAGATTGTTTGCTGCTTAGTAGCCATTATGTTGCGTTATTTATAATGATCATTAACATATTAGCATCTGTATATACTGCTTACTCCTTCTAGAAGCACCAGTATGTTCCCTTAAAACTTCACGTGGTAGTACTTTTGAAAATGTTAACATCATATATACACTGGATTGATAGCGGACAATTGTTTTGATGTTTAATGATGATTTGTTTCTGTTTTTCGTTCAATATTGTCGTAAACATGGTTTTTATACAAAATTGGCTGCTAAATATCATGTCAGATAAACAATTCGATGAAATAAAGCAATGATGCCACACTAGTCGATAAATAATGGCTCTGTTTTGGACCCCACTAAACCCGGGGACAATAGATAAGAATGATGTTGATTGTTATATATTCATTACGAGAGCCTTCATACAAAACCTTTCCCTTTGGATAGCAGACGAGAAAATTAACAGCTTTCCTTGTTCCTTTAGCTTTTGTTCTTGCGCCACGCATTTGTCATATGTATATCTAGGTGTTTTCCGGGGCAAACACATATATGAGATATGATATTCTCAAAGGATTTCGCTTTTTTGTCTATATGCTAGCAAAAGGGAGTATCAAAAAAAGCTACGCTGCGTTGCAGCGTCAATAAAACAGAGCTATATGGGTTTAAACCATAATCTAAACGATGTGTCAATGGCGTATAGTGTTTAAGTCACATATCGTACCCAGCCTTATTCTATTTGTGCCGTTTCGTGACAATATGATAGGAAATGTCCCTATTTTTAATAATAATAGGGTACGTTCAGAAGTTGAGTAATCCCTGCTCTTTGTGTCGCAAGTATTTGCATATCATATGCCATCTATTAATCATTGCTCGAAGAGCACAAACGCAGGATTTATTAATTGATATATCCGATATCGTAAGTAAGCATCCGCAAACACAATTTTTTTTTTTGCAGTACGTAATATGCCAAGGCGCGAGTGTTGAGAAAGCATCAGGTTAACAAGGTGTTTGTCTACTGTGTGCGGATACTTATGCTTAATGATGTAGGCTTGACGACATAATCTAATATGTCTCGTAAGGTAAGCCACAGTAAATATTCAACAGAATTTCTTGCTCATGAAATAACGCACACATTTGATTTTGGATATGATATTTATTATCACGTTTGCTTTGTATGAAGAATAGTAATATGTAGAACTGGGCAACGCCAAAATTGTGATGAAAATTTGAACTTACATGAACAAATATATTTTACTTACCTACAGGGAATATAGGTTGTATTCGCCTCGTTCGTGACTATATTATGATTCGATATTAAGCCTGGTATTACTGGCATATCGATTATTGATGTGACGAATGTTGTACGTTTCATTGACAGAGCAGTATAATTTGTCATTGCCAGTGTAGCCGAGTGTTATGTTTGCTACGTTGTGTGAATGTTTGATCCGTGACGCCGTGTGATGAAATATGCGCAACATGTTTTCGGAATATCACAGCGGTACAGATGCATTTCTGGTAATCATTCATCTGGTTATCATCTCATGCCTTGTTCCAATTACTTGCCGTTGAAGGGGCTGAATGACTTGCACATAATGCTAACGCCTATTGTACCGTAAGGTAGAGGCCATCACATAATATAGCTGTTGCTGATGCGTAAGGTAGGTTTTGGTCGACGTGGAGGAGAAAATCATGATTTATACGATTAGCATAAAGTGATGTTTTGGAATATAGCAAGCGGTTATACTGCACATCCCCTGTAAATCAATTCAATGTATTTTGTGATGTTGCATTACCATTGTAGCTAAATGTAGGCATATTCACAGTCATATAGATTGAGTACACTGTAACATATTTTGGGAACGATACACTGTTGTGAGTATTCGTTGTCCTTTAAGCGTTGGTGAATTCTATTCAATGGTTAATTATTTACAATATGCTGGACGCCTACAGCGACAGTGGCAAAAAAAAAGACAAGCATATTTAACATGTTCGGCAATGATGCAGACAATATTAAAAAAAGTGTTGTGTAAGTATGGCAAATGTCCTGCAATGTGTAAGTGTACATGTGCCGGGAAAATAGAAGGTTACAATAGTGGTTATTATAACGATGCCTGGAAACCCATTTAGCCATCTGACATTCATTAAATTCGGAAAGTGATGAATTTAGATCACTTTCTGAAATATATCTTTATCACCTCACAAATTTATTATCAATGAGTTTACATCGCCATTGATACGAATGGTATAACGAATGACACAAAGATGAAAGCTGATTGCGGTTGTACTCCACTGACCCCTGCTCGGAGCTCAATCTGCGGGTCGCGAACTGCGGACTGAGGTCTTGTTACAAAAGGTCTCTCAAAATGATCTTGCGGAGATATGCATATATTGTCTGTCAAAAACATATGCGTTTATCGACCAGTCACGCCCACCTTTACATATCCAAGTAAAATCTTCTCAACTAAAACGAGAATTAAAATAGACGCACGCTGGCCTGATGACTAATTGCATTCATTCCTCAGGAGCAACGGTTACAGACAAATACCGTGCCAGTGCCGATACATCTCACGTGGCCATGCAGATTGCACTTACGATGCAATGTATGGTATAGTGTTATGTGTTTGCCTTGCAGACAAGGATTTTCCCATGCAGCGTCTGATTTGTGCCTTTGTCTCCCATGCAGCGTTGATTTGTGCCTTTGTCGCCGGCGTTTCATTGACATGTCACTATATGCTCGTAACAGTGTGCATCTATACCCTGACACTTACATTCAACCATATATTAACCATTTATATTTTGAAGTATCTTGCAGGTGCAATTTGAGTATGTCAAGAGCAATGAATGAATAGTATCTAGTAATGATTAGCTGCTCTTGGTGAGCCCATCAATCACAGTATTCGTATCATGCATTCACAAGAAAAATGATAAATGACGTTTTATTGACATGACAATCATGAGTTTTAACATTGCATCATATGTTTGCAACTCTGTGCCGTGAAATCAACGACTATTCAAATAGAGAAGGATGATGTCAAATTACTAGATATTAAATATCTTTGTTGTTAGCTTAAGGAAAGTAACCTGAATAGAGTGCCTGTTTCGAACTTATCTTTAAGCCCATGCTATAAACGATAGCGTCTTCCCCGCACACGTTTGAATAATTAATTACCTATTTCCCTTCGAATTAGACCACGGGGTCCTTCTAGACGAAATGATGCTGATTTTTCTTCGCCATGTCAAGAGCCAATTATTGAATTGATATCATCGTGATTATGTAAGGTGTTGTTCGTATATTTGAATACGTACACAAACAATCACACACACATATAAAATGTATTGCACTGAAAATGCAGACAAAACGCTTTTATTATGCGCTGAATGAAATGTAACCCTACTGTGCTTATCAACACCAACATGGTGTAATGAATGCTTATTTGACAATGTATTTTTATTCTTAAACTATTCAATTCTAGGAAATAATTCTAACTACAAAAGTGTTTTCTCAGCCACACGACACAGACATGCGCTATGTGCCCGTTGCTCCAGCTATTGTCGCAGTTAACGATAGCTTTATGCCAAGAATGAATGTGTATTACACAACCAGTTAATCCTTAGGGATAGAGTTATGCCGTTTTTTACCATGCGAAATAATGTCTGCACAGCAGTCTGAGATATCATGAACAATTTACAACGACTCGCATTTCGTATGGCGGATTTTCAGTCGGTAAAAACTAGAATGAGAACAAAACTTTGAGCCCCAATTGCTGTTGCTTTTTTGTTGACATGCCGCGGCTTGGCCGCAGTTGTTTGTAAAGGTAGCTATAAAAAAGGTAATACGGTTCAAGCATTGGCTTAATTTCGCAAATCCGTCAGGTCCTGACACAATTACAGATGTAGAATGAGAGCTGGATATTAGCAAACTATCCAATTGTAATTTATTATTGCACATATCATATTCGATGTATGCATAACAGCTGTATGATGCGTCTATATGTACACACGTGCTAGTGCAAGTGTTAACACTACATCAGCAACATATTAAGGTCGTGATTATGCGCCCCTGGCTATCCTCACAATCTTGACCTTAATGATGTAGACGGAGCGTCAAATAACGCCACGTGTACCGAATTGACGAACACATTGAGATCTAGTATATGTTTCTAACTGCATCGAAACAATTTCAATGAATGAGTGTATTTCCATGCACCCATTCAATTTTCAAACCAATCAGAGCTTCTGCATTATTTACGCTCACAAATTGCCGCGACTATTGTCAAGTTTCGAAAACCGACCCTCGCGCTGCTATTTTGTGCCCTTTGTGAGGTGATATATAACGACGATTGGACAATTGACGTGTGTTCCTCGATGACCGACGCATCAACTTCATCCAATCAGCCTTGCAATAAAGACACAACCAAGCATAGAAATCGGAAGGATTCAAAGTGCTCATGAATATAGCAGTAGGTATTAACTGTCTTAATGCAAACATTGGGGGACACTAAATCACCTCCGTTGTGCAGCATGGTTTTCAATATCACAGCGGCTGCATATGTGTGCGGATTGACAAGTGAGACACCAAATAAGATTATTTATCAAGTTCTGTTGAACAAAATTGCTATCTTGGCACAACGTTTTGGCTGAAGAAGACGCTCACATGGTTCATTAACCCAAAGACGAACATTGTGGCATTAACCATGTTGGTCTAAAGACGAACCACTCCGCTTACATAAGATTAATCTGTGTTCAAATGGATGTGGAGTATCCGGCCTTAACACGATAGCTTTAGTATGGATGATAAAGTAACCTTCGTGGAGGCTGCGATGAGAATCACACGAAAATGCATTTGATCGGACGCCAAAACACAAACGTCAGCTTGAAATGTTGTTTATCGAACTCCATAAAAGCCGCTTGCTGGTAGTAGTTCGATGTCTTGCTTTGTGCGTTTCAACTAAGAATTCAAGTTTCATAACTGAAAAGTAAATCACGCTCCCGATCTTAATCCTCAATGCTGAACCGTCAGGATCTATCCCTTATGAATTCATCTTTGTTTAATGGAGGAAAGGATAAATCGCAAAAGAGTGCACATCGGACTTGATATCATGCCTATCATTAAATGAACTACAATAATACCATTGATTCGGCTACATTGACTTCTAAATATCGGGTAAATCGATGACACAAGCTTTTAGTACATGCAAGGCAGACGCTATTGGTCAGATGTTCAAGGCATTCTCTCCTTATGACGCATTGCTTCGTCTCCATCCGTTTAATTGATGACCGTCTTATGCTTAGCAACTTCGTGGAGCATATAAACTCCATCTGGTGGAGTAACGAATGGACCTGTCTGTTCTGACATTTACCGTTGAGCACCAATCACCGGCGACGATGCATACTTTATCTATGACTTGTGGAGTTATTCCGTGTATGTGCAGGGATTGTAGAAAATTTGTATATTACCACTTATGGAATGATGTCCCGTTGATGTGTTATTCATTGCTGTTTGTCAATCGCTTTGATTCGTCACATACGTAAATACATTTTGAGGTAACATTGACGGTTTGTAGACTAAATCACAGTGGTAGGTTATGTCTTATATAAAATTGCGCCAATGTAAGATAAACATCAACGATATCTTAGTCCTAATTTGTGGGCCCTAAATAAAACATACCTTACCATGGTTATGCACTAAACGTAATAAACCTTTTTAATCTGCCGTAATTTATGATGTAATGAACTGATACATTTTACCGAGCTTCATAACATAGAAAAATCCTTTCAGAGCCGCTGATAGTAGAATCATTATTTACAGGTGCGACAAAAAGGTGCGTTTTGCACTTTGACCTGAAACAGGAGAAAGACATGATGGTAAGTTCCTACGACCAGAGGCTGTATCATAAATCATCCTTCTTTGAAATTCGAAACTTGGTATCAATGTGATATTATTAGTCAATCACTTAAAAGAAAAGGTCGCAGTACCAGTGGTGTCATTCGGTTATCAATGCACATCAGCTTCGCGAGAATTCTCGCCTGTGGCCTAGCTCTCCTGCGAACCTTGATGGGTCGTGAAATACAGCTCAAATAAGTTACGTTATACCCTGCTACTAGCAAGAGACACCAGATGTCAGCCGGTTGTGTTTCCTTTTAAATCACGCCGATTACTTCAACAACGAAGCACTCTCGGGGGTATGATTAGACTTAAAGATTGGACACCAACAGCGCCAAACCTCGAATGCAGTACATACTTGCATTAGAGATTACATGGTATTAATCGCAAGAGCATTTATTAATTGAGAAATGCAGTGAGCACGAATCTTGATATTTACTTATTTGCCAAAAGTTATATTGATAACATTGATAGCCCAGTTTTGTGTCAGCTGATCTTTTAGGCTATCTTGCTACTCGTCGTATTAATTAGAACGTTTACTTTTAAGGTCAACAACTTTACAGCGTTGTGTCCGTGCAAATGCTTTTATTTTGATACCGCAAATCATTTCGACAACAAAGCACTTTAAGGAGTATTATTACACGGAGGGATTAGAAACATCAGCGCATCAACTCAAATGTAGTACCAGCAGTAGAGAACACAAGATACGAATTGCATATGCCCTTTGTCAGTGAGCAATTGATTAAAGCAAATAACATTGAGTTTTGTCCTGCCGTCGTATTCATTGAAACGGCTGCTTTAAGGCCCAACGATCTAACGAAGTAACATACAAATCTAACCTGTATGATCTATGGTAATCCCTAAAATATTTGGTTTGTTATCATCCTTTCTTACAATCTACATCGGCCAGCTTTCGAATGAGATGCTTTCTAATCTGCTGGCGTTGCAAAATTATATTTGACGTCACCAGTTCTGCTATCGAACCGGGTTTCCTTACATTGGACGCTTCCAAGCATAGAGTGAATCTGGTAATACATGGCGTGTTGGCGACTTAGGCCAAGTCGCGTCTGCCAACTGTGCACTCGCGTCTTGCAGAATATTGCTGGTCTAATATGCGAGTGATGTCCAATCAGCAGCCGATAAAGCCGAAATTCATCTAAATACATTAGACGAGGCGCATTCGACCGTATCGTGAGTTCTGTATTAAGTTTAGACTGCCGACATTACACTCAGCGTTGAGGGTTTCCAAAGCAATGCATAAGGGAAAACACGGTCCTAGTGATACAACAAATGTACACATAAATGTGTCGGTATATGAATCAGGTTGGTATGAGTATGTGAATCTATACTAGTTGACACTTATTTCACACCCTAAAGATGTGGATAAAGATAATGATAAAAATGATAATGATTATGACGACTACTACAAGAGAAAATTCGAATCCCTACTTCCAGGTAAAATCTAAGGTGTACACTAATGTTGTGACCGAATATATAGGGACACTAAAGATGATAAAGCAAACATCGATTAAGGTATATATACGGCCCGTTTAATGATATGGATTCTGCTGTGTCAGACATTACCCGGCGTTGTGAAACAACTCTATCAGTGCACGTATAGCTGATACAAATATTAATCGGACAAATTTCGCATGAGAGACACGAGTTGCATGAAATGCGTATAAGTGATTTAATCTGCTCGCAGGGCCAAGGCGCAAGCTTAGTCTCAGCAGACACCAACAAGCCTGGTCGCAGTAAACCCTATATTTTATCCCGACTCAAATGTGAAATGTGTCAGAAATAACCCGGATTTTTTGGCAAGCTTCACACATGGAATATAATATGTGTCAGTAAATCTAATAATGCCGTTGATGTTACTTGAAATACGCAACAAGATGACGTCACGACGGTGATGGATGAGGATGATTGTGATTCTTGGACTGCTCCCCTTAAGTCCCTGTGCCCTTTTGGCTCAAACCTGTGATTCTTGGCATGCTCCCCTTAAGTCCCTGTGCCCTTTTGGCTCCAACCTGTGATTCTTGGACTGCTCTCCTTAAGTCCCTGAGCCATTTTGGCTCAAACCTGTGATTCTTGGACTGCTCCCCTTAAGTCCCTGTGCCCTTTTGGCTCAAACCTGTGATTCTTGGACTGCTTCCCTTAAGTCCCTGTGCCCTTTTGGCTCAAACCTGTGATTCTTGGACTGCTCCTCTTAAGTCCCTGAGCCCTTTTGGCTCCAACCGGTTACCCAGACCTGGCTGTCAACCCACGCCGCTGGGATGTAGGTCGAGCCCAGTTCTGAGCCACCGAGATGGGACCGCCATTAAACGTAATCACCCGAGTCACAGGGAACCAGTCAGGTTGTCATACATTGGTATCGAACCCACAACAGATGGGTCAGTTTACCATTACGCCATGGGATCCGGTTACTAAAGTGTTCTCCGTCGATTCGATTGTGTCTGCAAGCACCAATGTATAATTGATCTTCATAAAATTCTCTGTCACATTTTAATTGACTATTAGATAAGCATTTATGGTGTGGTAATATAAATGACACAATGTGACCCATACAATTCAGTGACATTTGCATTGCATATTGGCTGCTGTTTGAAACACAACCAACGCAGAAATCCGCATATTGTTATTCGTCTTACAGCAATTACTTTCCTTAAGAAAGGAAATGGATAAATCGTCTGCCAACGGAGACTTTCCTAATAGGTAGCCACTATTATTCCGAACTGTTTGACTCTGGAACAATGGTCAGAAATAAATGCTGTGGCAGTGCAGATAAATCTTTTGTGGACACACAGATGGCGATTAAGATGCTATGAATCGTTAACTGTCAAGTATTTGTCAGTTGCATTGCTCATAGCGACTTGCTCCTGTAACTTTGTCGAATGTTCCGAGTAAGACGATTTATTGTCACCATATGCTCTGAATAGTGTGACGACCTTTAAATCTGGAGCTGATATTCAACCATACCGTATTGTTATGTATTTGTATGCGTATATTGACACCAATGCTTGCAGACCATGGACCCTTTTTATTCGAAAAACAATGCCTCGATTGTTTAAATGATTGATAAACTGCTCGTTGATATCAATATGTTGAGTCGACAATCGAATGATTTTTACACGGTTTCAACGGAATGATGAGGGAACACTACGGATTATTATTGCAGACGTGCATTACAGCTATAACACTCCCAGATCCAAACGTTCTCTCTCTCTCTCTCACTGTATATACATATATATTTATATATACATATATAAATAAATAAATATATATATATATTATATTTATATATATATACATATATAACTATACAATTATGTATAAATATATATATACATGAACAAGTATGTGATATACATGTACATATTATATTATATATATATATATATATATATATATATGTATAAATTTATGTATATATATATATCTTTTATATATACATATATATATATATATATATATATATACATGAATATATATATATATATATATATATATATATATATATATATATATATATATATATATATACAATATATATATATGTATAAATATATTAATCGTTGTTCGTGGGTCCTCTTTTAAAAAATCCTAATAAATATATGACCATGGCAGCGTTGGGACCAGTTTCGTTCGGCAATACAGAATGGATCACTGAAATCAATATATATTTTTTGGTTTACCATGATCAGCATCAACTCTTGTCGAGTATTCCGCGATGTCTGGAAAGGTAAAGAGCAGCGACGGACGTGAACAGATTCGTCATTGAAAGCAATAGAGTTGTTTATTACACAGCCAAGTGTGCATGTAACAAAATAATATCATTATCAGTGAGTTATAAGACAAGCCAGAGCAGAATAAAGCAGGGGTCGAGCTAAATTAATGCAAGCTGTATTCGGTAACCGAGGTTGGCACATATGGACCCCTACGCATATAAGCTTATACCAATTATTCTAATGGTTGATCGAATACAACGGAATTATGCCTGTTCCAGTGGTAGTAACTTATCAATTTCAACACGGTTACATCTCCTGGTAGTTCAATGTGTCATGTGGGTTCAAAAATTGGCCTTGCCACATGTTATGAACCACGGAGGGTGGCGTATTGTGTCATTATTCTGCTGATGGCATTGACGGAGAAAGTAAACATCACTGTGTGGATCCTTGCCCGGTTATGACCGATTGGATTGGATTAACGCTGAGTATGATATAACGAGTAATGCGATCATTAGCATTCGTGCTGCTATGTCACATACATGACGGTACCCCGCTGCGATTAGTATTGGTGATGTAATGAAAATATTCGCAGGTTTCGCTTCGTAAATTTGAATATATCTAAGAGCAAATATGTTGACAATATCGAAAATAATACGCCGTTAAATGCCAATCACAGCTGTCAGATCCGCCGCAAAAGATTTGTTGACACGCATTGTTCACCATTCAAACAAGCACCAATTTTCCATTTGCAGCCATTGAGTAGGAACCCCTTAATTTCGTTCATTATTCGCTGACGCACGAATAAAATCCACAATCTCCGTGTTTACATTATTGGTAAGGCTTAAACAGAGATGGCGTAGCGAGATTCGGTTTATTCTCTATGGCAGAATTTATAGCACAGACTTTTTAAACCAATTGACGCGTCAGTCTTTCCGTGACAACTTAGTTCTGCGTATTGTTTATTCTCACGAATGGGAATAGGTAAAAAATATTTAGATAAAAATAAGCATATACCATTTATATCTTTTGAAAAGGCTGATGCTCGTAAGCATATATTTACCACAACCATAGGTAAGTATGCTCGATTGTGAAATGTGTCGGAAATAGCCCGAAGTTTAGATGCCTTTGACACATGGTTAGAAAACATAGCCCATGTTACTTTTTTTCTGAAAACACGTTGGCCACAAACAAATAGAACGAAAGAAAATAGATTAATCATTTTCCAGAATATAGACGCACAGCGAATGGGTAATTGTTTATTCTCGGAACTGTTTACAGCAAGAACGAAAGGTTACAAAAATAAAAGTTGTGACAGTGCCAATACATCTTTTGTAGCCAATCAGATTGTAATGTATACGTATCTAACAGTTCAGTATCATGCATTTGTCGAATTAACGAGCATGCTAACCCATTATAACATCTCACGCAAATGTAGGTTGCCTTTCATCGATATCTATGTTTATCAATATCACCGCAAGATGTTAATTAAACGAAAAATATTCGGCTGTCTAGTTTTTGGACATTTTGAATATTATGGCATCAACCATGCTGGTCTAGTGGCGTACCACAACAATACCCATTGTATCGGTTAACGGGGAATAAATGAGTTAGGAGTGTCTGGCTTAGGCAAGCCAAAGGACACATGAACTTAATATAATTGAAAAGCGGATACTATTCACTATTTCAGACAGACTATTAATGATCAAATGCTTGCCTCTGTATTTTCTGCGAAAGTGGATGTCAATGATTAATCGTCTGTTGAGAATTGAAAAGGATGGTGGCCAATAAGTTAGATATCACACGCCAATAAAACATCCATTTATTGAGTCCTATTCATGCAGAGTTTCAGCGTTTTTAGTCAGCGCGATAACTGGCGTTTAATATAAAGAACTTTCACATTAGCAAGTACAAAGGGATGACCATAATTTAATATAATATTTGAATAGGCATCTCACTAGCAAATGCCATTAGGGATTGATAACAATAAGTGTCATTGATACTTTTTTTTTCTTTTTAATAATGTAAATATTAGGCAATAGCTGTTGGTGAGTATAAACGGTTGCTAGATTGATATGACCAGGAAATGATTATTACCCTTCATATTGGGCCTATCAAATGTCAGCGATGAAAATTTTTAAGTCCACAAATCCTTGCACAACATTCTACCATTGGTATGGTGATGTTTAATTTTTGGATCAATCGGCCTTATCCCCTTGACATCAAATTGTAACAGTTCATTATCCACATGATTGCTTTGACAGTTACATGTAATCAGCGACCGTTTGAGGCATCATTCATTGACGTATTTCTCTATTGCAGCCTGTGATTGGAATGTCGCTCGGATGACGGTGAATGTCCTGACCACACCCGGCCTTTTTGGGAGTGTCTATTGTTGACTCACACATTTACTGAAGCTTAAGCAGGCAAATCACGCCTGGTTGTAGTGATATTGCTTTCATAGATATGGTGTTGGCTGGACGCGATGCGATAACAGTAATACTGATTTTGGCGACGCAGTATATTACTGTGACGATAATGAAATATTGCTATGACAATACAGCGCATACTGCCCAGCTTATGTTCATTGTTATGTCAAATGGTCTTACTAACTCCGAATTACCCATGTTAACCGATATTCATTTCTACATGCACGATTTCCCACAAGGTTACTGCGCAACAGAGAGCCATGTGCACTTGCATTCAGTAGAACATAACAAAGGCGGATCTTTTTTCTCATGACCAGTACGGCGCTATGCGTTGTGCGGTAATTAAACATATCCGCACCCGCTTCTGAAACTGCAGCATGCACTTTCCTGATCGCTTTGTCAATATCTATTGGAATTATTATCATCAACATAAGCAAGACACGATTTGTATGCTATATTTGACACAAGTAATCAGGGCTTCTTTTGGCTCCAGGGCCTGGATTGTAGAATGTTGGGATGTTCTCTTTGTAACTGAAATGAGGCGATTGGCATGTAACTTCAGGCAAAACTATATGCCATACAAACCACTCGTGGTCTGATATTTGGCAGGGTATTATAAACTATAAATCCACACAGGCCCTGCCTCTGATCGATTACCACATATCCAGCGGTCATGGAAATAGTAAATTACCGAAGCCGACAAGAAACCATTCGAAGACCGTGTAAATTAAACACACGTTCTTCTTTATTTAGGCTCGTGAATAAGTTAATATCTTGACCATGATTGAGTGCTGGGAACGTAATTGAGAAAACGACTCAGAACTATGCTCATCTTAATAAGGCTACAAGAACGTTGTACATCAGAACGTCAAGCTGGGACCTTTCGAGCCGGACCAACACTTCAGCTGTGTTTTAGTAATAGCCACGTAAATGAGAACATCTTTTTTTATTGATCTTCAATGACTGAATGGGGTCGGATAAATCAAATCCATAATCAGTGTGTTTGTATTTTTGGTAATGTTCAACGAGTGATGGCATAGCGGGATTGGGTTTATGCTCTGAGGCTGAATATATAGCACTGCCATATATGCCAATGACTATGTTTATCTTCGCTCGACTGCTAAAATTTTGCTTATTGCATATTCTCACGAATGTGAATACATAACACATTAATAAGATCAAAATAAGCATTTATCAAGAATATATTTCTAGACGGTGATGCTCCTACAGAAACATTTACCACAAGCTCTAAAATGTCACAAAATATAAATATATATTCAGCTTTCTACCTGCCGACTCCCCTGCTCTACGGTTTTGCTGTTGCGGCAAATGTAAGGTCTAGAGAGCTTTTAATTCCTCGTTTGCCCCCTGTTTGTTAACATATCTACCTGAAATTGTACTGTACAATATATGTAAGGTAAATTTGACTCATTAGTTTTTGGAATTCATATATCATCGATTCATATATGAGCTCAATGGAAATCGATTCTACCAATCGAAACAAATCAAGGACACATATATTCCAATGTGGTTGGTAGGTTAAGCGTCTATGAAATATAATTAAACTACTGTCAGAACTATAATTACCAGCAACAGGGGCTCGGGAAGAGATTTTAATGAGGTGAGTAGCAGTTGGCAGTCATACATCTTTACTGAAGTCTATCGTCATCGTTAAACTGTTGTCTCAAAATAGCATAATGGCATCATTTTTATCTTCTTGACAAACGTAAGCTTTAAACAGTTCTAAAGATTTGCATTTCAATATTTGTGAGGAAAATTTGTAAAAAAAAGGAGACTAGTGCCATTTAGCCACTTACATGCATGAACAAACATTTCAGAAACGTTCAAATAAGTGCTATTCAGTATGCTCAGACAGCATGTAAGGGGCTCCATACCAAGCCAGGCTGCCCCAACGCAGGAGTTATATACTCAACAGCCATAATCAAGCATTAAACCAACAAAATAATTTGGTATTTTGACATCTACGATTCCGTTCAGATAGATCAGGATAAGAAGCTATATCTGCGCATCGATCAAATATTCAATCCTCGAGCCATCTTTCCCTGTTTTAAATGTATCCCATCCTGCTTTATGAACATATACACCGAAGCATCACCGATAACGGTCAACCCGAAAAAGAAGCAAAACGGTGAACTTATCGGCTCCATCAAAGCAAAGGATACATCATCGGGTTTTGACAGGTTCATCGCATCAAATACATCAAGAAGCAGCACAGAATGTCAGTCTACCATATGGATTCTCTCGTGCGCCGTGCAGAGCCAAAAACATTTAGGGCGATGATCTATTAGGTTGGCGCAGTTTAGGCAATGCGTCATTGGTAACACATAAGGGGAGGCCACTTCGGAGCTATTTATAACATAGCGTCTGCCTTTTTGACGAATTGACACCCCGTTTTTCTCCATGTCGAGTGGTAATGAGTGAATCGGAATCATCTTCATAACGTTCAACCTTTGTTCTGTCATGATATGCACTTATCCACACACACGAAAATACACACATACACCGAACACACATACACGGAACACGCACACACACACACCGAACACACCCACCCACACGCACCAACATACACCCTCACACACATACTCATGATATGTATTTCACAAAGCAGGTTGTCAGCTCGCATGTGCAGTTGTTCAGGATGAGGTAAGCAGCAAATGCTGTGCGTTCGAGTATTGAAGCATTTCTATGAACAAACATGCGTAAAGAAAATCGTTTGTGGTTCTTTTCTGAGACCATGGCCATTCTTATACCTGCTATCATGGTGATCGATCTCTTCTATAAACTCACCCATACAGAGCCTTGCCCTAATGTGTCCTAATGGATCCAGTGTCGTCTTATCAATATATCAGCACCTACATACTGGCAGCTCTATCTGATGCTCTGTCAATGCTGGCCATCTGCGCTGGAAATCGAAATAGTTGCTGCCCATTAGCAGGGTATCAGAAGTCAGTCCCATTAAGCGGTGTTGTGAAGCATTCATACAATCAGTCGTTGAACACGGCCAGCCAAATGGCCACACACAGATATTGGCGCTTCTTCTCCTTAACAAATGAATTATTATATTTGTATATTTTGTTTCGAGCACTCGTAATGAAGTCGGCATAGCAGTGTAAAATATCACAAGCAATTTAAAACGTCTCACGCTGATTTGGAGTCTGCAAACACTAGAACGAGAATTAAACATAAAGACACAGTTGCTGTCTTTAGAGCCCAGTTTCCATGAAATGTTTTAGTGACAGCAATCTGCGTAACCCATTTCACCGTACCATCATGGTCTGATGAGCTTTACAGATGAACACAAATGCATCCTAAGGGAATCATATGATGCGTTTGAAAACAGCATCTCTCTTTTAGCAAGACTATTACAACAACGCCGTCTAGAATACGGCTATGGGTTACCAGAAGTATGTTATCACAACTGTGCTGGTAAACATACTCAGCTAATTCGTAGCATCACATCAGAGTAAATGGTGTCTGTGTTTTTCTGACCAAATATTCTTAGTCGATGCAGTTCGCATGGTTTAATGTTATTTTACGTCGCCCTCCAAACATCAAATTACTATTTGAAAGTGGTAATTGATATATTGCAAAAGGATGAATATTATCTAGTTATAGCAACCGAATAAATTCCCATGTATCTTTATATAAACGTCGGGAATGTGTCACGCGCTTTTTATTAGCAAATCGGCTATTATGTGAAAACTTTCAATGAGATTCCGAAATTTAAGCTATGAATTTTAAACATTTGTGGAAGTCTCTGACCTCAAAATGTTTATAGGGTCAAACACCATACGACAAGTTAACAGCAATCGTAACCGTCGCTTCCTTATTGATATAATCAAGCAAGAGTTATCAAAAGTGATTGTTTCAGCGACCGTGTAGTAAGGTTGGTGGCATCTGAGAAGCGATGCCACCATAGAAAATAATGGTAGAAAGCATTGTCTTCATTGGTTATGGAAATGCATGTTAAACATAAAACTTGGCTCACCAACTAGTAACATATCAAAGTGCAATTCTTTGGCAGGGCTTTTAACGTTATCACAGTCCTCGGAAGCTGATTGGTAACTACATATCCGAACAAATTATGTCTGCTTGGCGTCCTAACGTTCATTTCTGATGACAGTTTAGTCAGAAAAACTTTCGTCGCAATTAAAAAAAAATATGTCTATTTACGCCGTGATATAAGAGTTAGGCTAAGATCAACAAGAAAGCCTTATGTTTTCAGCATCCGAGTCGTACTTACATCAAACATAGTAATGCTCGTCATAACCTGCTACATTCAGACCCAATACAACGTTTTCTATGATAGAGGAATAGATTGGTACAATCGAGTGATATCCAATGATTCACTCACGACATTTGATCAACATTCAATTTCTTCAGTTATTGTTGCAGCTTATATAACATTTATCGTGTTCTCAGGCAGCTCACGGGGGGGGGTGTGTGGGGATTAGATAATGTTCTAATGGTAATGATATATATAACAGGTTCAGCCAAACAAAATTGATATGTTTTTGTTGTCGCAGAGATGCATGCACACAGACTGCCACGTGCTTCTTGTTCAGTATCAAGGTATAGAAATGACAATCTAGGTAATCAATACTCGCAACCTACATCAACAAGCAACATGGCTTCGGATTATATATCGGATAATATATCGGATGTATATTAACAGTATGCCCTTGCCATGGTGAATGCACAGGCGTATTTCCTATATATGGCTTGGTTGTTCGTCTCAGGAAATGCCACTGAGTCATTACCTCTACAGGTTTTACTACCTTCAACGACAATCAGGCTGTGCTCATTACAATAGCTGTTGCGGGGCCAGCAACCCGATCAGCTCTAAAACTCATGTGCATGAACCAATCAAATGTGTTGGTCTTCGCTACATGCTATATTTGCATAATGCTGCTGCCTTTAAAGTATATGCAAGTATGTGCGTAATCGGCATATAGTGATAATATGGCCCTCAATGGGCTAGCTTTTGTAACTAGTTCCGCCTGTTAAAATAGAGCAATAAACCATTCTTCGTTTATACTACAACAGAAAATTAACCTTGCCTTTTATGCCTCTCGACAGCTACAGTTGATGTGCCATGGCGTTCTGAGGTGCAGTCTGTATTCAAATCGACGAATCTATTGCAAATATTATATTTAATATACAAATAACAGCTATATTAAGCGCCTATATGTGCTGGTGCTTCGTACAAGTCACCAACCTAGCAACATTTTAATTGACGATTCCGTGTTCTCTGACTAACCTCACAATCATGACGTTACTATGACGTAAATGATGTCGATGGTGCGCCAAATAACGTCACGTGCATCGATTGAGGTGCACTTTGAGATTCGGTATTGGTGTCCTATTGAATTGCTGCTCTCGCAATGAATTAGCGTATTCTCTGACACCCATGTTAGTCTTAAACCATCAGAGCTCTGGCCTATTTATGCACACAAATTGCAACTACCATTGCCATAGTTTCGACAAACAATTTTCCTGCTGCTATATTTTTGTGTCTTTTGTGCGGTGATATATAACGAAGATGGGTAATTGACGTATGTTTCTCGATGTCCAACGGATCAACTCATATCAGACTTGCAATGCAGACACAAACAAGTATGCATATCGGAAGTCTGTGTTCATGAATATAGTAGTAGGTATTAGCTGTATTCAAGCAAACATTTGGGTAAATTAAATCGCTCCCTTTATGTAGCATCAGTTGCGGTTGCATTTATGTTGCGGATTGAGGGGTGAGACACCAAATGAGATTATTCTATTCAACACAATTGCTATGCTGGTACCATGTCTCCACTGAAGCAGACCCATTGATGGGTTCATTAGCCAAAATGCAAACATAGTAGCATTTAGCACGCTGGTCAAATGGCGTACTATATCACTACCCGTTGTTTTAGCTTACATGGAATAAACGATTGTGGAGTATGCGGATTCAAAATGATAGCTATATTTCAGAGGATATTTTAGGCTGTCAACCAGTGTACGTTGAGCAGGATGCCCCTAGCCTTAAACCTCATATTGCCCATGGAACATTAGCTAAGATTTAGCTTGACCGCCATCATCGATCATTGCAAACGTTTCGGCTTGATGTATGCGAGTGATAGATAGCACAGTGTCATCAATATCTAATTAACTTCACTCAGCTCCTTCTTGCTAGTGATTTCACTTCTCCAGGACAGCCGAGCAATTTCATCCACTGAACTTAAAGTGTACGATTAAAGTCATATATTCATGAAGAGGGTCCTAGTCACAAGCTACAAAAGCCACACCGATGGAGTGTTTTCCAATAATGTGGTATGGTTTTATTATGAAGTCCGTTACTTTTTGACCACAAGGTTTTTGAGTCAATGGCTTCAATGCGAGCAGAATTATACTGCCAACGATTAAAGCTTTAGCGATTGTTCGTAACTCTACATATTTGCATTCTGCAATATATATAAATGACACTGCTCAGTTTGTATCACAAATGACATATCTCTGTCATTGTTTCATACATGAATATTCAATGTCGGATTCTTAGAGAGCCGGACTGGATCTATATGCGTCAGGCATATGCGATGTTCATTTCGTTCCTGTCGATCAGGCTAATGAGAAACGATAGTGTTCGGCTGCTCAGTTCCATGGTTATATTCGCATAGCGTTGCAAGCAAATCGGGTTTAGTTTTAACAACTATTAATAACAAATTAATGACAAATTACTGCTGGTTGGTTTGAGATAAAAACCAATACACAATGCAATAGCATTAAACCCTGATCCGCTTTTATCATTGAATCTAATCTGTTATCTCAAAATAGCACTATGGCATCATTTATTGTTATTACATCTGTCACATGCCGACATGCGTAGGCTTTTAACGGTTCTAAAGGATTGTTTGCAATTTATATTTCAATAAATATCAGGGCCATTTGTATAGAAAAGAAGACTAATGCATATAACGCATTAAGAGGCAACCCAGATTGCCAGACTACCATATGGATTCCCAGGTGCTCCGCGCAGAGCCACAGACATGTAGGGCGATGATCTATTAGGTTGGCGAAGTCTAGGCAATGCGTCATTGGTGTCGCCTGAGGGGACACTACTTCGGACCTATTTATAAAATAGCGTCTGCCCTGTACACATTTGAAAAATGAGTTATCTATTTACCCATTGAATCAGTCAACGAGATTCTTGTAGACGAGTTGACGCATCTTTACCTTCTCCCTGTCGAGTGGTAACTAGTGAATTGGAGTCATCTTGATAATGTTAAACTTTTGTTCCTTCATGATCTGCACACATACTCAACCACATACTCCACCACACACACACGCACGGACGCACACACACACATGCACGCACATATACACACACGCCAGTGGCGCGCATACACACACACACACACACACACACACACACACACACACACACACACACACACACACACACACACACACACACACACACACACACACACACACACACACACACACACACACACACACACACACATATTGCATTTGTTGTCGAAACTTCTCTATCATGCGCTTTATATAGTTCGGCCCTGCTATGCCAATCATCACCTTCAATCATGTAATGAATGTCTATCTAGCAAGGTATTTCCAATCTTATACCATTTTGTATTTAGCGTGAGGTATATTAAAGTAGATGCAAATCGTGTATGTTCAGCGGCTCGATATCAGCATGCAACTTGCGCAAGTTACTGCGCTGTTATCGTCAACTATATGCAAGTTATTCGAAAAAAACAAATCAGGTGTCAACCAATGCGTGTAGATTTGATATCAACTGAACAATCCCTCATATTTCGAAACAAAGAGGGCCGAAGTTATAATCAACTGGTGAGAGATTGTCAAAATGGGCCGAAATATTTGAGGACAGCGAAAGTTTGTCAAGACGCATTGGAAAGAGGTTAGGTTGAGGTTAGCAGCAAATGTTGTGCGTTCGAGTATTGAAGCATTTCCATGAACTCCCCATGAATAGGAGCTTCATTTAACGCGAAGAAGTTATCGAATGATAGATGATAATCGTTTTTAAGACCAAGGCCATTCTTTACCTGCTCGTACAGTGATCGAACTCTTCAATAAACTCATCCATACGGAGCCCCAATAGGTCTAATCAATATATTAGCACCTACATACTGGCAGCTCTAGCTGATCATCTGTCAATGCTGGCCATCTGCGCTGGAAATCGAAATAGTCGCACCTTATAGTGAAACCTATAATGTCGTGTTCGGTTCACCAATGTATTAAGACAAAGTACATATTGTCTATCACATGGATTCCCTGGTGCTTAATGGAGAGCCACAGACATTGAGGACGATGATCTATTAGGTTGGCGTAGTCTAAGCAATGCGTCATTGGTGATGCCTAAGGGGATTCCGCTTCCGACCTTTTCATACCATCCCTTGCTAAGGGGATTCCACTTCCGACCTTTTCATACCATCCCATGCTAAGGGGATTCCGCTTCCGACCTTTTCATACCATCCCATGCTAAGGGGATTCCGCTTCCGACCTTTTCATACCATTCCAAGCTACACAGAAGAGGTCTGTCCCGCAAACCTTTAAGAATTATTCCTTGCATTAGTCAACAGGGTATTTGTAGACGAATTGTGCCATGCCGAGTGGTAAAACATGATTCGGAATCATCTTGAATATGTTAAACCTTTGTTCCTTTATGATATACGCACAAAGAGACGCATACATTCAATCACATACACATGATACGTAATTCACTGTGCGCGTTTTCGAGATTTATACACTGTGCGCTGCCTGTAGTTAAGCCCTGTTATATAAATAACTACAACCATGGGTAATGACTTCTTGGTTGAAAAGGTAATTATAATCTTAAACTCTTTTATATTGAATACAAACGGTGTATTTTTATTTTCGCTGGTAATGTTAACATTCCAGTTAATCCCAGCTTTTGTACGTATTACATAGATAGTTATTCTTTAATGTTAACTAGGTCGCTAAATGCATGTAGATTTGGCGACAGGTCAACCATTCCTATCATTGTGAGTAAGGGAAATATGATTGACCAGGTCAGAGGTGTTCAAAATAGGCCGTTGCTTTCTTGGCAGTCGAATGTTTGCGAAGACGCCCGTGTGGTTAAGGTGAGGTGAAGTAGCACTATACCATTACAATTAACAAGAATATGTACACGTCTGAATTACAGATATAAATGATCGAATAAAAATAATTCTGATACTCTACTGGAGCAGGCAACATATTTTACCGATACGTAGTATCACATTTATGATAATGCTGTCTGTGTGTTCAGCCAATGAATAGTATATTCAAATTCACTATGGCAAGCAATACAATAGAGCACATGCAAGGCGACTACAACGACTAAACCATTATCTGATATGAACCACTATAAACATAAACTTATCTACAAAATTGCCGTTTGATCGCATATGGAGCTTTCGCACATGACATCGTCAGCTCTGTTTAAGCTGTTCAATCAGCACAACTGCTGGTCTGTTCCTCATAGCAGTGTCTGATGCTATTCTCTAGGGTGTTCTGTGCTTGTCTGGTTACCCTAATTGAGAACGATAAGGCATGGCTGTTACAAATTAGCGAGTGGGTTAAAAGGTAAACTTGATAAGCTTCCTTTGTCATTAATGTTTTGCGTGGTATGAACGCCTTGATATGATCGATGGCATTAATAAAACTGGAATTAATAAAACACGCAATGTAAGGATTGGTGATAGAAGGTCAAAGACTAATAGCTCACTATCCATATCGATTCAACAGGTGTATGTCAATATATTTGTCACATGAAATATAAGTAAGGTATATATGACACATTAGCTATTGAAAGATCATCGATAGATGTATGAGCTCAACAGGAGTCGATTCTAATAATCGTAACAAGTCACGGACATGGTATCAAAATGTAGCTGGCAATCTTAAGCGCCAATAAAATTAAATCCCTGTCGAAGGTACACTGACTACCTTCAGGGATTTGAGAGCGATTTCAGGAGGCGCGAAGAAGATAGCATTAAGTGATATGTATGATCGTTACTGAAGTTGCATCTTAGTTTGCCCTATCCATCGTCTTCGTCACATAAGCTTCACATTAAATTAAGAAGCGCACGGAGGTTCGCGTCACTAATGAGATATAAGCATACCATCAACTTACGGATTCAGCCGAATTAACCAGCCTGCTAACCCTTGAAAAAAACATCTCAGGCAACTGTCGCCCGATATTTTCACGAATAACCGTTCAATATATATCTATTTCGATCAACAACATCGCAAAAGGCTTATTAAAAAATGGGTTGCCCAATTTGTTGGTATCAAGTAAGGTAAACCGCTTTGAAATATTAGGGTCGCGGTGGTTTGGCTGAAAAGACCTATCTCACGTTGTTGCGTTTAATTTGCGGTGTCGATCTGCACTTTTTGAAACTATTGCACTTCTTCCGGAGCAAGACGGGGTTTACTTGTTACTTTACGCTGTGATGTAAAACGATTGGTTAGGTTCTATGTGGTGACTTGAAAGAGGCAAGAGGAATAATATTCATGCAATGCGGGTTATTTAATTGCACTGATTCTTATATTTAAACGGCACATCCCTCATAACACCAAAATAACCTGAGCTGAGATGACAATTGGCCGCCGTCATCGATCATTGTAAATCCTCTGGGATGTTATTCGAGTGATAGATAACAAGGTACCATAAATATGTATACAACCTTACTAAGGTCCTACAAGCAAGATATCTCACAGCAGTGCGACATTTGTATAATTTCACCCACTGTGATTCAAGTGTCAGATTAACATGGTATATCTTATATATCCCATAATAGAAGTGTGTCATGTTAGGTTCGATTTCGAGGTCTGATAAGTTTACACATGCATATGGATTTATCGGCTTCAGCGCGGAGAGAAGTAAGCATAATGCATCGACAGAATAGGTAAATGATCGCTTGTCAAGCACATGTATAAATATTCACTACTGACTGGTCTTTGTGATTGTTGCACACTTTAGTGCCATGGCATACTCACAGACAACCGGACGTGATATATATATATATATATATATATATATATATATATATATATATATATATATATATATATATATATATATTATATATATATATATATATATATATATATATATATATATATATATATATATATATATATATATATATATATATATAAATATTGAAATGGTGTCAATCTGTCTGTAAGTAACAAAACAGAGGACTTAAATTAGAAGTATATATATATATGCATAATGCATCGGCTATCTATATATATCATATATATAAATATATATATATATATATATATATATATATATATATATTTCTGGATGGAGCTAATTTAAGTGGCTCTGTTTGTTACTTACAGACAGATTGACACCATTTCAATGTTTAGTTATCTTGTAGACAGATATTTGTCGTTTGCCATTCTTCCATTATGATATACGTTCTTACACAATCACACGCACGCACACACACCACACATACCCCCCCCCCCCCCCCCCCCCCCCCACCCACACACACACACACACACAGTTATGTATTTAACAGATTACGTTCGCCTATTATTTTTCATTGTACGCTGAATTGAGTTCAGTCCTGTTGGGCTAGGAATCTCTAATCTTAATATTTTATATATAAAACCAGGTGCATTATTGTAGATATAAATAGTACATTTATTAGCGGCACGAGTTGCTTTCGCTGTTAACGTTAACTTTATTCCAGTTATTCCAAGCAATAATGCGTATATCAGAGACAGTTCTTCTGCTTATTAGGTCACCTCATGGATTTGGCAGCAACTGAACCATACCTGTTTATTCTGATGACTAGAGGGCTTGAACTAAATATGACTGGTCGAAGATTATCAAAACGGTCCGTAAAATTTTAAATGATTGTGAAGCCCTCGTAGAGGTGGTAAAGATGAGCTAAGAACGGATCAACCGTGCCCTTATGTGGATCCAGTGTCATCTTGTCAATGTGCTCTACATAATAATCGGTCAGTGCGGGAAATATAAATAGTTGCAGCTCATTAGTAGAGTATCAGATATCGACCAGATGGCGTGGATTGTGACACAATCAGTGCTGAAAATAAACAGCCGCACAAAAATTTGGTGCTACGAACAAATTGAATATCGGAACATTTATTACTTTTTCAGCATGGACAATAGCGTCTCAATGTCAGTGTGACATATCACTAATAATGGGCGACGACTCACGCCTGATGGGTAGCATCACACCATAGAAAATGCTGGTGTAAATTGTTATATTGAGAGAAGAAGAATTACCTCAAGTTATTCCGATGCATTTTTACTTTGCACTTGATAATTTTATTCGCCGTAGGTTCGGCCCAAAGGCGATTGATTTGAAAACGCTGAGTGAGATTCCGAGCTAATAATTATAAAACTCAGATGGACTTCGAGGTCAAACGCCATGCAACAAAGAATTGACAATCGTAACTTTCATTTCGTTATCTATTGACCACGCACAACCATGTCTGTATCGTGTGATTCAATGTGAAAATGTGTGAGTGTTGTAGCGACCTTGTGGTAAGGTCACCTGAAGGCATTCCGTTGTTAGATTGCATAGCCGACATAGGTAATATTGGTGCAAAGTAATGTGTTCGTTGGTCGTGGAAATTTATGGAAACATAAAAAACGGGTCAGAGAAGGTCACCATTCGATGCGCACTTAGCTGTCGGGCACTAAATTGTATTTGTCTATGCGCAAGGTTTGGGATTGCTTTGTACGTAATCACCGTCCTTAAAAACTCATTGGTTAGTACATAACAGAAGAAATACCTATCTGGTGGACATCGTAACATTTATTCCTGCTGGTGATTTAGCGGGGAAGGCTTAGGTCGTTATTAAATCCAAATGAAGCAAAAATATTTTCAATTTTCTCCGTGTTATCGGTATTGGACTAAAATCATATTCTTGTGTCAGGGTCTGAGTTTCACTTAAATTACAGACATAATATGGCAAAGTATCTTTAAGCTGGCAACATTGATTTCGGTTAAAGCGTTAACAAATCTGTTTCAGTTTGGCCGCCATTCGACGATTATTTAGCGCACCACGTGTCGACCGGTGGCGACTCAACCATACCTCGTCTCCAATACAGACGCAATATGTAGGAATACGGTTTGACGATTGCCATATCAGCAATATTTGTTAATTTGCAGAACCGTCCCGCCATGTGTTATTTCAATTAGTTTATGGGCCACACTTAGGTGTACATTAAACGTATACAGATATGATCGAGGATATGACAATCATACCGATGCAGCCAGATGCTTTATCACCACTTACATACAATCACATCTACAATAATCAGATAGCCAACCATATATGCAGACTACGACAGCCGCCGTCGAGGCTGCAAAGAGCTGTGCACATAAGCCATATACTAAATGTTTACACTATGTTCGCCTATTGCAATAGTCATGATGGTGAGATCCGAATTGGTATGATACCGCATACAATTGCTTGCCGATGATAAACGAATGATAATGCAAGTTTATATACACTCAGATAAATATCTTGCTCACACACATTAATATATGCATATATTGTGGCACATATCTGCATTTGAGAGTACATGGTACGAATGGCTGCTGTATTTGTCTCCGTGAGCAACGATGTGAGCAGCGCGCACGTATCTGGACATTTACTTATTTGCCGGAGGTAAAACATTTAGTTTCTACATGGGTATTTCAGTTGTTTTTATTCAATATAAAGCCCGACTGATATAAAGAAGAAGGCAGTAATAATGATCTAATAACCAATAATGATCTAATAACCAATAATGATCTAATAGCCAATAATGATCTAATAGCCAATAATGATCTAATAACCAATAATGATCTAACAACCAATCTAATAGCCAATAATGATCTAATAACCAATAATGATCTAATAATTAACCAATAATGATCTAATAGATCCAATAATGATCTAATAGCCAATAATGATCTAATAACCAATAATGATCTAATAGCCAATAATGATCTAATAGCCAATAATAATGATCTAATAACCAATAATGATCTAATAACCAATAATGATCTAATAACCAATAATGATCTAATAACCAATAATGATCTAATAACCAATAATGATCTAATAACCAATAATGATCTAATAGCCAATAATGATCTAATAACCAATAATGATCTAATAACCAATAATGATCTAATAACCAATAATGATCTAATAGCCAATAATGATCTAATAACCAATTATGATCTAATAACCAATAATGATCTAATAACCGGTATTAATCCGTAATTCTGCAGTATTAGTACTTGTTGTGCGATCATTGAACACTTGACGACAATCTCGATAAGCTCGTCTTGACGTGGCCCAGTAGCTCGAACTAACCCTCTTTGCTCTCTTCAGATTCAGAGCAATGACTGTCATAAAGTGAAGGTAATAATTGGCTGCTAACTCAAGGCTGGCAAACAGACAACTGACTATCAGTTTAAACTGTTGCAACTGCGACTACAATTTACTTCCTACAGGGAACGCGCATGTTTGTAAATTATTCAATAGTCTGGCGAATTGAACCAATTGGCATAAAATAAATTGATCTAGTCAGAGACGTTGTTTTCTAATAGTCCACATTTATCATCGTGAGTTTAAAAAACCTCGTCCACGGCTGTCCATGATTTTATCGCTTGCTGTAATTCAGTCAGGCTGCCCAGATCTCCCGTTAGATCAGGTATAATATATCATTTATTCGTTGAAATCGATTTTCATTAGAACTTATTTAACAGCACTCCGAGCGGCGAGGCAGCATTGAAGTGTAACCATCGACAGCCTTTGACACTCTAGAAGACCATGCACATATCAGCTTAGGCCACTAGTCACTGATACTGTCCCAGCTTACAACAAAACAAGTAAACATCCACGTAAAATAATTTCATCCGGGATGCTTGCGCTAATTGCAGTATATATACGCATATGAAAATTTTTGGCTGTTTTGCCGTGCAACATATCGCGCCTGTCATGTAATATAATGAATAATTCAAAGTCATTTTCATGGAAATGCCAAAACAAAGGTTAATCGACTATATAAGTTTACGCGTAAATTCAGTTGTTCATATCATATTAAATGAAAGCCAAACATCATAGTCATCTTGAACGTCCTCTCGCCAACCTATACGCTCTTTGAGACACATCATCAGGCTAACAGAACCAATCTATTACTGCTCTAATGCTTGTTTCTGAATTTGCTGAGCATGCGGATTTCGATGATAAATCGTCTTAGGATGTTTAAAAAAAGATTGTGGACAATTAGTTATATATCACATCCACTTATTGAGTCCAGTTTAGACAGTTGTTGGCCTTATAACAAAACACCATTACAGCCGTTGAAAATGTATCAAGAGTGCAGCCGAAGATTCACTCGAATGAATCAATGGTTTACACAACGTGATGTATAAGCGGCCACATTGTGGAAACTATTGATACCTTTATGGCTTCAGCACGACTTAAGATCTATGCTTGCTATTGTCCTGGCCGAAATTGCAATCCAAGTGTCTATTCGATTATCATTCAGTATTGTCAAATATACGCTTCAAAAAACCATTGCCTAGTGCAACCACAAAGAAGATGTGTCGGACTGGCCACAAGGATGACTCAAAAATGATACTTCAATGTCCACGCCGAGGGGAAACAGAGATATGCTAGTGTTAGTCATATCCATCAATTTGCTAAAGCCCGGTTTCTTTGTGGAAATTGAATGAGCCTTGAGACGCCCAAAGCCGAAGATATGGGTCCTCAGAGGGACATGATGTATGTCAGTCAACAGCCCTGGCGGTAATCATGTGATATGACCAGAGATTATTAGTGATGGGTCGTCATAGGGTTAGCTTCTACCTTCCATGGGATGTCTTGTCATAATTCCCTTATTGTAGCAGCTGTTTGTTTTCTTCTATCTGTGGTAAACGAACAGAAGGCTTATACGGATATGTGTCGGAGAGCAAGAGTGTATAGCACAAAAACTTAATTAAGCGTCCCTTTCCATTTTCAGCCACGCTGATAACCCATGACATGTTCAATGTCGGCAGAGTAAGCAGATAAATTTGTCAATGGGTGGAGGTATACGCTAGCGAGTATGTATCAGGTAGAGTTATGCATCAAAGAAGCCCAGGAGAGTGAGAGTAAAGCTGCATGCCTATGCAATTAACATGAGTTTGCTGCACCAACCGCCATAAAAGCCTTAACATCAATATATCCCGAGGTTGATTAATGCGTGAATTAACAATTGTTTGCCACACAAAACGAAATGCTTAGGAGACTGAACATCCAATGTCTATTCCTACGGACAATAAATATATACACAGCACATGGTAAAGGGAGAAATTTGCGAGCTGTATCAACTTAAAATGAATGAAACAGTCAGTTCCATTATACCTGGAATTTCTCAGTTTGGAATGACACATTCTATGATGTAAATGGAGTTACTTCACTAATCGCCAATGTTGGGGCACCATACCGCATGTTGCCGAGCAGGTTGCACGCCTCTAATATCGATGCAATAACGATTAATTGGTAGAGGAACTGTCATCCCTGCGATGAACTTTTTGTTCTGACTAAAACGTCCCTAAAACTGATCTCACCTGTCATTGTCATTCACCGCTCAATAGAATGTTAAGCGTATCAACCATGTGTCTTCACAGCAACACGCGTCGGGCATGTACTACACAACGGGGGGGTAATGTTGCGAATCGAACCACGAGTGATGGAAGCTCGCTACTTTACCGATCTAAGTGTACATTTTTTATCGCTAGGAGCGTACCAAGTAACGCATTGCTTTGTGTATCCCCCAACATGCAGAGAGTTCTGCTCCACGGAAACCTTCACGCCGAGAGTGGTCGGCAGTGTGATCGTAATACAGAACGCGCGATACGGTCGAATGCGCCTCGGCTTCATCGGCTGCTCAATGGACGTCACTCACATATTAGACCAGCGAGCGCAAGACGCAAGTGCACGGTTGGCATATCCGACTCGGCCTTAGACGCCAACACGCAATGTATTACTGACCTCACTCGCTACTTGGAAGAGTCTTACGTAAGCGTACCAAGTACGGCAACAATTTGAAACTGGCGACGTCAGAAGTCATTTTGCTTAACAAATGATCTATTATGAATAATCAGCTTTAGATATAATTATCGTGAGTATTCTCCAGCCACTCACGTGATTTGGTGTGGTATGGTGTTACCTTTCAGTGTATAAGGCAGCTTCCCACGCCTGCATTCAGCATGGACGTCTTAGTATGACATCATCCCTTGGTTACATCGTGGGATCGTCATCAGCAGGCACGGTGGCATCTTCCCACGACTGTCCTTACGTAATAAGCGTCCCAGAGGGGCAGCGCATTAATCTAACGTTAATGGATTTTACAGCCCATTAACGCTGGGCATATAGCACCACCAATGGCGTGACCCCGCCCTCAAACGCATATCATAGGTTTGGAACTGTGACTGGGTAATACGCGTAAGGATATCTGAGCTACCAACAAAAGATTAACGACGCTTTTCACATTCTCACAATATACATAAGCGTATCGAGATTATCTTAATACAACAGAGCATTAAACAGCGAGATTATTGAACGTTAAATAAGTACTAAGGCTGTGCAATCAAAAAACAATACCTGCCATGATATTATTGTTCTTGCCTTCTTTTCCATCGAAATATTAAGTGCTGTTTATTTGAACTTTAGTAGTTGTTTCTTGAAGCCTAAATTGTGCTTTAAATTGAATGAACCATCTTAAATATCATTGTATAAAATGAGTGCTTCTTTGACTGACATGAAATGCCTCACTTGCTGGCCTTAACTTGAGTCAGTCCCGACTAATATCAGAAAGACAATGTCCAATATAACCTCCCGTTCGCAGGGCTATAACCCAAACGGCTCCCAGTAATTAGGATGCTGAAGCATTTGTGTATGCTGCAAAGACTTAACGTATGGTCCGATACATGCATTACAGATGGATGACGGCCGTGACAACATTAAATTCTGCATGAGTCCTTGTTCTTCATTAATATCGATCCTGTCCCCGTTGTGCGCATGCATCACAATATGTCAAGGCGTACAAAACTTCACAATGGCAGGATCATAATGTGCAGCCTAGTCGGTCACACTGGGAATGTCATGCTGAGAATTCGGCTCCTCGGTGATATAGCATCACCGTCCACAGCTTTGAGAATATCTCGTTCAAACAACGGACAGATGTTGATTATATAGGAAGGTATAATAACAAACAAAATATAACAGGGATTACTGTAAAACATTCAACTTTGTATGTAACTCTGTTAGATTGCTGGCTATTACAGCAGCTGTTATAATGAACACGATAGGTAGAACGAACAGCTGGACAAAACTGTGACATCAATGTCATAGGCATTACCGCAGGCAGATACGTCAATATAAAGATATGTGCGCGCCACAAAAACAAATGCGTTTGCAATTTGTATTCTCTGATGCAGGTATGTGCCACAATGTACCGCATGTAAATTTATGCGCTGCAGCTTTCTTATCCGTCAGTGTCATAATAGTGTGGAGAGTACTCGAATGCGGTATGAAAACGAAAGCATTCACGGGAAAAATACGTTTGCTGGTGTTCATATATATGTTCATGTTCATGTTCATAATGGATCTGCCTTGAGCAAATCGTCCATAATACAAAGCCGCAGAACGCGCATCAGCTCTTTATTCGTGGTCAGGTCATGCTGCCACTTTTCCACACTTAGTTACAATGAACAAGCATTGGTTTTAACTGTGTAGACATGGCCGTGACACATAATCAGACAAGTTAACTACCCTAGAAATGGCTAATTTTACACACGTGGTATCAATATTTAGCAAATGCATTATAGGACGACAAACTCTGTGAATCAGACAGAAGACAGACGTGTAAACACGTCATCACGTCGATGCTCAATATTTATGTCTGTTTGTGAGCACATAATGACGCGGTTAGAGAATTAATGCAGCGATCTACTTTATTCTTTCAATCGCATCAAAACATAGATTGGTGTAGGGTTAGCTTGTAAGCCGAAGTAAATATTAGCAGGGAACCTATGTAGATCTCTTGCGTCTAAGAATAGCAATCCATGCGATACATGTTAACGATAGTATCGTGAATAAGTTTTCATTTGTTCATTATAGCCCAACAATAACTGTGCCGTTTTGAAATGTTCTGTTCATGTCATGGCCTGTGCAATATGCTACTATATCAATGCATCATAGTATTAGGCATTCTTAAAGAGACTGTTCAGCTGCTTGACAACCGCACCTTGGAAACCAAAAGTGTTCAGACTGGCAGCCGCTACGCAACGCTAAGGTCTCTGAAAATAGATCCTTACTTCGGCTGTGCATTGTAATATCACATACGGCATTCTTAATGTAGGTTAAATCAAACTAAGATAATGACGCAAATGAAGGAAAATTCGACAAGTATTGACGATAATGTGACATTGACTAACACAAAACACCTTAATGGTACGGTGCTTAGAATCGTAATTCCCCAAAAGTATTGTTAGCCTGTAATAATGACTCTTTAATGTTTCTTGACAATATCTGGATTGCTCCCGATAAATTGTTGCATGTTAATATTTGCGCCTGAATAATTGAGCTAAAAATGGTAACATTTTATTGAATTACATATTCACCAGACTAATATGATTAAGATATGAGCACTACCAAATTTCAATTTTAACCATTCTACGTAATGTTTCATGAAAAAAACATTCAATGCCCGCAAAGTGGGACAA
>CM067349.1:67793615-67981115 GCA_034190875.2 Urechis unicinctus
GTTGTGAAAAGGATAATAACAAACAAAATATAAGAGAGATTACTATATAACATGCAGATGGGCTTTGTATGTAACTCTGTTAGACTGCTGGTCCTTACAGCAGCCTCTAATTTGCATCCGACGATTACAACGAAAGCATGAATGAACAGTTCGACAACATTGTGCTATCAATGTTATAGGCATTGTTTTGGCTAACAGACGCCGCTGAAATGCATTTGCAACTCGTACCCAGTCTTTCCAAAGCAGGTATGTGCAGCAATATAACGCATGTGAGTTCATGCGCTTCAGTTTTCTTATACGTCATTGTAATAATAGTCCAGAGGGTACTTTATTGTCGAACGCGAGTATTAAAACGAAAACATTCACAGGAAATATACATTTGCTTGTGTAAGCCTCGGCGGATATTGTTCCATGGCATTTTTGACGTCGAATTATTTTTCTGTTACCCCTCGATTTGCATTCGACATGTGTTTTTTGACGTGGATAACAGACGCAGATACACTAATGTTGATTGAAACAGTATCGGTTTAGTCGACGCGTTTCATTAACTCAGGAGGCAAACACATCGTGCAGATTATAGCATTAAGCTAATGCCATGGATGGGGTCTCATGTATATGCCCCCACTATCCCCCGAACGCACAGATTTAGCATGAATATGATGTAAAAGATCATTGCATGTTCATAATGAATCTGCCTTGAGCAAATCGGCGATAATACAAATCCGCAGACGGCGCATTAGCTCTTTATTAGTGGTCAGGTCATGCTGCCACTATTCTACACTTAGTTACAATATTAACTCAATTGTTTTACTGTGTAGACGGAACCATGACACATAATTAGACAAGTATAATGCCCTAGTGTGTATTTATATTAAGTAAATGCATTTTTGGTGCCCTTTTTAAGACGTCAAACTCTGTGAATCAGACAGAAGAACCTGCATCAAAGACGTTTCAAGTGACATTCAGCTTATGCATTTACACGTCATTCATTTCATGTAGTCGATGCCAATCACTGAAGTCTGTTGGTGAGCACATAGAAACGCGGTTGGAGTATGATGCAGCGATCAACTTTATCCCAAATCGTTCAATCGCATCAGAACATAAACTGGTCTAGTGTTAGCGTTTAGGCCGACGTAAGCACTTGCAGGGAGCCCATGCAAATCTCCTGGATCTAAAAATATTAAGCTATACGATGTATATCGGCGATAGCATCGTGAATACGTTTCATCTCTTAATTAGAGACTGGGTCGTTTTCAAGTTTCCTGGCAATGTCATGTTATGACCCATGCAATAAGCTACGTGGTGAAATATCAATGCATTGTAATATCATATACGGCATTATGTTAAATCAAACTAAGATTATCACGTACATGAAGGAAATTCAACAAGTATTACCGATAGTGTGGCATTGACAATGACAAAACATCTTAATGGTACGGTGCGTATAAGCACTTGTACATCCCGATAAAAGGACTGCGAGAGTAGTTATTCATTTAAAATAAAGCTGTCTTTTTGAAGCCGGTCACTCTACCATTATTTAAGATCGGTTGCATTGCATGTGAGCGGAATCAACTGGTATTGTTGTGCCTGGCAAATTGATTCACATGTTCGTCTATTGGTGACCGCACCCATTAGGGGTCTGCTTCAGCAGATAAATTGCGCCAATAATCTCATTGGTGTCCCACCTCTCAATCGACATAACAAATGCAGTCGTTGTGATTATGACACCTATGCTGCATAAAGGAGGTGATTTAGTTTACACGAATGTTTGCATTAAGACAGTTAATACCTACTACTATATTCATGAACACTTTTAATCCGTACGATTGGTATGCATTGATGTGCTGAATCGGATGGAATTGTTCCGTCTGTCGTCCCAGAACATATGTCAATTGCACAATCTTCGTTATGTATTGCCACTCAGAGGACAAAAAAATAGCAGCTTGAGACTATTTTTCGAAACTATGGCAAAAGTAGCTGCGAATTGTCGAAAAAAGGGAAAAGCTCTGAATGGTTTAGCATTAAATGGGTGATAGGGAATGAACTCATTCATTGCAATGAATTCCAAGCTAAGAGAAACAGTTACTAAACCTCAATATTGTCCTCAATTGGGTTTGCGTGTGGTCATTTGACGAACCGTCGACATTATTAACCTTTATTACGTCGTGATTTTGAGGAAAGTCAGTGTCGCAGAATCGTCACTTAAAATATTGCTGATGTGTTGTAAACCCCTGCAAGTTGATGATTTATATACGGCACTGGAACGTGTGTACATACAGGCTCATCATAACATTTTCGTCTATTTGAATACATGTGAATGATTTGCAAGTATTCAGGTATAATTCTTAGTTAATGATTTTTTCAGTGGCTCTCCTTGTCGAATTCAACTCCTTGCAGGATTTAACCTAATTACGTTTTGTAACCTCAGAATGCCGCGGCACGTTAACTGTTCTTGTCTGTCGGCAAACATCGCAAAGGTTAAACTGCTGATGCAGCATAACAGACGAATGGTTTACTGGCCTGTTTATCAGGCATAATCGTTTATGAGAAGTGGCTCATGGTGTGTCATAATATTGAAATGAAGCATACTATTATCCTATGCAGATTTCTCACATACTTGAGTATCCACTTATACGGAAATGGCAGCAGTAGCATCATGTAAATATATCACATAGGCAAGACCCAAACAATTGATTGGCTCGGGCTTTTCATCGTTTATACAGCTGATGAGATTCCCGGCCCTGCAATATGTATAGTCAATGAGCTAGGAGGTCATGACATACGTAGAAGCATCAAGGCTGCTTCCTATGCCTGCATTCACCATTGACGCCTTGGCGTAACATTGCATGATCGTCTTAAGCAGATACGGTTTCATCATCCCGCGGTGGCCCTTACGTAATAAGCGTCCCAGAGGGGCAAGTCATTAATCTAACGTTAATGGATTTTACAGCCCATTAACGCCGGCAGATAGCGCCACCAATGGCGTGACCCCGCCCTCGAACGCATGTCATAGGTTTGCAACTGTGACCGATATTACGGGTGAGACATGGTAGGATATCTGTGCTACCAACAAATGATTAACGACTTTTCTTACATCAACTGGTAATTCTTTGGAGCTTCATATTCCCGGCAGTGCGCTTACCAAACAGGCTCATTGTATGTTTAAGTATGAATGTAGGTTGCGCCTTTCAGTTAAGGAAGTGGCCGATTCACGGTATTTCATTGATTAGGAAGGGTGTAGCCCAGATATAACTACTTTCCATAATATTGCACAACTCGAGGTACATTTTGTTTCGCATCATCGGGCGTTGACTGTAGGCTGTTCGAACCTGGATGTGGATACCTATCAATGGCAGAGGAGATCTGGGATGCTGGTAACTGTCGGATGTAAAAACAATGATAGAGAGTTGCCTGCCAAGTCAACGAATGGGTTGGCTAGTAAGATTACTGTGCCGTAAACGCAGGTGAATTCATTAAGTTCATTGATTTATATCGATAGATATCATTACCGATCGATGCAAGTTAGATCGATTAAATAGTCTCCATTGCTAAATGTATGTCTTGAGGGGCATAGCCCAATCATATAGCTTGTATGCATTGTTTTTAGGAGCAGTTACACTACTTGTGGCCTGCGGATAATGGCACGTCATACGTTGAAGGTTCGGACAACTTAAGTGCTGTATCCTGCTCCTATCCTTAACCTTCATCGCGCCAGATACGGTGTAAATCAATACTTAAATCACACTGAGTGAATGATGTATCATTGTGAAACGCGGCACCGATCATATATGAATTCTAGATTACTTGAGCTTATGTCAGAAATGGAATTGGATGACGATATATCATGTCTGCGCTAAGTTTTCGCAGAAGTATAAAAGTTCGGTTTATTGAGACACTTTGGACTAGTTACTGATTTACTACCTCTTACATACTGCGTATTGTATGATGGTATGCACATATATGTATTCATTATATTGGATATTGAATATTTGATAGGTTATCAGCATGATCGAACATTAAGATATACACATAATTTACATTTAGTGTCATGAACCGGTGCTCTACAATAATGTCTCGCCATGGTGCTATTCGAATCTACTCTAAATCCCCCATATTTGCAAGAGAATAATGACAATTCATCCCGTATAAGGTAGGAACTAACCCTATGGCGACTCATCCATAATGATCTCTTACAGAGCTGGTCATAGAACCTGATTACCTTCAGGGCTGTAGACTAACATATCATGTCCCTCTGAGGAACCATATCTTCGGCTTCGGGCGTCTCCAGGCACATTATATTTTCACAACGAAACCGGGCTTTCACGTATGATGTATATGACTAATAAACAAGCAATTCTCTGTTTCCCCTCGGCGTGGACATTGAAGTATCAGTGTCAAGACATCCCTGATCCAGTTTCCACCATGTATACTACTCCAGTCCAACACGTCTCTTCGCGCTATTGCGAGCGTTAACTGTGGTTGCAAAAGGCGTGGGTCATTTCAAGCATGCAGTTGACAGACCTACATGAAAATCGGATGCACCCTACACTTTGATTGCAATGCTGGCCAATTAATTAATAAGCATCGTGATTAAGTCAAGTCGCAGCCAAAAAATGACAACAATAATTTCTAAATGTAGCGTTTATTCATCTCATTCCATTATGTAGACCATTGTTTCGCTCGAGTGAATCTCCAGACGCTATCTTGATACACAATATGTAAGGTACTGCCTAATTACAGTGACACATATATGGCATTAGGCTGCGGCGAATTGCGACTTGATAAAGATGTATGGAACTGTACATGCTATGTGTATTTTGTAGAACCAATGATATCAATGAATGCCTGGTTATTTTCAATGATCATACTGGATGCCGAGATTTTGAACTGGTTGATTAAGCTAGTATTTGCAGAGACCAATCCTTCGGAGAAGATGTGACGAAAACCACGTTTGCCTAAAGCTGGCGTACATATGCATTGCATCTACTGTAGGCACTACCTCGGCAACCAACCCCCTGGCGCGCCTACTTGGCTACTTGTGGTGCGATAAATAATGCATCCCGAGCCGTAGCCATTTGGTCGACGATGACAGATGCTATGATTCCTTAGAACCATCCCAAGAATCTAAGTTACGACCACAGTGACAGTGTCTATGTATACATCAGTGTAAGTACACGGCATCCTTACGCAAATACGGAATTCAACAGCCTAGCCACGTATATGCAGTTCTATTGGTGTGGTGATTACATGACACGAGACATGAATATACTCGTAAATGTTCAGTAAACACAACCGCTACAAAGACAGTATTGTTTGGAATAGAATAACGCCTATTGGTCAAATATAGAAACATCTATATTGAATGTAAAACTTGACCATGGCTAGTAATTTCCTAGATTGTATTGCCAAAATGTTTGTGGTAAACAACATTAGTTACAATAGCTTGTGAAATACTTATATCAGATTTATTTGTAGCAGATTTTCAGTGACTTATAGCAGAGTTCGCTATTGTGTCTATTGTACTATATCTTGACCAAGTTTAGATGTCACCTTGGATGAGAACACAGATATATAACAATTTATCATATATTTTAACTGGAATACCATGATTCATTGCTTCAATGGCGTTACATTCGTATGCTCATATATATGGATCACCAGCACCTTACTGAAAGCATGGCTCATTATCGCCTACAGATTCCGGTATTGCATCGACTAATTTGGCGTCAGTTTAATCCTATCACAGCCGATTAACGGACGACAATGAATCTTGCATAAGCACTCACTTTGACTTTATTTCGCCTCAAACTATTGGGCAACGTGGAGACGAATTTACCGAGATGATCTTAATACACTTGAGTCTAATGGTAAACAGAGAACTGTGCTGTGCAATTACAAAACAATACCCGCCATAATATTAACATCCCTGCTCTTTATTCTATCTAACTGTTAAGGGCTGTTTATTAGAACTTGGTCATTGGTATCTTGAAGCCTTAATTGTGCTTTATATTGAATGAACCATCTTTAATTCGATTGCAAAAATCATCGTTCCTTTGACGGACATAAAATGCCTCACTTATTGGCCTTAACTCGAGTTATGTTTGATTAGTATCCTAAAGCCAATGTCCAATATTGACTCCGTTTGCAGGGCTATTGTCAAAGTGCCCCCAGTAATAAGGATGCTAAAGATGTGCTGGAAGTGTTTGTATACTGGAAAGACCAACGTGTCGTCCGATATTGTTTTGCAGCTTTATGACGGCCGTCCTCTTACAAATTGATCAAGGAGCTCATAAGTCAGCATTTATGTAATACCTGCCCCGATGAGCGAATGCATCACAATATCACATGGCTTGCACAACTTAATATTGACAAGATCATAATGTGCAACCTGTTGGCTCTTTTCTGATATAACGTCATCGGCTGTCTATATGTACTTTGGCAATTTGCTATCTTGGAGCCTTAATTGGGCTTTATACTGAATGAACCGTTCTTAATGCTATAAACTGAGTGTTTCTTTGAGAGACATAAAATGCTTCACTGATTGGCCTTAACTCAGGTCCGCATCGACTAATATCATAAAGGCAATGGCCAATATTAACCCCCGTTTGCAGGGCTATTTCCCAAACTGCCCCCAGTAATTACGATGCTGAAGATATGCTGGAAGTGTTTGTATGCTGCAAATACTTAACGTGGGGTCCAATATATGCATTGCAGTTTTTTAGCGGTCGTGACCAAATTCGATTCAGCATGAGCTTCAGTTCATTATTAATATCGATTATGCCCTTGATGTGCGAATGCATCACAATGCCATGGTGTATAAAAGTTAAAAATGCAGGATCATAACGGGCAGCCTAGTCTGTCACACCGGGAATGTCATGCTGACAATTCGGCTTCTCGATGATAAAGCGTCACCATCAATCTGATGTTGACCATATAAGAAAAGAACAATAACAAATATTTTGGAGATTACTATAGAACATGTTTTGTATGTAATTCTTTTAGATTACTGGCCCTAACAACAGCTGTTTAATAAATCCGACGGTCAGAAAGATAGCCTGAAAGAAAACATTGACAAAACTGTGCAATCAATGTTATGGGCATTACCGCAGGCATTGAAGTAGATATTAAGATACGCGCGCGCCGCTGAAATAGGGCATTTGCAATTCGTACAATATGGTTATTCAATAGTTAGTGCTTTGTTGTCGAATGATCAGCAGTTTAGTAATTGAAGCATTTGCGGGAATTGAATATCTGCGGTTGTTAGTCATTGCAGATATTGATCAACGGCTTTTGTGTTGACATGTGAATTGTTTTTTTCCCCTCTACGATTTGAGTTCCACATGTCTGGGTTTGTGCGGATAGCAAAAGTTGATACAGTATTAGTATAGTCGGCGTGTCTGATCTGCTCAGGAGACGATAAAATTGCGCAGATTATAGCATAAGGCTAATGCCATGGATGGGCGTCTCATGTATATTCCCCAAATATTTAGCATATTTTTATTTCATAATGCCTGATGCACATCAACCATAATACAAAGTCCGCAGATGGCGCATCAGCTCTTATTCGTGGTCAGGCCATGCTGCCACTATTCTACGCTTAGTTACAACACGTATTGCTTTTGCTGTGTAAATAATTTATGCTGAACCAGCAAAAAAACAATGGATAATTGTTCACAACGCAACGAGTGTCACACTAGTTTAATCTTATATAATAGTCAGCAATGCCTTATCTCTGTAATTAATGCATTCGTTAGTGTACAATGAGCTCATTATCTATGCATCACTGATGCGCCATATTTGTGACCATTTCAATTGAGCATCAGGAAAGCTAGGCATTGATCTTGTCTGCTCGATTTTTTCCTAATTGGTTGGACGGAGCACATGTCGTTCATGAAGTTCACTTACATTGCCGCACGCTCATTATATTGCAAAGCAGATAACCTGTTGGTATATTCACTGACTTCAGCCGTTAAAATCGTTCCAGGACGATAGATACATGATTTAACGGGATAGCTTTGTTGACCTATGTGGCAACTTAAGTGCTCAATCCAAGAACTTGTGGCCGGCTGCAATTACAACCATGACAATCTTCTGTTTCAGATCCAAACTCAAAGTCGTATATTTGAATATTGATTCTAGTATCAGCAGCTCTGAGCGGTCAACGCTCTGAATAATGGGCGTTTACTTAGTATTCATGATTCATTGCATTACATAATAACATCAATTAATTTACTAATAAGATAAAGTAAGCTATGAGCATAACAAAACATTAAATTACTTGGATTCATTCCAAGCAATGTTATGGTATGTTAAATGACAAAACATTCAGAGCACACATATCGGGACATAGATGCCTAGAATGTTTATTTACAATGGCACAATATTTGTATAAGACACAACTTTGCTTCGTAAGGTCTAATACACAGGCTGTGCTCCAATAACGTTTGGAACACTGCAATTTCCACCGACACTATGGCAGGTAAATCGAAACATTACCTCATTGGTGCCTTCAATGGTCGGGGGAACTAGAAAGACAAAAATGATAATTACATAAGTATGAAATAAGATAGACATTGCGACGATCAGCAAGCCGCAGCAGCATCGCAATCAGCTTCAAACCGCTATCAACAAGCAGCTTTTAATGAGTTCACTGACTCATGTTACATAACAACATTCGCCAAAGCATGTAATTTATCTGCAATTATATATTCGAACACTGGCACTCCAAACTCATTTGAGCTCAGTGTTATTGCACTAATTGGAGTATACGGGTATTACAGTGGCACGGAATCTCACCTGCATTGTTAATGCCACAATGTTCGCTTTTTTGTTGATGAACCTGTTGAGGGACTACTTTAGCAGACACATTGTGTCAATATACCAATTATGTTAAATAGATATAGAAAAATACTCTCATTGGTTGTCTCACCTCTCAATCCGCAGCGCAAACGCTGCAGGTGTAATAATGAAACCCACGCTGCATAAAGGGTGGTCTCTAGTTAACCTCAGTGTTTGCATTTAGACCGTTAATACTTACTACTATATCCACTTTGAATCTTTACAATTTATATACATGGTTGTGCCTTTATTGCACGTCTTATTGGGTGGAATTGATATTGCAACATCAGCTGTTATATATCACCAGAAAAACGACACGACAAATAGCAGGGACACAGTTGTCTGTCGACACTATTGCCATAGTAGCTGCAATATGTGTGCGTAAATGAGACACAAGCTCTAATGGTTTTAGAAATTAGTGGGTGTAAGGTTTTTACACTAGTTAATCGCAATGGTTTCGATGCAATTAGAAATAAATGCTAGATTTCAATGTGTCCCTAATTAAGTGCAGGTTAAGTCATTTGATGCACCATCGACATCATTAACATCATGATAATGGGGATGGCCAGGGACGTAACTTGCGTATCTAGATTCTGCTGAGTGTCGTGATTGCATAGGTCGACAATTATCTTCACAGCTTATGACGGTGTGGTAACCGCGAGGCAGTTCGCTAGATTGCTTTGTAAATGCGCCTCAGACACTGATAGCTGAATGTTTTTAGATGATTTAACCTAACTTCATTATCACGAAGATAATTGATAATATTTTGAATTTATAGTAATTTTATAACTATAATTGCCATCAGTAATGGAATTACGATGCCCATAAGATACTTATTTGTTTTGTTATGCTAACAATGAGCTTTTGAGGAGGCTGATTACGTACAAATCCATATCCAAGCTCGGCCAATATACGATGTCAATGGTGGATTGTATTATCCCAAGCCATATGCAGATTGTTGCATAAGAATGTATTACCTGCTTGTTTATCTATTCATGCTTTGCATTATGACGGGCTTACATCTGAGGATTGATGTTGCCACCTGAAAGTAACGTCATATGAGTGCCCACATCACCTTTGTTATGTTGTTAATATTGTACTGAAATCCACATTTGACTCTGTTGTCTGCCCGATGTGAGGCTATTTAAGTTGGCAACCATTACTACCATAATGGAACACACCATCGTGGCATTCTAGACGTCAGTTGTACCATAGCTAACAAGTACATTTGTCTAGGAGGTAATGGGGTTTCTTTTGAATTCTATAGTTCCTTTTACCTGCGTTTTCTTCAAATAACAATCAAATCGGTACACGATACAGCGATGCTATGTACCACGTCTATGTTTGTCATTGAAACAACTAATGGAAACTGCTACCGCTCTCATAGCTGCAACAAACCTGACTCATTGTATGGTTTTCGTTTGCAGACAAAAAAAGTGTCATCAGCTTTTTCGTAATGTGTAACACTGCTATGTAGACTTCACTTCTAGTAGACAAATATTAAATAAACAGTTCCGATAATTCATTTGTATTGGTAACGGTGACAACAGCTTAGGTCAGGTATCACCAAGATCTGTAAGTGGCTGTTTGTCTGGCCCTATTTAACGACTGATTGTGTGAATGCGACAGACTTTTGCCCTTCAAATCTACTTTGGTTGTAACTGTCATCGGATACCCTGCTAATAGACCGCACCAATTTCGATCTCCAGCACAACGCAAGCATCTGATAGAACTGCGAGTATGTGAGTGCTGAGATATTGATTACATGGCACTGGATCTATTCTGACATTTTAGGTCACGGTTGCGTCTTGTTGAGTTTATAGCCGGGATTAATCCCAATAATAGCAGGTGCACGAATGGATATGGCCCAGGAAGGAATCACCAACGAAGGTATCAGCTAACTGGTCATGTAATAAGCATTCGATAATAACTAGTAATACTAGTTATACTGGTGTATATACGTTATATATACTGTACACACTGCTTCGACACCCAAACCCCCTGCGAGCCTATTTGGCTTTCGTTTGAGCGATTAATAATGCATACTGGGCCGGGGCCATTTGGTCGACGACAGATGCGATAATTCCCTCGAACCACATCCACAATGAATTGTACAACCACAGTGAATAACTCGACAATGTCTGTATAATGAAATAAGCCTACAGCGTCCTCACGCAAATACGGGATTAATTTACCTCGACACATATATTTTTTATTTATTACCTGGAAATCCCTTTATTTGTAAAGCCAATATGAAATTGATATATAGAACGACTTACAGTAACTTGTGGGTGACTTATAACATCGTAAGATGGGGTATTTCTTTAGTGACTCATAACATAATGCATATATATTTCATTTCATGACGATTCTTGGAAAATTATCGATTAGGTTTTTTATGACACTCTTGGTATTGAGCGAGTCACAATTCTAGAAAAAATTCGCATGATCAACACAATAAACACATGTCTAATTATGACACAATCCTTTTCCGTCGTCCGATTTATCATTGACGCCCTCATGCGCGGCAAATGCAGAAGCAAGCATTTGAGTATCAATAGACTGGTACTTTTTGTCTGATGATGTGTCTGGATGAGTGTATAGGATGTTACAAGAACATCCAAGAATCTTGAAGATGCCAATGTAATTGGATGTCATAACATGTGACATATATTAGTGAATTGAGGTCTAATAACTTTCCGAGAGGGTCTGAATGAAACCATGAAAAATTCTGCGATGTCACCTGAGCTAAATAACTATAGCAAGCCACGTAAGTGTTAAATGTGTTTATTTGGCTGACAATTTGCCTCTCAATCCATATGTACATATGATCGATGCAGGAATATGCGACATTAAAACCAGTTGTACAATACTTTGTTGTTTAACCTTTGTTGGTTTCTTAGAAACAGCAATAGGTATGTATCAGGGCAAAACCCGCTAAATAGCATTGTCTGTTGCCGTAGTGCAGGTTGATGATTCTGTCCTAGAATCGTGTTACATATCCTGGTATGGTCATATATATGCAACACCTGCACCTCATGAAACCCATGGCTCATTATAGCATATAGATAACGATATTGCATCGGCTAATTTCATGTCATTTAATTTCGATCGCAGCCAAATAATTGACGGCAATAAATGGAATATACGCTTTTACTTCCGATCCATTTCATGTCAAAAAGGGCTGTTTCGAGCGATTGGGCCACTTGGACACGAGCGTATCGAGATTATCTTAATACAACAGAGCAAAAAGCAGGGTTCAATAAGTACTAATGCTGTGCTATTACAAAACAATAACTGCCATGATATTATTGTTCTTGCCCTATTTTACATCTAAATATTAAATGCTGTTTATTGGAACGTTGCTATCCTGAAGCCTAAATTGTGCTTTATATTGAATGAACCATCATCCTTAATGCCATTGTATAAAATGAGTGCTTCTTTGACGGACATGAAATGCCTCCCTTATTGGCCTAAATTCGGGTCAGTACCGACTAATATCAGAAAGGCAATGTCCAATATCAACTCTCGTTCGCAAGGGCTATTTCCCAAACGGCCCCCAGTAATTAGTATGCTGAAGCATTTTTGTATGCTGCAAAGACTTAACGTGCGGTACGATACATGCATTACAGTTGGATGACGTCCGTGACCACATTAAATTCTGCATGAGTCCTTGTTCTTCATTAATATCGATACCGTCCCGTTGTGCGCATGCATCACAATATGTCAAGGCGTACAAAACTTCACAATGGAAGGATCATAATGTGTAGCCTAGTCTGTCACACTAGAAATGTCATGCTGAGAATTCGGCTGCTCGATAATATAACATCCCCGTCTACAGCTTTGAGAGGTTCTCATTCACACACGGGACAGATGTTGATTATATAGAAAGGGATAATAGCAAACCAAATATCATAGAGATGTCTATAAAACATGCAACTGGGCTTTGTATGTAACTCTGTTAGATTGCTGGCTCTAACAGCAGCTGTTATAATGAACACGATGGGAAGAAAGAACTGCTTGACAAAACTGTGCCATCAATGGCTTAGGAATTACCGTAGGCAGATACGTCAATATAAAGATATATGCGCGCCGCAGAAACAAATGCGTTTGCAATTCGTATTCTCTAATGCAGGTATGTGCCACAATGTACCGCATGTGAGCTCATGCTCTGCCGCTTTCTTATCCGTCAGTGTAAAAATAGTCCAGAGGGTACTTTATTGTCGAATGCGGTATGAAAACGAAAGCATTCACGAGAAATAAACGTTTGCTTGTGTTAGTCTCTGCGGATATTGTTCCTCGGCGTTTCTGACGTGCGAATTGTTTTCTATTCCCCCACGATTTGCATTTGACATGTGTTGGTTGACGTGGTTAACAGAAACAGATACGCTAATGTAAATTGAAACAGTATTAGTTTAGTTGACGCGTCTGATTAACTCAGGAGGCGAAAACAATATAGCATTAAGCTAACGCCATGGATGGGGGTCTCATGTATATTCCCCCACTATCCCCGAACGCACAGATTTAGCATGATGTAAAAGGATCATTGCATGTTCATAATGAATCTGCCTTGAGAAAATCGGCCATAATACAAAGCCACAGATGGCGCATCAGCTATTTATTCGTTGTCAGGTCATGCTCCACTATTCTACACTTAGTTACAATGATAAGCATTGGTTTTACTGTGTAGACGGGCCGTGACACATAATCAGACAAGTATAATGCCCTAGAAATGGCTTATTTTACACGCGTTGTATAAATATTCAGCAAATGCATTTTTTGTGTCCTTTTTAGACGACAAACTCTGTGAACCTGCATCCAAGACGCTACATGTGATCAAAGACGTTACATGTGACATTCTGCTTTGCGTGAAGTCGATGCCCAACACTGAAGTTAGTTGGTGAGCACATAGAGACGCGGCTGGAGTATTGATGCAACGATCAACTTTATGCCAAATCGCTCAGAAGATAAACTGGTCCAGTGTTAGCGTATAAACCATTCGATGTATATCGGCGATAAGCATCGTGAATACGTTTCACTTCTTCATTATAGACTGGGTAGTTTTGAAATTTCCTGGTAATGTCATGACCCATGCAATATGCTACATAGTGAAATATCAATGCATGGTGATATCATATACGCATTCTTTATGTATATCAATTCAAACTAAGATAATCACGCACATGAAAGAAATTCAATAAGTATTGCCGAAAGTGTGGCATTGACAATGACCAAACATCTTAATGATACAGTGCGTAAAAACACTTGTAAATCGTAATTTGTCTGCCTGCAATAATGACTCTTTAATGATTCTTAACTATATTTGGATTGCTCCCGATAAAAGGTCTGCGAAAGTTAGTTACTTATTTAAAATAAAGCTGTCTTTTGAAGCCGGTCACTCTACCATTATTTGAGATCTGTTGCATTGCATGTGAGCGGAATCAACTGGTATTGTTTTGCCTGGCAATTAGGACTAACATGTTCGTCTATTGGCGAACGCACCTTTTGAGGGTCTGCTTCAGTAGATAAATTGCGCCAATAATCTCATTTGGTGTCGCACCTCTCAATCGACATAACAAATGCAGTCGTTGTGATAATGAAACCAATGCTGCATAAACGAGGGGATTTAGTTTATATGAATGTTTGCATTAAGACAGTTAATACTTACTACTATATTCCTGAACACTTTTAATGCTTCCGATTTGTATGCATAGGTGTGCCAAATTGGATGGAATTTGGTTCCTCTGTCCCAGAACATATGTCAATTGCCCAATCTTCGTTATGTATTGCCACTCGACTATTAGTCGAAACTATGGCAAAAGTAGCTGCAAATTACGAGCCAAAAAAAGGCAAAAGCTCTGAACGGTTTAGCATTAAATGTGTGATAAGGAATAAAGTCATTCATTATAATGGATTCGATGCTAAAAGAAACAGTTACTAAATCTCAATGTTGTACTCAATTGGGTTTGCGTGTGGTCATTTGACAATCCGTAGACATTTTTAACGCTTGTTATGTCGTGATTTTGAGGAAAGTCAGAGTCGCAAAATATTGCTGATGTGTTGTAAACCCCTGCAAGTTGATGATTTATATACAGCACTGAAACATGTGTACATATAGGCTCATCGTAATATTTTCGCCTGTTTGAATACATTTGAATGATTTGCTAATATTCAGCTATAATTCTTGGTCAAAAATTATTTCAGTGCCTCTCGTAGTCAAATTTAACTCCATGCAGGATTTTTAAAATAAAGCGGAGGCTTCAACTCAATTTCATTTTGTAACAGCTTCCCTTAAAACGAAAACGCCTCAGAATGCTGCAGCAGGTCAACTGATCTAATCTTTAATCAAACTTTGAAAAGGTTAAACTGCTGATGCAGCACAACAGAAGAATGGTTTACTTGTCTGTTTTATCAGGCGAAATCGTTAATGAGAAGTAAATCATAGAGTGTCATATTATTGAAATGAAGCATACTATTAACCTATACAGATTACACACATACTTGAGTATCCACTTATACGTAAAATGCAGCAGCAGCATCATGTTAATATATCACATAGGCAAGACCCAAACAATTGATCGGCTCGGGCTTTTCATAGTTTATACAGCTGATCACATTCCCGCCCTGCAATATATATTGTCAATGAGGCAGCTAGGAGGTCATGACATACGTAGAGGCATCAAGGCTGCTTCCTATGCCTGCATTCACCATTGACGCCTTAGCGTAACATCATGATCGTCTTAAGTAGATACGGTCTCATCATCCCGCGGGGGTCCTTACGTAATAAGCGTCCAGAAGGGGCAAGGCATTAATTTAACGTTAATGGATTTTACAGCCCATTTACGCCAGGCAGATAGCGCCACCAATGGCATGACTCCGCCCTCAAACGCATGTAATAGGTTTGCAGCTATGACCGACATTACGTGTGAGACGTGCGAGGATATCTGTACTACCAACAGACGAATAACGACTGTACTCACATCCACTGGTAATTCTTTAGAGCTTCATATTCCAGACAGTGCGCTTACCAAACAGGCTCATTGTATGTTTAAGCATGAATGTGGGGTTGCGCCCTTCAGTTAAGGAAATGGCCGATTCATGTTATTTCATTGACGATTCATGGTGTAGCCCAGATATAACAAGCTTTCCATATCATTTCACAACTCAAGGTACATCTTCTTTTGCTGCCTTTTTCGTTTTTGCTGTAGGCTGTGCGAACCTGGCTGTGGATACCGATCATTGGCAAAGGAGATCTGGGATGCTGGAAACTGTGGGATGTAAAAACAATGATTTAGAGCAGAACCATCACTAACAAGTCAATGAATGGGTTAGCCAATTAGGAAACTGCAAGGTAAAGGCAGGTAAGTTTTTTTTATCTCTGTCGAGAGATATCATTATCGATCGATGCAATTTAGATCGATTAAATAGTCTCCATTGCTAAATTTATGTCCTGAGGCGACATAGCCCAATAATATAGCTCGTATGCATTGTTATTATGAGCAGTTACACTACCGGGGCCTGTGGATAAATACACGTCATACGTAGAGGGTTCGAACAACTTTATTGCTGTATCCTGCTCCTATCCTTAACCTTCATCGCGCCAGATACGGTGTAAATCAATACTTCACTGAGTGAATGATGTATCATTTTGAAACGCGGTAGCGATCAAATATAAATTCTAGATTACATGAGCTGATGTCCGAAATGGAATGTGGATGAGGATATATCATGCCTGTTCTAAGTATAATAGTAAGGTTTATGGCGAAACTTTGGACCAGTTATTGGTTCCCTACCTCTAACATACTGCGTATTGTATGGATGGTATGCACATACATATTCATTATATTGGATATTGAATATTTGATCGGTTATCAGCATGATTGAACATTTAGAAATACACATTATTCAAATTTAGTGTCATGAACCGGTGCTGTACAATAATGTCTCGACATGGTGCTATTCGAAGCATTTTCCAGGATAGAAGAACACAATATAGCTACTCTAACTCCCCCATATTTGCAAGAGAATAATGACAATACATCCCGTAGAAGGTAGGAGCTAACCCTGTGGCGACTCATCCATAATGATCTCTTACAGAGCTGGTCGTAGAACCTGATTACCGTCAGGGCTATCGAATAACATACATCATGTCTCTCAGAGGACCCATTTCGTCGGCTTTGTGCGTCTCCAGGCACATTATATTTCCACGACGAAACCGGGCTTTAACAAATGATGGATATGACTCATAAATAAGCAATTCTCTGTTTCCCCTCGGCGTGGGCATTGAAGTAACATTGTCAAGTCATCCTTGTGTCCAGTCCAACACGTCTCTTCGCGCTATTGCGAGCGTTAACTGCGGTAGCAAAAGGCGTGGGTCATTTCAAGCATACAGTTGACAGACCTACATGACAATCGGATGCACCCTACACTCTCTGTGCAATGCAGGCCGCGTCATCAATAGTTTCCATAATGTGGCGCTTATTCATCTCATCACATTATGTAAACCATTGTTTCTCTCGAGTGAATCTCCAGACGCTATCTTGATACACAATATGTAAGGTACTGCCTAATTACAGTGACACATATATGGCTTTTGGCGGAGGCAAATTGCGACTAGATAAAAATGCAGGGAACTGTACATGCTATGTGTATTTTGTAGAACTAACGATATCAATGATTGGGCAACAAGTTAGGGTCTGGTTATTTTCAATGATCATACTGGAAGCCGAGATTTTGAACTGGTTGATTAAGCTAGCATTTTCAGAGACCAATTCTTCGAACAAAAAGAGACGATAACCACGTTTGCCTTGAACTGGGGTACATATGCATTGCATCTACTGTAGGCATTACCTCGGCAAACAACCCTCTGGCGCGCCTAATTGGCTTTGTGTGATGTGATGAATAATGCATCGCGAATCGTAGCCATTTGGTCGACGATGACAGATGCTATGATTCCTTAGAACCATCCCAAGAATCAAAGTTACGACCACAGTGACAGCGTCTATGTATAAATCAGTAAGTATACGGCATCCTGACGCAAGTACGGAATTCCACACCCTCGCCACGTATATACAGTTGTATTGGTGTGGTGATTACATGACACGAGACATGAATATACTCGTACATGTTCAGTAAACACAACGGCTACAAAGACAGTATTGTTTGCAATAGAATAACGCCCATCCGTAAATAAATATAGAAACGTTTACTGGTGCTGTGCAATTACAAAACAATACCCGTCATGATATTACTATTCCTGCTCTAAATGTTAAGGGCTGTATATTAGAACTTTGGTAATTCCTATCTTGAAGCCTAAATTGCGCTTTGTATTGAATGAACCATCCTTAATTCAATTGTATAAACTGATTGTTCCTTTGACAGACATAAAATGCCTCACTTATTGGCCTTAATGCGAGTTAGTTTCGAATAATATCCTTAAGGCAATGTCCAATATTGACTCCCGTTTGCAGAGATATTGTATGAGTATCTGCTCAGGAGACGATACAATCGTGCAGATTATAGCATTAAGCTAATGCCATGGATGGGCGTCTCATGTATATTCCCCAACTATTTAGCACGAATAAGGTGTACAATCTCATTACATGTTCATAATGGATCTGCCTGAAGCACATCAACCATAATAAAAAGACGGCGCATCAGCTCAATTCCTGGTCAGGTCATGCTGCCACTATTCTACGCTTAGTTACAATGAACCCGTATTGGTTTTACTGTGTAGGCGTGGCCGTGACACATAAATTGTCCGGTATATTATCCGAGATATTGCTTAATATTTACGCCTCGTTCCAATACTCAACAAATGCAATATTGGCGCACTCATCAGACGAAAAACGCTGTATAGAACACCTTAATGAAAGATGTAACATTTGACGTTCAGCTAATTTGCAAAAATGTCATTATTTCCGTGTATCCGATTTTCATTGAGTTTTCTTTGTGAGCAGATAAAGAAACGGGTAAAGAATTGATGCAGCGATCTAATTTATTTCAAATCGTTCAATCGCATAAGAACAAACATTAGTCTAGGGTTAGTTTTTAGGCCGACGTTACCACATGCAAAAGAGTCCATGTAGATCTCTTGGGTCCAAGAATAGCAATCCATGCGATGTATATCGGCGAGAGTATCGTGAATACGTTCACATGTTCATTATATCAAAGCAATAACTGGGTCGCTTTGAAGTGTTCGGTACTCGGTGAAAAAACAATACATTGTAATGTCATGTTAAGCATTCCTAACGTGTGTTATATCAAACTAAGAAAATCACACAAATGAATGGTACAAGAAAGGTAATCTTACGATCAACGAGAGCGGTATATGTGGCTTTGATGTACAGAAAGTGCATTGATGTGATTCTACTTTTTTAAGCTTTAAAGTGGAGAGGGGAAGCACAGTAGTGCGGGCGTATAAACATAAAGTTTTTAATCGCAGTTTGTATTCTCCATAAGTATGTGGGAATTATAAAGGGTGTTTGTCTCTGTGATTGTATTTACTAATCTGGATGGCAATATATCTGAAGCTTACATGCAAGAACAAGACAATGTAAAACGAAACAGAAATGTGGATTTCTGTATCAGCAATGACCGTAATTTGATCATTGGCATTGCAAAACCGTTTTTGCAAATCCACGCTGGATATAATTGTACCGATTCATTTAATGTACAATTGATATATACCTGATTTAATGTAAACCATTGTTCCGTACTATAGGTGTAGTCAAGACCATTTGCAAAGTGTCCGCATGCTGAAAAGCTAACTGACGACATGGGTGCGTAAAGGTTAGAGGACTTCAATAATTAGCACAAAAAGCGGTTGACGTATTGAATTAAGCAGCATAACCGTGTTCCAAATTAATTATTTCATGAAATTATTTAGTGTAAATACATAATCGGCGCAATAATTTATGCTGAACCAGCAATTAAACGATGGATAATTGTTCACAACGCAACGAGTCTCACACTAATTTAATCATATGCAATAGTCAGCAATGCCTTATCTCTGTAATTCAGGCATTCGTTATTGAACAATGAGCTTATCATCTATGCATCACTGATGCGCCATAATTGTGACCATTTCAAATGAGCAACAGGATAGTTAGGCAATGTTCTTGTCTGCTCGATTTCTTCTTCATTGGTTGGACGGAACGCATGTCGGTTCATGAAGTTCACTTACGTTGCGGCACGCTCATTATACTGCAAAGCAGATAATCTATTTGTGTATTACACTGACTTTAGCCGTTAAAATTGTTCCAGGATGGTAGATACACGATCTAACAGGGTTTCTTTGTTTTTGTAAATTTGTATTTCATTAAAATGATAGAGATATATGCGTTGTTGACCAAAGTTGCTACTCAAAGGGTTCAATCCATGAACTTTTGGCCTTTTGCAATTACAACCATGACTTTCTTCATATCGGGACAAAGATGCCTCGAATCGTAATTCCACTGACAATATGGCCGATTAATCGCAGCAATCCCTCATTATATTTTTCCTACAATGGAATCCCTCATTATATTTTTCCTACAATGGACGGGGGAACTAGAAAGAAAAATAATACTTACAAAAGTATGAAACATGATTAACGTGGCCACAATCAGCAAGCCGCAGCAACATTGCAATCAGTATCAAACCGCTATCAACAAGCAGCTTTTATTGAGTTCGTTGATTGATGATCGTCAAAGCCAACGGAAAGCTATGTAACAACATCCGCAAAAGCATGTAATTTATCTGCGACATAGCTATATGTTTGAACACGGGCACTCCAAACTCGTTTTAGCTCAGCGTTATTGAATGTGGGTGGAGTCAACGGGTATTACTGTGGTACGCAATATCACCTGCATGGTTAATGCCACAATGTTCGCTTTTTGGTTGATGAACTTCAGCAGATACATGTGTCAATGTAACAATATGTTAAATAGATATGGACAAATAATCTCATTGGTTGTCTCACCTCTCAATCCGCCACGCAATCTCTGCAGGTGTAATAATTAAACATACGCTGCATAAAGGAAGAGCTTTTGTTTACCTCATTGTTCGCATTTAGAACGTTAATACTTACTACTATATCCATGAACACTTTGAATCCTTACGATTTGTAAACATGGTTGCGTCTTTATTGCACGTCTGATTAGGTGGAATTGATCGCGGAACATCCGCCAATTGTCTCATCTCTATTATATATCACCAGACAAACGACACGACAAATATCAGCGGAAGAGTTGATTGTCGATACTATTGCATAGTAGCTGCAATTTGTGAGCGTTAATGAGACACAAACTCGGATTGGCTTTAGATATAATTGGTTGCAAGGTAATACTCTCATTCATTGCAATGGTTTCGATGAAATTAGAAACAAATACTCGATCTCAATGGGTCCCTAATTCCGTGCAGGTGGGGTCATTTGATACACCATCGACATCATTAACATCAAGATAATGGGGATGGCCAGGGACGTAACTGGCTTATCTGAATTTTGCTGAGTGTCTTGATTGCTTAGGTCGACATTTACCTTCAACGGCTTATGACAGAAGAGGAAACCGCGAGGCAGTCCCCCCATATTGCATTTTAGATAATCTTACCCTTCTCTGTCCGAAGATAATTATTATGAAAACCTTACATCTGGTACTGATGATTGGTGGTGCCACCTGATAGTAACGTCATAGGCGTGCACACATCGCCTTTCGATGTTGATAATATTGTACTGGAATCCACATTTGTTCGTCAGGAAAACGCATTCATCACCGATATGATGCTAAGTATCATCGGACTATGTTGCCTGATCTAGTGAAGTTGGCAACAATTATTAAAATAATGGTACACACCATAGCGGCATTCTAGACGCCGATTTTACCATAGCTTAACGACAGCTAACAAGTACATTTGTCTAGGAGATAATGGGGTTTCTTTTGAATTCTTAGTTCCCCTGACCTGCGTGTACCTTCAACTAAAAAGCCAATCGGTACACGATAGCGTGATGTTATGTACCACGTCTATGTTTGCCATTGAAGCAACTCATGGAAACTGCTACTGCACTCATAGCTACAACAAACCTGACTCATAGTATGGTTTTCGCTTGCAGACAAAAATTACCAGGCATGATTCATCAATTTTGTGTTATATGTAACACTGCTATGCAGACTTCACTTCGAGAGGCTGTTTGTCTGGCCCTATTCAGCAGCTGATTGTGTGAATGCGACAGACTTCTGCCCCGCAAATCTGCCTTTGTTGTGACCGACATCCGATACCCTGTTAATGGACCGCACCAATTTCGATCGCCAGCACAACGCAAACATCGGATAGAACTGCGAGTGTGTGAGTGCTGAGATATTGATTACATAGCAATGGATCCATTGACCATTTAGGTCACGGTTGCGTCTTGTTGAGTTTATAGGATATACATGCATTAGGTGTCAGCTAATTGGTCATGTAATAAGCATTTGAAAATAACTAGTCATGTTATACTGGAATAGTGGATTAACTGAAATACAGTAAATTGTGACCGAGACAATATTGCGAGCAACATGCCTATATCATGGTGCTATAAATACACTATTTGTGCATCAAAATAATGCACCTGGCGTTAAGTATCAATAGTTTAAGATCAGAAACACTTTGCCAAATATAAATCCATTATACCATGGTGGTGGCGATTTACAAACTTGGCTGAATTTAATTTTGCGCATAATGCAAAGGTTTCGAAATCGTGTTATGTGTGTGTAGGCGGAGGTGTGTGTTTCCACGATTGTGTAGGTACCCATATATAAAGGATCAAAAATTAGACTTACTCAAAGATGATTCCGATATTAGCACTCGACCGGGAGAATGAATATGGGTGTCAGTTCGTCTACAAGGACCCCGTTGACTGATTCAAAGCGTAAATAGATAACTCATTGATCAGTGCTAATCTATATAGTGCGTGTTTGTTATAAATAGGTCCCTAGCAGCTTACCCTAAGGCTTCACCAATGACGTATTGCTAGGACTGCACCAATCTAATAGATCATCGCCTTACATGTCTTAGGCACTCCATAGAGCACCAGGGATCCATGTGGTGGACTGACAATCGGTGCTGCCTCCTAAAACATTTGGTGTGATAAACGTATCAAAGGCGAGGATATATCCTATAGTATGACTGAAGCGATAACTTTATGGTTTTGCGGCTTTTGGGGTTGAGTGTTATGAGCGATTTTTTTCCATGGAGCCGGGAGGGATATACTTTAAATGGTCTCGGGGTACGATGTCTCGTCGACTGAATGTTTGATCGATATGCATTAATATCACTTCTTAGCCGGCACCTATTCAATCAAATTTGTAGATATCAAAACACCACACTCCTTTTGTAGAGTAATAATACGTGCTTATTATAGCTTATAAAAACATAGCACCTGTGTCAAAAATAGGGATTGGGGGCAGCTTCATCCTACTATGTAGTTTCGGTCGTAGCAAAGTGCATTAAGCTGTTTAGAATATTTGTCCATACATGTAAGTGACTAAATGGCCTAAATCTGCTATTCAGTTCAAATGGCGCAGTTTGTGGGCGTGATGTTTTACATAAATATATAATTATAATTAGACACGTCAAGTGCACTGGTGAAATTATCCAGTTGTACTGCCAACGTGAGATCATTTGTTAGTTTTAGCTGATTCAAGATGACTAGATCATCAGTGCACTGTGATGAGCATAGCTCTGTCATTAAGGCACATCGGCGGAAAAGCTATTGAAGATAGTTGCGTTACATGTTGTTATCATGGGTTAGTTGGTTAATTCGGCAGAATACGTATGTGTATGTTTTGTTTATACCTCATCTATGCCGTGAGACTCATTGCGTCTCTGGATGGACTTGATGCTTCCCTGTGGTCATTGTGCGACTCAAATGTAAGGAGGACGATAGGCCATGCACACAAACATATTACCTAAGTAAAGATCATACGCATGGTGTAATGCTATCTGCATTTTACGTCCTTAAATTACTCCCCTCACCCATTATGTTTATTAATGTGTCTCCGACAACGTTTTCATTTTAGTGACGCTTGAGACTACGGACCATATTATAATATATACGTCCTTGATTTGTTCCGTTTGTTGTAACCGATCCGCATTGAGCTCATATCAGTATCGAAGATAAATTATTTTCATCAACTGACGAGTCAAAAAGTCCCCCTAATAAGCTAAACGTTCCTGTTCTTTGACTAGATGGGATTATTTTAAAAAGAATGGATTTTTTGCATAGCATATTGCAGTCAAATATCATTCGTACAAACACTTGATACATTGGCCATTGCTCTTGTCTTGTTCACAATGCGCCATGCTTTGCACACTATGTTAGTTAGCTCACCCATACAAACACATACACATATGATTGGATGAATAACAGTGTTAAGGATATGGGTCGAGCAAAGAGTGACATGTCAATACATCGTCTTACGGGGAACAGTTGACAAGGTAAACATTAATCATGCACTACTGGGGCAAGTCGTTATGAGTAATGCAACTGACAAAGGCATGACACTCCACTATTCATAGCATTCCTATAGCAATCTGATTGCGTACGAAAAATGTATTGGCACTATCACGACATTGATATGTAAGCAATCGTTCTTGACGAAAACAGTTCGGAATAACAGCGATAACCCATTCAGTGTGCGTCTGTTTAGGACAATGATTCAATCATTTTCTCTCGTGTGATTTGTAAGTCCCCGACGTGTTTCAGCACAATCACGTGTAAAAGACACCAAAGCCTTGTTCACACCTGATGAAAACAAAACTCACGCCTTGACCATGATTGACAATCCTGAGGGCCATCGGTGTGAACAAGTCCATTTTATGCACCCCAAGTTACACCATGTCTATAGGGCATAATTTGTCAGTCCCAGTAATGGATGTATCAGCATTACGGGAACTGATCGAGCTCGTTCAGAACACCGTGAAGTTACCATACATTTATATTTCAACTAAAGTTGATAAGGCCTTCCATGATAATCGCTAATTTGGAATACTTGTACATCTATGCTTCAGTAAACCCAGTGCGACATGCTGCAGTATATCTGGTTTTGCAGTGTGAGAGTGGCCTTATGGACTATATATGATAATATTCCCCACCGTTAAGTTTCGTTAAGCGCCAATAGTTAATATAATATAGCAACATGACGTGCTGTTTGGAAAAAATGGGGGTCTGGTATTGTTTATATAATTTATCTATCTGAATCAGATAGTCATGGCGGATTTCAGCTGCCAGTAAGAGTGTTAAACATCTACACATTTTTACTGCATTTGTTCAAAGGATAATTAACACGCGAGAGATGATTTTGTTTCGCCAATTAAAAAGCTCGACACTTCACCTTGTGAAGTATAAGTATATTTCTGATTGTTTTCTTATTTATATGATCTGATGCATCTCCCATATTTAACGCTAGGATTGTCTATAAGTATTCGTAGATCATGGACGTACAGCAAATGTGAGTTGCGACATATGTTAGAGCTTTTGGTAAATTTATACCTAGGAGCATCCACCACAATATATTTATGATAAATGCTAATTTTGATCTTATTTGTTACAAATTTAGATTCGTAAGAATATACAGTATTCAAAATCTAAGCAGTCAAAATGGATCTATGCGTTAATTGGCCTGAAATGTCAGTGCTATAAATTCTTCCGAATCCCGCTGTGCCATCAATCGATGAGAATTACTATTAATGTAAACACGCGGATAGTGGATTTTATTCAGGGTTCATAGTGCTACCACAGCAACGAACCACAATGAACGTCTGTCGTTACCACTAGAATTCACAAATAAATAACATGCCACCACGTCTTGTCGCCACACATAGCCTTTTGCTTATTTCATTATTTGCCACTTTCTTACCCTTTCTTAGCACTGTTCCGATGCGGTTTTCAGTTTTCAGATAGGTTAACATATTAGCTGAGCTATTTCTATATTACCAATAAAAGGAACGGCGTGAGCAGTTAGCCTGAAAGAGCCTTTTGGATCGTCTAAATGATCGACAGCAACCAAACGATGGCATTGGAGAGGCTGGATTTGTAAAGAGCCTTTGACGTCAAGAAGCCGATGGTGCTAAATGTATCAGGTGTAGTTGACAACAAACAGTCCATCGTAGTTTGCTTTAAGCTGCTCAGTGTTAAGACAAGCGGGCATAATTACCAAACAGGAACAATATTTCATTTTCTAGGGTTTACTACTAGTAAAGCCGACTCAACGATCGGTTACTATCTTCGTCATTAGCTGTCAAAGCTTCCAATTTCAGCAAACCAGCATGGTGAATTATTCAATTTGTCTGCTCCGACAAACTTTTGCTCTTGCCTTATCAGAAAATTAACTATTCCGTCATAGTTTCGTGCTTATAGTCATGATCGTAAAACATGCACATGAAATAATAAAGACAACATGCGTGATCCCTGCCACTCACCCACGCATTGATCCTCCTCCAATTCTATCGTCTAAAAGTCTCAACACAATTACTGCAATGATCATGGGTCTTGTACGCTCTGTTTTAAGGGAGCGGTCGGTACGTGACGTGGTCTTCGCTGCCACAAAGAAATCACAACATTATGATCAGATTGTCAGCTTGCAAAACCCAACTTCCTTTAAAGAGTGACGCCCTCACGAGCAGTGCAGTGAACAGCTTCCATAATGTAATGACGTATAATACAGTCTACACACGCACACACACACACACACACACACACACACACACACACACACACACACACACACACACACACACACACACACACATATACACACACACAACACATATATATATATATATATATATATATATATATATATATATATATATATATATATATATATATATATATATATATATATATATATATATATATATATATATATATATATATATATATATATATATATATATATATATATATATATATATATATATATATATATATGTATATATGACGAGGCGATTGCTGTGCATGGCTTGTATGATAGCTGAAATCATGAAACCATGTAAAATGCTACAATGTCACCAGAAATAAACTACTGTGGCAATCCGGTTAAACGTATTCGACGTTACTATGTAACTGAACCTTCACATATTTCTCAATTCGAATTTATCATGGCAGGACGATGCGGCATTTAAACCAGTAGAACAGTGACACGAAGACTACCTTGCAGTTTAGCCTTCGTTGGTTTCCAAGAAGCAGCAAAATGTAGGAATCAAGAGAATAAAGGCCTCATTAGCTGCAGTTATTGTTGAGGATTCTTTGCAAGAGTCAAGTTACATATCCTGGTATCACCTGACATAAAATGCCTCGCCATCCCGAGTCAGTCGTTCATAAAGGCAGAGTCTAATACTGACAGCCGTTCGCAGGGCTAATTATCACGATGTCCTTCAATAATAGGAAGCTGAATATGCACCGGAAGTGTTTGAAATCTACATGGGCGTAACGTTATGTCCGATATATGATCACAACATGACGGCCTTGACCAGAACGTTAATAATATCGATACTGGCCTCTACAAAATCGATCAAGGAGCTTATGATTCAGCATATTTACCACATGGAATATTTGCTCCGGTGTGCGAATGCACCACAAAGCGCCATGGCATACAAAAGTTAATAACACAAACATATGAACTGAAACGTCTGACCTGCTCAGGAGACGAAAACACCGCGCAGATTATAGCATCCATATATACGACAAACTATATGAATAACACAGAAGACCTTCATGAGCGATGTGATGTTCAGCTAACGTGTGATAACGTCATTCATTCATGGGTCTACGAATATCAATCCATACGTTGTGATAGTATCACGAATACGTTTCACCTGCTCATTATAGCCAAGCAATAACTGGCTCGTTTTGAAGGCTTCTGTAAATGTCATGACCCCTGTCATATGCTATTTTGTGGATTATTAATTCATTGTACTATTATGTTAGGTATTTCTAATGTATGCTTAGTCAAGCTTTGATAGTATGATCAATCAACGAAAACTATATCTGTGGCTTTGAACTAAAAAAATCGTATTGATGTAAAATTTTAATTTTTAAAGCTGGGAGGGGGTAGAAACATGTGTCATGACAACATGATATATTATTAAAGCGGTAAAGATAAATACGGCATATACAAAAGACACACACCTTAAAGATACATTTTGCGGAAGACTAATACAATTTTGTAAGCAATTAGCATAACCACATTTTTTGAATTAATTCCAAGCCATGTTATCGTAATTCTCTTTACTAAATATACAGGACCAACAAATTGGGACAAACATGACTCACTAGGTTTTATTTAATAATAGCACAACATTTAAATAAGCTATAACCATCCACCCCAAATTCATCTACAAACCGTAAGTGGTCCTCTAGTGTCTCCGAACCTGTTTACGTAGGCGAATTAAATTGAATTACAAATAGCGATTAATTACCCAGTGGACAAGACATCTTTCCAAAAGTAAGGGTTATACATATTTTCCTCCCATTTGTGCAAATATACAGAATTGCTTAACTGGTCATTGATAATGCGCTTCCTAGACAGCACCCTTCCAATAAACTCCTTTTATGTGACCGCGATAGGTGAATAACGACAAATGCCTTGAGAGGCAGCATTATCAGCTGTTCAACCAGATTGAGTTTATTAATTTCATGAAGTGAATTAGCATAAAACGATGATCTATTAAATCGGAGCAGACGAGGAAATACGCCATTGGTGACGCGTGAAGAGATGTTGTTTCGGACGTTTCATGTATACGGTCTGTCTTGTATACAGCAAATAGGCGTGTCATCCATTTACCTATTGCTTAGAAGTCAATGCAGACGGATTAACGTAATCCCCGTATAATCGTAATTCTCGTATATATTTCATTTTAATGATATGCATGATATTAAGTCCGATATACATTTGTTTGCAGTTTCGCTTTGCCTTCATGAGCCTGACTGCATTTGTGATGACTCTTTTTCGAGTGACGCATGTGGGTCATTTTGTAGAGGATATGCAAAACCAATTATGGCGGTTACAGCTACCAAACATGCAACATGACAAGCAGGAACATCCTCGGTTGCAGCACATAAAGCTGTCAACTACCAGTTTGTATGGAGTGTGGTGTCCCATGAACGACAGTGCAAGCTGAGTGCGGTGTTTGTGCTTCATATAAGAACAATTTCCACGTAACTCTTCCTACATCCTACGCAAACTTACTTACTTACACAGCCATCGTTTTAAAGCCGGCCTCTCTGCACTCATATCAACAGTATTATTGCATGTAAGCGCAATCAACGGGTATTGTTGTGAGCCCCATTAGACCAGCATGGTTTGCGATACAATGTTCGTATTTGGGTTGATGAGCTCTTAGAGGGTCTGCTTTAGCAGACACATGGTTCCCAGATAGCAGCTTTAAATAGAATAATCTCATTAGGTCCCTGACCTCTCAATTTGCAATACAAATGCATCTATATTCATGAACACTTTTAATCCTACCGATTTGTATACTTGATTGTGTCTTTATTGCATGTCTGATTTCGGTCATCGAGGAACATAGGTCAATTGTCCAATCTTCGCTAAATATCACCACACAACGCGCACAGCAAAGAACAGCGGGAGAGTCGTTTGTCGAAACCATAGCAACGTTAGCTGCGTAAATAAGACAATGCTCCGACTAGTTGGGAATTGAATGGATGCGAGGGAATACACTAATTTATTGCAATGGCATCGATGCAATTAGAAACAAATACTTGATCTCAATGGGTTCATCAATGGTACATGTTGAGTCATTTGACACACAATACACATCATTCAGCCGAGTAACGTCCTGAGATGGAGCATAGTCAACGACGCCGAATCGGCACGGTAAATGTTGCTGATTATAATATTAACCCCTGCAAGCACTAACGCATATGTGCATACAACCGTTATATGGTTATCAAATATAGTATTTGCTACATTTGTGTCTATTTGAATTGATAATTTGCTAATATTCAGCTATCATTCCAAGGAGTAACTGTTTTAGTGCGTGAAGTGGCTCAATGATGTTGGTAAATACGATACTGATACTCTAGAGCACTCGCATTAAGACAGGCGACTTGGCCGACTTGCCCAAAATATTGAATTAAATTGATGCTAAACAAATCAATTACAATTGGTTCGGTAATCAAAATATCATTCAAAGCTAAAGCCTAATTGTTTATTACATCAGACGAGGGAGTATCTAATCTTAATGAAATGAAAACTTCCAAATATAAGCTATGCACTACGACATCTTAATATCTGGTATTGATGAATAATGATAAATACGCTTACATAAAATGGACAAACGTAAAAAATACAGACTATTCATAAATATGTGGCAACCAGATACCTGATATTTGTCTTAAACTTTTATAATAGAGCGCACTTCAGCATCATTTATTTGTAACCATTGTTGCTGAGGTAAACAGTTAGGAATAATTGCGATTACCTTTTGGTCAGGTGGCGTATATTGTGGAAAATGATTAATACATTTCCGCTTAAAAGGGATGCGATCGTAGTGATCTGCTCTATTGACTCTAAGCCAAATAGCGACAAGCTGATTCCTCCGTTGGTTGTTATGGCAATAAATAGCAACCTGCATGCAATTAAAAAGTCACTGAATACTATTGGTCACACATTTTATTGCATCTCCACACCTTCAAAAATGCGTATTTATCAGTCGATTTACAGAAGAGGTTCTGAAGATCATTGATATATTGTAAATACATGTGAGTTGACAGGTGTGAATAATTTCGGTGACATTAGACGTTAAGCAGCCTCAATCCATGCTCCGGGGGCACAATTGCATCGTCTGGCAACGCTGTTTCAATCATAAGATTAAGGTAACGCGTCTTTCCATAAAACCGACAAGAAACAAGTATGCATGAATCAATACCATCAATAATACTAATCTAACAACTTCGAACTATAAGCAAGTAAAATTATTAAAACCGTGATATGGTTGACAGTCATTAATTGCATATTCGAGATTTTCAAGTGTTTGATAGTATGTAGTATACGTTGTGCCACAGGGTCTTCAATAGCACACTTTCACGGTGATAAGCTACCAAGATCATAGGTTGGCGAGATACACAACATGAGATATATATGCTTTTACATTTGAACGTGAATATCGAGAATTATTATAATTCCCTCATAAAGCTATAGAACAACATTTACAAAATGTGCTATCTTGATTTGTAATCCTGTAACAAACCTCGAGTCGTTGCGTTCATTGAGAATTGTCAATGGGTTAACTAATACAGTGAGAACATAAAGATGGCGTGAGACAATCGCATATTGTTTTATAAGCCGGAAATATTGATTTGAGAATACACAATGAGATAAACTAGTGTATGCTATAGTGCATGCGTATGTATACTGTATGATAATTTGCACACAGTCGTTCCCGTGAGGTGTTCGTTCATAGCCAAGGTCACATTTTCGTCAACGATTTGAATAATTATTCTTGTTGTTGCGCAACAGTTACCAACATCCTAAACCAGTATCATTTATGGTTCACAACACGCGGCGGCCTGGCAATCAATCTCTTAGCAATGAAGTTAGTGCAGATCTATATCACGTAGACCGCTTTTAATGATCAGATGCGATGTATTCTTGATCAGTTGTTTGTATTATCATTAACGCTCAATACGATATGCACGAAGGGTGCTTGATATAGCATAGCAGTACATTGTTGAATGACCGCATAGCCCTTCCTTCAAATCGAAACATATAATGTGAGGAGACCAATTTATTGATTGGCTGTAATAAGCAAGGGGAAACATAGTCCCAAAATATTCACCGATAAAGTTTTATGGAGTTGAATTCTTTAACCCTCGATATCTACATCCCTGTAAATCTCAACACAAGCCAGATAACTAATAGAATGAAAATATGTATGCACCATCAATGCAACGCAAAGGTTACAAGGGATGTGTTTTCCAACCACGTGTAAGTTATTTCCGACAATGTGATATAGGCTTCCGTGAAGCTAGCCCTCCGATGGCTCCCGGATGGCACATCATGGTCACGGTGTGAGCTTTCTCTCATCAGACACCAATGAGCCGTTTTACAGTAAACTCTCTAGCTGTTCCACACCCAAATGTTAGATGTATCACTAACATAAAATCAGCCTCATGGCAACATGCCGCCAAACCATATCAATTTACGCTATTTTGCTTTAAGATAAGATGGTCCTTGATGTACCTCAATCCATGTTCACCACATTATTACTACTGTCCCTACATATTAAAGTAAACAATTAGTTGGAACACGAGACATTACCTAGAAGTACAGGTTCAGACTTCTCTCGTAGTAATCGACCATGAAAATTATTATTTTTATTATTACAATTATAATAATGTCAATGTGGCTCCAGAAGCAGCGGCTTATCAGCCTTAGATAGCGTCTCCTTATCGAATGGTCATTGTATATATGCTCAATTGGTTCATAAATAGATCTGATCTGATCTGATATGATATCAGCATCATGATCATCGATGTTATCTCCCTCGGCATCTACATAACATTCATCATCTGCCGTCATATTAACCCAACTGAATCTTTCTGTAGTTTCCTATACAATTGGCTTGTAACAATCGTCAAATCTATCTTTATCGTGTCGTACACCATGCCTTCATTCTGTCGCGATATTTTCAACAATGAGTACATGCATTGTGCAATTAATTTTCCTGTCAGGATTAACTATTTGTTTATATTATTCTTAGCTCTGCTAATAGGACTGTGCGTCGTCGTGTTTGGACTGATTATAAGGCATCGTTTGATGAGATATATTCTACAAATCAGGGAAATCTCAGTCATTCAAATCATTTTTGTCCAACCTGATCATCATTTCAAGCTTGCGGTTAGTATAGCTGGTTATCCAGAAACAGGATATATACCAAGCCACTACGGGTCACGCGAAGAAATTGAATTTGACATATATACACATCATGGTTGGCCCTGATGCTCACATGTTTGTAAACAAACAACACGACAAGACCACTGACCAGCATTGTTATAATGATAATTGGTGCACGCTTCGTAGATATTTTTTTTTTCAGGTCGTCCCAGTAATCACGATATGTTGGCATTATGTAAATAATCATGGCCCTGAATTATAATAAGGCTAATTGAACAACCTTTGCAACAGTCATTTGTTCTCTGCCTCAAATAACACTCATTGCATGTTAGTATGCTACGATATGTGCTTTGTATTGAACATTTATCATGTGATGGGTTATCAGCGTGACTGACAATGGAAAGGGATGCTTAATGCAGTTCTTGTGCTACACACTAGTGCTCTACGTCTTATATCTCGGCATATAGGACTTCTGTTAGTTTACAACAGACAGAAGAAAACATACAGCTGCTACAACAAGGGAATTATGACAATACATCCCGTGAGAGGTAGGAGTTTACCCTATGACGGCTCATCCGTAATGATCGCTTACAGAGCTGGTCCTAGAACCTGATTACCGCCAGGGCTGTTTACTAACATACATCATGTCCCTCTGAGGACCCATATCTTCGGCGTTGGGCGTCTCAAGGCACATTCAATTTCCACGAAAATAACGGGCTTTAATAACACCAGCATTCTTCTCTTTCTCCTCGGCGTGGACATTGAAGTATCCTTTTCACGTCATCCCTGTGACCAGTCCGACGCATCTTCTCGCGCTATTGTGAGCAGTAATTTTTGTTGCAATGGATTGCAAGCATCGATTTTAAGTCGTGCTGAAGCCAGAATGGTAGCAATAGTTTCCACAATGTGGCCGCTTAAACATTTCATCACGTCGTGTAAAACATTGGTTCTTTGGAGTGAATCACGTTTAACGGATGTATTGGCGTGTCGTTATAAACCCATCAACTGCATAGGCTGGACTCACAACAAGTACTGATACTGCGGAATTACGGATTGATACCGGTTTTTAGATCATTATTACTACCTTCTTCTATATCTCAGATGGGCTTTATATTGAATTTAAAAAAAATATACCCTAGTAGAAATTAAATGTTTGTCCAGATACGTGCGCACTGCTCACATCACTGCTCACGGAGACAAGTAAGTACAGCAGCTATTCGTACCATGTAATCTCAAATCCAGGTATGTGTCACAATATATGCATTTATTAGTTTGTCAGACCATGATATTCATATGAGTGTATATAATATACAACTTTCCATATAAATCGTCTATTATCGGCAAGCAATTTGTTGCGGTATCAGACCAATAATGATGTCGTTATCATGACTATTGCAATAGGCGAATATAGTGCAAACATTTAGTATATGGCTTATGTGCACAGCTCTTTGCAGCCTCGACGGCGGCGGTCGTAGTCTGCATATATGGTTGACTATCTGATTATTGTAGATGTAATTGTATGTGAGTGGTGATAAAGCATCTGGCTGCATCGGTATGATTGTCATATCCTCCACCATAACTGTATACAGAATATGCAGTGGTTCCTAACCAGTTCCTTCTAATTTGGAGACAAATGACCTTAAGATATGATTGCACGAATATTATACCAAAGTAATTAGGCCATCAATATGTAAAGTAAATAATTCTTCTGTGGTTGGACATTACTCATTTCGGTTCATCAATTACACTGACATTATTACACGCTCATTTGACAGCAATGCAGTTTATGTACTGAGATACACTAACCTCATCTGTTCACATTGGTTTATGACAGGATCACGCTGCTTGTTTGTAATTTGCATTAAATGCCCGGGATACATGTACATCGGGCTTGAGTGACGAAGAGTTTGAATTAACTCTCGTCCTCTTCAGCAATTGCAGTCAGGGGTGTCTCCGTATTCAGGTCAAAGCTAGAAAACGTCAGGTATCAGCGGATTAGCAGTAAAAATATGGCGCAAAATTTGTTTTGGCAGATTATTATGTTACATGTTGCAGTCGACTTACACAATTGAATAAGATTAAGTCATAACCTAATTTCTCTCAATCCTTTCATGTCATGTGACTTAATGTTTATGCAAAAACGTTCAGAATCCACAAATTGGGACAACACCAACCACATCACCAACCACCACATACTAACCACATAACCAACCACATCACCAACCAAATCACCAACCACATTACCAACCACTCACTAACCACATCACCAACCACGTCAAGCTAGTATGCATACTGTTAATTGTGCTCTGGTATCTCTGAGATTTATCTACGTAGGTAGCGGATAAAGTGATTTAGAAACAGCGAGTAATTATCCATCGGACGAGACATCTTTCCAAGAGTGAGAGTTATACATATTTTCCTACACACAGAATCGCTGCACTGGTCATCGACTATGAGCTTCCTGAAAGGCAACCACTCAATAGGCTCGTAGTGTCAGTCATAGCCAAATATGTATCCTCGACAGTGATAGATGCAAAACATGACCCCTGTCATATGCTATTTTGTGGATTATTAATTCATTGTACTATTATGTTAGGTATTTCTAATGTATGCTTAGTCAAGCTTTGATAGTATGATCAATCAACGAAAACTATATCTGTGGCTTTGAACTAAAAAAATCGTATTGATGTAAAATTTTAATTTTTAAAGCTGGGAGGGGGTAGAAACATGTGTCATGACAACATGATATATTATTAAAGCGGTGACGATAAATACGGCATATACAAAAGACACACACCTTAAAGATACATTACATTTTGCGGAAGATTAATACAATTTAGTAAGCAATAAGCATAACTACATTTTTTTAATTAATTCCAAGCCATGTTATCGTAATTCTCTTTACTAAATATACAGGACCAACAAATTGGGACAAACATGACTCACTAGGTTTTATTTAATAATAGCACAACATTTAAATAAGCTATAACCATCCACCCCAAATTCATCTACAAACCGTAAGTGGTCCTCTAGTGTCTCCGAACCTGTTTTTACGTAGGCGAATTAAATTGAATTACAAATAGCGATTAATTACCCAGTGGACAAGACATCTTTCCAAAAGTAAGGGTTATACATATTTTCCTCCCATTTGTGCAAATATACAGAATTGCTTAACTGGTCATTGATAATGCGCTTCCTAGACAGCACCCTTCCAATAAACTCCTTTTATGTGACCGCGATAGGTGAATAACGACAAATGCCTTGAGAGGCAGCATTATCAGCTGTTCAACCAGATTGAGTTTATTAATTTCATGAAGTGAATTAGCATAAAACGATGATCTATTAAATCGGAGCCAGACGAGGAAATACGCCATTGGTGACGCGTGAAGAGATGTTGTTTCGGACGTTTCATGTATACGGTCTGTCTTGTATACAGCAAATAGGCGTGTCATCCATTTACCTATTGCTTAGAAGTCAATGCAGACGGATTAACGTAATCCCCGTATAATCGTAATTCTCGTATATATTTCATTTTAATGATATGCATGATATTAAGTCCGATATACATTTGTTTGCAGTTTCGCTTTGCCTTCATGAGCCTGACTGCATTTGTGATGACTCTTTTTCGAGTGACGCATGTGGGTCATTTTGTAGAGGATATGCAAAACCAATTATGGCGGTTACAGCTACCAAACATGCAACATGACAAGCAGGAACATCCTCGGTTGCAGCACATAAAGCTGTCAACTACCAGTTTGTATGGAGTGTGGTGTCCCATGAACGACAGTGCAAGCTGAGTGCGGTGTTTGTGCTTCATATAAGAACAATTTCCACGTAACTCTTCCTACATCCTACGCAAAAACTTACTTACTTACACAGCCATCGTTTTAAAGCCGGCCTCTCTGCACTCATATCAACAGTATTATTGCATGTAAGCGCAATCAACGGGTATTGTTGTGAGCCCCATTAGACCAGCATGGTTTGCGATACAATGTTCGTATTTGGGTTGATGAGCTCTTAGAGGGTCTGCTTTAGCAGACACATGGTTCCCAGATAGCAGCTTTAAATAGAATAATCTCATTAGGTCCCTGACCTCTCAATTTGCAATACAAATGCATCTATATTCATGAACACTTTTAATCCTACCGATTTGTATACTTGATTGTGTCTTTATTGCATGTCTGATTTCGGTCATCGAGGAACATAGGTCAATTGTCCAATCTTCGCTAAATATCACCACACAACGCGCACAGCAAAGAACAGCGGGAGAGTCGTTTGTCGAAACCATAGCAACGTTAATGTACATGTTGAGTCATTTGACACACAATACACATCATTCAGCCGAGTAACGTCCTGAGATGGAGCATAGTCAACGACGCCGAATCGGCACGGTAAATGTTGCTGATTATAATATTAACCCCTGCAAGCACTAACGCATATGTGCATACAACCGTTATATGGTTATCAAATATAGTATTTGCTACATTTGTGTCTATTTGAATTGATAATTTGCTAATATTCAGCTATCATTCCAAGGAGTAACTGTTTTAGTGCGTGAAGTGGCTCAATGATGTTGGTAAATACGATACTGATACTCTAGAGCACTCGCATTAAGACAGGCGACTTGGCCGACTTGCCCAAAATATTGAATTAAATTGATGCTAAACAAATCAATTACAATTGGTTCGGTAATCAAAATATCATTCAAAGCTAAAGCCTAATTGTTTATTACATCAGACGAGGGAGTATCTAACATAAAGATGGCGTGAGACAATCGCATATTGTTTTATAAGCCGGAAATATTGATTTGAGAATACACAATGAGATAAACTAGTGTATGCTATAGTGCATGCGTATGTATACTGTATGATAATTTGCACACAGTCGTTCCCGTGAGGTGTTCGTTCATAGCCAAGGTCACATTTTCGTCAACGATTTGAATAATTATTCTTGTTGTTGCGCAACAGTTACCAACATCCTAAACCAGTATCATTTATGGTTCACAACACGCGGCGGCCTGGCAATCAATCTCTTAGCAATGAAGTTAGTGCAGATCTATATCACGTAGACCGCTTTTAATGATCAGATGCGATGTATTCTTGATCAGTTGTTTGTATTATCATTAACGCTCAATACGATATGCACGAAGGGTGCTTGATATAGCATAGCAGTACATTGTTGAATGACCGCATAGCCCTTCCTTCAAATCGAAACATATAATGTGAGGAGACCAATTTATTGATTGGCTGTAATAAGCAAGGGGAAACATAGTCCCAAAATATTCACCGATAAAGTTTTATGGAGTTGAATTCTTTAACCCTCGATATCTACATCCCTGTAAATCTCAACACAAGCCAGATAACTAATAGAATGAAAATATGTATGCACCATCAATGCAACGCAAAGGTTACAAGGGATGTGTTTTCCAACCACGTGTAAGTTATTTCCGACAATGTGATATAGGCTTCCGTGAAGCTAGCCCTCCGATGGCTCCCGGATGGCACATCATGGTCACGGTGTGAGCTTTCTCTCATCAGACACCAATGAGCCGTTTTACAGTAAACTCTCTAGCTGTTCCACACCCAAATGTTAGATGTATCACTAACATAAAATCAGCCTCATGGCAACATGCCGCCAAACCATATCAATTTACGCTATTTTGCTTTAAGATAAGATGGTCCTTGATGTACCTCAATCCATGTTCACCACATTATTACTACTGTCCCTACATATTAAAGTAAACAATTAGTTGGAACACGAGACATTACCTAGAAGTACAGGTTCAGACTTCTCTCGTAGTAATCGACCATGAAAATTATTATTTTTATTATTACAATTATAATAATGTCAATGTGGCTCCAGAAGCAGCGGCTTATCAGCCTTAGATAGCGTCTCCTTATCGAATGGTCATTGTATATATGCTCAATTGGTTCATAAATAGATCTGATCTGATCTGATATGATATCAGCATCATGATCATCGATGTTATCTCCCTCGGCATCTACATAACATTCATCATCTGCCGTCATATTAACCCAACTGAATCTTTCTGTAGTTTCCTATACAATTGGCTTGTAACAATCGTCAAATCTATCTTTATCGTGTCGTACACCATGCCTTCATTCTGTCGCGATATTTTCAAACAATGAGTACATGCATTGTGCAATTAATTTTCCTGTCAGGATTAACTATTTGTTTATATTATTCTTAGCTCTGCTAATAGGACTGTGCGTCGTCGTGTTTGGACTGATTATAAGGCATCGTTTGATGAGATATATTCTACAAATCAGGGAAATCTCAGTCATTCAAATCATTTTTGTCCAACCTGATCATCATTTCAAGCTTGCGGTTAGTATAGCTGGTTATCCAGAAACAGGATATATACCAAGCCACTACGGGTCACGCGAAGAAATTGAATTTGACATATATACACATCATGGTTGGCCCTGATGCTCACATGTTTGTAAACAAACAACACGACAAGACCACTGACCAGCATTGTTATAATGATAATTGGTGCACGCTTCGTAGATATTTTTTTTCAGGTCGTCCCAGTAATCACGATATGTTGGCATTATGTAAATAATCATGGCCCTGAATTATAATAAGGCTAATTGAACAACCTTTGCAACAGTCATTTGTTCTCTGCCTCAAATAACACTCATTGCATGTTAGTATGCTACGATATGTGCTTTGTATTGAACATTTATCATGTGATGGGTTATCAGCGTGACTGACAATGGAAAGGGATGCTTAATGCAGTTCTTGTGCTACACACTAGTGCTCTACGTCTTATATCTCGGCATATAGGACTTCTGTTAGTTTACAACAGACAGAAGAAAACATACAGCTGCTACAACAAGGGAATTATGACAATACATCCCGTGAGAGGTAGGAGTTTACCCTATGACGGCTCATCCGTAATGATCGCTTACAGAGCTGGTCCTAGAACCTGATTACCGCCAGGGCTGTTTACTAACATACATCATGTCCCTCTGAGGACCCATATCTTCGGCGTTGGGCGTCTCAAGGCACATTCAATTTCCACGAAAATAACGGGCTTTAATAACACCAGCATTCTTCTCTTTCTCCTCGGCGTGGACATTGAAGTATCCTTTTCACGTCATCCCTGTGACCAGTCCGACGCATCTTCTCGCGCTATTGTGAGCAGTAATTTTTGTTGCAATGGATTGCAAGCATCGATTTTAAGTCGTGCTGAAGCCAGAATGGTAGCAATAGTTTCCACAATGTGGCCGCTTAAACATTTCATCACGTCGTGTGTAAAAACATTGGTTCTTTGGAGTGAATCACGTTTAACGGATGTATTGGCGTGTCGTTATAAACCCATCAACTGCATAGGCTGGACTCACAACAAGTACTGATACTGCGGAATTACGGATTGATACCGGTTTTTAGATCATTATTACTACCTTCTTCTATATCTCAGATGGGCTTTATATTGAATTTAAAAAAAATATACCCTAGTAGAAATTAAATGTTTGTCCAGATACGTGCGCACTGCTCACATCACTGCTCACGGAGACAAGTACAGCAGCTATTCGTACCATGTAATCTCAAATCCAGGTATGTGTCACAATATATGCATTTATTAGTTTGTCAGACCATGATATTCATATGAGTGTATATAATATACAACTTTCCATATAAATCGTCTATTATCGGCAAGCAATTTGTTGCGGTATCAGACCAATAATGATGTCGTTATCATGACTATTGCAATAGGCGAATATAGTGCAAACATTTAGTATATGGCTTATGTGCACAGCTCTTTGCAGCCTCGACGGCGGCGGTCGTAGTCTGCATATATGGTTGACTATCTGATTATTGTAGATGTAATTGTATGTGAGTGGTGATAAAGCATCTGGCTGCATCGGTATGATTGTCATATCCTCCACCATAACTGTATACAGAATATGCAGTGGTTCCTAACCAGTTCCTTCTAATTTGGAGACAAATGACCTTAAGATATGATTGCACGAATATTATACCAAAGTAATTAGGCCATCAATATGTAAAGTAAATAATTCTTCTGTGGTTGGACATTACTCATTTCGGTTCATCAATTACACTGACATTATTACACGCTCATTTGACAGCAATGCAGTTTATGTACTGAGATACACTAACCTCATCTGTTCACATTGGTTTATGACAGGATCACGCTGCTTGTTTGTAATTTGCATTAAATGCCCGGGATACATGTACATCGGGCTTGAGTGACGAAGAGTTTGAATTAACTCTCGTCCTCTTCAGCAATTGCAGTCAGGGGTGTCTCCGTATTCAGGTCAAAGCTAGAAAACGTCAGGTATCAGCGGATTAGCAGTAAAAATATGGCGCAAAATTTGTTTTGGCAGATTATTATGTTACATGTTGCAGTCGACTTACACAATTGAATAAGATTAAGTCATAACCTAATTTCTCTCAATCCTTTCATGTCATGTGACTTAATGTTTATGCAAAAACGTTCAGAATCCACAAATTGGGACAACACCAACCACATCACCAACCACATCACTAACCACATAACCAACCACATCACCAACCAAATCACCAACCACATTACCAACCACTCACTAACCACATCACCAACCACGTCAAGCTAGTATGCATACTGTTAATTGTGCTCTGGTATCTCTGAGATTTATCTACGTAGGTAGCGGATAAAGTGATTTAGAAACAGCGAGTAATTATCCATCGGACGAGACATCTTTCCAAGAGTGAGAGTTATACATATTTTCCTACACACAGAATCGCTGCACTGGTCATCGACTATGAGCTTCCTGAAAGGCAACCACTCAATAGGCTCGTAGTGTCAGTCATAGCCAAATATGTATCCTCGACAGTGATAGATGCAAAACAATAAATGGCTTGAGGCATCGCCATCAGTTATTCAACCTTATGGATTGTATGTGCTCCACGAAGTGGCTTAGCATGAGACGGTGATAAATCAAATTAGTGCAGACGAAGTTATGCGTGAGTGGTGACGCCCAAAGAGAGGACGCAACGACGTTTGATAGATACTGTCCTTCATGCATGCATACACTAACATTGTGCGGCATCGATTTACCGGGTAATTAGGGTCAATATAGATGTATTCAAGGTAAACTCGTAATGCTCATATATTTCCTTGAAAAGACATGCATGCTATTAAGTCCGTAATATATCCGTTTTTCAACCTCGTTTTACCTTTTAAAGAAAATAGAGTTAATAGGCTTTGTGTCCTGATGTCGATGTTTTGTGGGTCAAGGTCGGGATCATGATACACTTGTCCGTTATGAACAAGTCTGAGATTGGCATGTTTTAGAATTGTGACTTACGCCATAATCAGAGCAACGCTTTAGCAAGTTTTATGGAGTTTAATTATTTTACCCTCGATATCTACATCCCTGTAAATCTCAATACAAGCCAGATAACTAATAGAATGAAAATATGTATGCACCATCAATGCAACGCAGAAGTTACAAGGGATGTGTTTGCCAACCACGTGTAAGTTATTTCTGACAATGTGATATAGCCTTCCGTGAAGCTAGCCCTCCGATGCCCCCCGGATGGCACATCATGGTCACGGTGTGAGCTTTTTCTCATCAGACACCAATGAGCCGTTTTACAGTAAACTCTCTAGCTGTTCCACACCCAAATGTTCGATGTATCACTAACATAAAATCAGCCTCATGGCAACATGCCGCCAAACAATATCAATTTACGCTACTTTGCTTTAAGATAAGTTAGTCCTTTATGTACCTCAATCCATGTTCACCACATTATTACTACTGTCCCTACATATTTAAGTTAACAATTAGTTGGAACACGAGATATTACCTAGAAGTACAGGTTCAGACTTCTCTCGTAGTAATCGACCATGAAAATTATTATTTTTATTATAACAATTATTATAATGTCAATGTGGCTCCAGCAGCAGCAGCTTATCAACCTTAGATAGAGTCTCCTTATCGAATTGTTATTGTATATATGCTCAATTGGTTCATAAATAGATCTGATCTGATCTGATATGATATCAGCATCATGATCATCGATGTTATCTCCCTCGGCATCTACATAACATTCATCATCTGCCGTCATATTAACCCAACTGAATCTGTCTGTAGTTTCCTATACAATTGGCTTGTAACAATCGTCAAATCTATCTTTATCGTGTCGTACACCATGCCTTCATTCTGTCGCGATATTTTCTGACGCGCCTTAAGTCAACAATGAGTTCATGCATTGTGCAATTAATTTTCCTGTCAGGATTAACAATTTGTTTATATTATTCTTAGCTCTGCTAATAGGACTGTGCGTCGTCGTGTTTGGACAGATTATAAGGCATCGTTTGATGAGATATATTCTACAAATCAGGGAAATCTCAGTCATTCAAATCATTTTTGTCCAACCTGATCATCATTTCAAGCTTGCGGTTAGTAAAGCTGGTTCTCCAGAAACAGGATATATACCAAGCCACTACAGGTCACGCGAAGAAATTGAATTTGACATATATACACATCATGGTTGGCCCTGATGCTCACATGTTTGTAAACAAACAACACGACCAGGCCACTGACCAGCATTGTTATAATGATAATCGGTGCACGCTTCGTAGATATTTTTTTTCAGGTCGTCCCAGTAATCACGATATGTTGGCATTATGTAAATAATCATGGCCCTGAAGTATATTAATAAGGCTAATTGAACAACCTTTGCAACAGTCATTTGTTCTCTGCCTCAAATAACCCTCATTGCATGTTAGTATGCTACGATATGTGCTTTGTATTGAACATTTATCATGTGATGGCTTATCAGCGTGACGGACAATGGAAAGGGATGCTTAATGCAGTTCTTGTGCTACACACTAGTGCTCTACGTCTTATATCTCGGCATATAGACCTTTTGTTCGTTTACAACAGACAGAAGAAAACATACAGCTGCTACAACAAGGGAATTATGACAATACATCCCGTGAAAGGTCGGAGTTTACCCTATGACGGCTCATCCGTAATGATCGCTTACAGAGCTGGTCCTAGAACCTGATTACCGCCAGGGCTGTTTACTTACATACATCATGTTCCTCTGAGGTCCCATATCTTCGGCGTTGGGCGTCTCAGGGCACATTCAATTTCCACGAAGAAACCGGGCTTTAACAACACCAGCATTCCTCTCTTTCTCCTCGGCGTGGACATTGAAGTATCCATTTCGCGTCATCCCTGTGACCAGTCCAACACATCTTCTCGCGCTATTGTGAGCAGTAATTGTTGTTGCAATGGATTGCAAGCATCGATTTTAAGTCGTGCTGAAGCCAGAATTGTAGCAATAGTTTCCACAATGTGGCTGCTTAAACATTTCATCACGTCGTGTAAAACATTGGTTCTTTGGAGTGAATCACGTTTAACGGCTGTAATGGCGTGTCGTTATAAACCCATCAACTGCGTAGGCTGGACTCACAACAAGTACTGATACTGCGGAATTACGGATTGATAGCGGTTTTCAGATCATTATTACTACCTTCTTCTAAAACTCAGATGGGCTTTATATTGAATTTAAAAAAAAAATATACCCTAGTAGAAATTAAATGTTTTTTGCGCAAGCAATGTTGTCGGTATTACCTCAGGCAAATAAATAAATGTCCAGATACGTGCGCACTGCTCACGTCGCTGCTCACTGAGACAAGTACAGCAGCTATTCGTACCATGTAATCTCAAATCCAGGTATGTGTCACAATATATGCATTTATTACTTTGTGAGACCATGATATTCATATGAGTGTATATAATATGCCACTTTCCATATAAATCGTTTATCATCGGCAAGCAATTTGTTGCGGTATCAGACCAATAATGATCTCGTCATCATGACTATTGCAATAGGCGAAAATAGTGCAAACATTTAGTATATGGCTTATGTGCACAGCTCTTTGCAGCCTCGACGGCGGCGGTCGTAGTCTGCATATATGGTTGGCTATCTGATTATTGTAGATGTGATTGTATGTGAGTGGTGATAAAGCATCTGGCTGCATCGGTATGATTGTCATATCCTCCACCATATCTGTATACGTGTAATGCACACCTAAGTGTGGCCCATAATCCAATGGAAATAACACATGGCGGGACGCTTCTACAAATTAACACTTGTTGGGGATTTGGCAATCGTCACACCGAGTTCCTACACCTGGCGTCTGTAGTCATGGCTTAATGAGATTGGAGGCGATGTATCGTGGCGTCGCCACCAGCAGATATATTGTGTCCCTGCTTAGTAGAAGGGTGAAGCTTGATTAATTGGAGATGAATTTTACAACCCATCGTCACATTCCAAGAAAGGTAGGTTTTGCTACAGGATAGTGTTCACTATCGAATCGTGGCAGAATATGCAGTGGTTCCTAACCAGTTCCTTCTAATTTGGAGACAAATGACCTTAATATATGATTGCAAGAATACTATACCCAAGTAATTAGGCCATCAATATGTAAAGTAAATAATTCTTCTGCGGTTGGACATTACTCATTTCGGTTCATCAATTACACTGACATTATTACACGCTCATTTGACAGCAATGCAGTTTATGTACAGAGATGCACTAACCTCACCTGTTCACATTGGTTTAGGACAGGATCACGCTGCTTGTTTGTAATTTGCATTAAATGCCCGGGATACATGTACATCGGGCTTGAGTCACGAAGAGTTTGAATTAACTCTCGTCCTCTTCGGCAATTGCAGTCAGGGGTGTCTCCGTATTCAGGTCAAAGCTAGAAAACGTCACGTATCAGCGACTCTGAGCGGATTAGCAGTAAAAATATGGCGCTAAATTTGTTTTGGCAGATTATTATTTTACATGTTGCAGTCGACTTACACAATTGAATAAGATTAAGCTTTAACAACACCAGCGTTCCTCTCTTTTTATCCTCGGCGTGGACATTGAAGTATCCATTTCGCGTCATCCCTGTGACCAGTCCATCACATCTTCTCGCGCTATTGTGAGCAGTAATTGTTGTTGCAATGGATTGCAAGCATCGATTTTATGTCGTGCTGAAGCCAGAATTGTAGAAATAGTTTCCACAATGTGGCTGCTTAAACATTTCATCACGTCGTGTAAAACATTGGTTCTTTGGAGTGAATCACGTTTAACGGCTGTAATGGCGTGTCGTTATAAACCCATCAACTGCGTAGGCTGGACTCACAACAAGTACTGATACTGCGGAATTACGGATTGATAGCGGTTTTTAGATCATTATTACTACCTTATTCTATATCTCAGATGGGCTTTATATTGAATTTTAAAAAAAATATACCCTAGTAGAAATTAAATTTTTTTGCGCAAGCAATGTTGTCGATATTACCTCTGGCAAATAAATAAATGTCCAGATACGTGCGCACTGCTCACGTCGCTGCTCACGGATACAAGTACAGCAGCTATTCGTACCATGTAATCTCAAATCCAGGTATGTGTCACAATATATGCATTTTTTAGTTTGTGTGACCATGATATTCATATGAGTGTATATAATATACAACTTTCCATATAAATCGTTTATCATCGGCAAGCAATTTGTTGCGGTATCAGACCAATAATGATCTCGTCATCATGACTATTGCAATAGGCGAAAATAGTGCAAACATTTAGTATATGGCTTATGTGCACAGCTCTTTGCAGCCTCGACGGCGGCGGTCGTAGTCTGCATATATGGTTGGCTATCTGATTATTGTATATGTCATTGTATGTGAGTGGTGATAAAGCATCGGGCTGCATCGGTATGATTGTCATATCCTCCACCATATCTGTATACGTGTAAAGCACACCTAAGTGTGGCCCATAAACTAATGGAAATAACACATGGCGGACGCTTCTACAAATGAACACTTGTTGGGGATTTGGCAATCGCCACACCGAGTTCTTACACCTGGCGTCTGTAGTCATGGCTTAATGAGATTGGAGGCGATGTATCGTGGCGTCGCCACCAGCAGATATATTGTGTCCCTGCTTAGTAGCAGGGTGAAGCTTGATTAATTGGAGATGAATTTTACAACCCATCTCACATTCCAAGAAAGGTAGGTTATGCTACAGGATAGTGTTCACTATCGAATCGTGGCAGATTTGTCTAAATAGGGAATATATTGACATTTACAGAATATGCAGTGGTTCCTAACCAGTTCTTTCGAATTTGGAGACAAATGACCTTAAGATATGATTGCACGAATATTACACCAAAGTAATTAGGCCATCAATATGTAAAGTAAATAATTCTTCTGCGGTTGGACATTACTCATTTCGGTTCATCAATTACACTGACATTATTACACGCTCATTTGACAGCAATGCAGTTTATGTACTGAGATACACTAACCTCATCTGTTCACATTGGTTTATGATCACGCTGCTTGTTTGTAATTTGCATTAAATGCCCGGGATACATGTACATCGGGCTTGAGTCACGAAGAGTTTGAATTAACTCTCGTCCTCTTCAGCAATTGCAGTCAGGGGTGTCTCCGTATTCAGGTCAAAGCTAGAAAACGTCAGGTATCAGCGGATTAGCAGTAAAAATATGGCGCAAAATTTGTTTTGGCAGATTATTATGTTACATGTTGCAGTCGACTTACACAATTGAATAAGATTAAGTCATAACCTAATTTCTCTCAATCCTTTCATGTCATGTGACTTAATGTTTATGCGAAAACATTCAGAATCCACAAATTGGGACGTCACCAACCACATCACCAACCACATCACCAACCACATCACCAACCACATAACCAACCACATCACCAACCAAATCACCAACCAAATCACCAACCACATCACTAACCACATCACCAACCACATCACCAACCACGTCATGCTAATATGCATACTGTTAATTGTGCTCTGGTATCTCTGAGATTTGTCTACGTAGGTAGCGGATAAAGTGATTTAGAAACAGCGATTAATTATCCAGCGGACAAGACATCTTTCCAGGAGTGAGAGTTGTACATATTTTCCTACACACAGAATCGCTGCACTGGTCATCAACTATGAGCTTCCTGAAAGGCAACCACTCAATTGGCTCGTAGTGTCGGTCATAGCCAAATATGTATCCTCGACAGTGATAAATGCATAACAATAAATGGCTTGAGGCATCGCCATCAGTTATTCAACCTTCTGGATTTTATGTGCTCCACGAAGTGGCTTAGCATAAGACGGTGATAAATCAAATTAGTGCAGACGAAGTTATGCGTGAGTGGTGACGCCCAAAGAGATGACGCAACGACGTTTGATAGAAACTGTCCTTCATGCATACACTAACATAGTGCGACATCGATTTACCCGGTGATTAGGGTCAATATAGACGTATTCAAGGTAAACCCGTAATGCTCATATATTTCCTTGAAAAGACATTCATGCTATTAAGTCCGTGATATATCCGTTTTTCAACTTCGTTTTACCTTTTAAAGAAAATAGAGTTAATAGGCTTTGTGTCCTGATGTCGATGTTTTGTGGGTCAAGGTCGGGATCATGATACACTTGTCCGTTATGAACAAGTCTGAGATTGGAATGTTTTAGAATTGTGACTTACGCCATAATCAGAGCAACGCTTTAGCAAGTTTTATGGAGTTTAATTATTTTACCCTCGATATCTACATCCCTGTAAATCTCAATACAAGCCAGATAACTAATAGAATGAAAATATGTATGCACCATCAATGCAACGCAGATGTTACAAGGGATGTGTTTGCCAACCAAGTTATTTCTGACAATGTGATATAGGCTTCCGTGAAGCTAGCCCTCCGATGCCCCCCGGATGGCACATCATGGTCACGGTGTGAGCTTTTTCTCATCAGACACCAATGAGCCGTTTTACAGTAAACTCTCTAGCTGTTCTACACCCAAATGTTCGATGTATCACTAACATAAAAACAGCCTCATGGCAACATGCCGCCAAACCATATCAATTTACGCTATTTTGCTTTAAGATAAGTTGGTCCTTGATGTACCTCAATCCATGTTCACCCCATTATTACTACTGTTCCTACATATTAAAGTAAACAATTAGTTGGAACACGAGACATTACCTTGAAGTACAGGTTCAGACTTCTCTCGTAGTAATCGACCATGAAAATTATTATTTTTATTATAACAATTATAATAATGTCAATGTGGCTCCAGCAGCAGCAGCTTATCAACCTTAGATAGAGTCTCCTTATCGAATGGTTATTGTATATATGCTCAATTGGTTCATAAATAGATCTGATCTGATCTGATATGATATCAGCATCATGATCATCGATGTTATCTCCCTCGGCATCTACATAACATTCATCATCTGCCGTCATATTAACCCAACTGAATCTGTCTGTAGTTTCCTATACAATTGGCTTGTAACAATCGTCAAATCTATCTTTATCGTGTCGTACACCATGCTTTCATTCTGTCGCGATATTTTCTGACGCGCCTTAAGTCAACAATGAGTACATGCATTGTGCAATTAATTTGTTAGGATTAACCATTTGTTTATATTATTGTTAGCTCTGCTAATAGCCCTGTGCGTCGTCGTGTTTAGACTGATTATAAGGCATCGTTTGATGAGATATATTCTACAAATCAGGGAAATCTCAGTCATTCAAATAATTTTTGTCCAACCTGACCATCATTTCAAGCTTGCGGTTAGTATAGCTGGTTATCCAGAAACAGGATATATACCAAGTCACTACGGGTCACGCGAAGAAATCGAATTTGACATATATACACATCATGGTTGGCCCTGAAGCTCACATGTTTGTAAACAAACAACACGACCAGGCCACTGACCAGCATTGTTATAATGATAATCGGTGCACGCTTCGTAGATATTTTTTTCAGGTCGTCCCAGTAATCACGATATGTTGGCATTATGTAAATAATCATGGCCCTGAAGTATATTAATAAGGCTAATTGAACAACCTTTGCAACAGTCATTTGTTCTCTGCCTCAAATAACCCTCATTGCATGTTAGTATGCTACGATATGTGCTTTGTATTGAACATTTATCATGTGATGGGTTATCAGCGTGACTGACAATGGAAAGGGATGCTTAATGCAGTTCTTGTGCTACACACTAGTGCTCTACGTCTTATATCTCGGCATATAGACCTTTTGTTCGTTTACAACAGACAGAAGAAAACATACAGCTGCTACAACAAGGGAATTATGACAATGCATCCCGTGAAAGGTCGGAGTTTACCCTATGACGGCTCATCCGTAATGATCGCTTACAGAGCTGGTCCTAGAACCTGATTACCGCCAGGGCTGTTTACTTACATACATCATGTCCCTCTGAGGACCCATATCTTCGGCGTTGGGCGTCTCAGGGCACATTCAATTTCCACGAAGAAACCGGGCTTTAACAACACCAGCATTCCTCTCTTTCTCCTCGGCGTGGACATTGAAGTATCCATTTCGCGTCATCCCTGTGACCAGTCCGACACATCTTCACGCGCTATTGTGAGCAGTAATTGTTGTTGCAATGGATTGCAAGCATCGATTTTAAGTCGTGCTGAAGCCAGAATTGTAGCAGTAGTTTCCACAATGTGGCTGCTTAAACATTTCATCACGTCGTGTAAAACATTGGTTCTTTGGAGTGAATCACGTTTAACGGCTGTAATGGCGTGTCGTTATAAACCCATCAACTGCGTAGGCTGGACTCACAACAAGTACTGATACTGCGGAATTACGGATTGATAGCGGTTTTTAGATCATTATTACTACCTTCTTCTATATCTCAGATGGGCTTTGTATTGAATTTTTAAAAAATATACCCTAGTAGAAATTAAATGTTTGTCCAGATACGTGCGCACTGCTCACATCACTGCTCACGGAGACAAGTACAGCACCTATTCGTACCATGTAATCTCAAATCCAGGTATGTGTCACAATATATGCATTTATTAGTTTGTGAGACCATGATATACATATGAGTGTATATAATATACAACTTTCCATATAAATCGTTTATGATCGGCAAGCAATTTGTTGTGGTATCAGACCAATAATGATGTCGTTATCATGACTATTGCAATAGGCGAATATAGTGCAAACATTTAGTATATGGCTTATGTGCACAGCTCTTTGCAGCCTCGACGGCGGCTGTCGTAGTCTGCATATATGGTTGACTATCTGATTATTGTAGATGTCATTGTATGTGAGTGGTGATAAAGCATCTGGCTGCATCGGTATGATTGTCATATCCTCCACCATATCTGTATACGTGTAATGCACACCTAAGTGTGGCCCATAAACTAATTGAAATAACACATGGCGGGACGCTTCTACAAATTAACACTTGTTGGGGATTTGGCAATCGTCACACCGAGTTCCTACACCTGGCGTCTGTAGTCATGGCTTAATGAGATTGGAGGAGATGTATCGTGGCGTCGCCACCAGCAGATATATTGTGTCCCTGCTTAGTAGCAGGGTGAAGCTTGATTAATTGGAGATGAATTTTACAACCCATCGTCACATTCCAAGAAAGGTAGGTTATGCTACAGGATAGTGTTCACTATCGAATCGTGGCAGAATATGCAGTGGTTCCTAACCAGTTCCTTCTAATTTGGAGACAAATTACCTTAATATATGATTGCACGAATACTATACCAAAGTAATTAGGCCATCAATATGTAAAGTAAATAATTCTTCTGCGGTTGGACATTACTCATTTCGGTTCATCAATTACACTGATATTATTACACGCTCATTTGACAGCAATGCAGTTTATGTACAGAGATGCACTAACCTCATCTGTTCATATTGGTTTAGGACAGGATCACGCTGCTTGTTTGTAATTTGCATTAAATGCCCGGGATACATGTACATCGGGCTTGAGTGGCGAAGAGTTTGAATTAACTCTCGTCCTCTTCAGCAATTGCAGTCAGGGGTGTCTCCGTATTCATGTCAAAGCTAGAAAACGTCACGTATCAGCGGATTAGCAGTAAAAATATGGCGCAAAATTTGTTTTGGCAGATTATTATGTTACATGTTGCAGTCGACTTACACAATTGAATAAGATTAAGTCATAACCTAATTTCTCTCAATCCTTTCATGTCATGTGACTTAATGTTTATGCGAAAACATTCAGAATCCACAAATTGGGACATCACCAACCACATCACCAACCACATCACCAACCACATCACCAACCACATCACCAACCAAATCACCAACCACATCACCAACCACTCACTAACCACATCACCAACCACATCACCAACCACGTCATGCTAGTATACATACTGTTAATTGTGCTCTGGTATCTCTGAGATTTGTCTACGTAGGTAGCGGATAAAGTGATTTAGAAACAGCGATTAATTATCCAGCGGACGAGACATCTTTCCAGGAGTGAGAGTTATACATATTTTTCTACACACAGAATCGCTGCACTGGTCATCGACTATGAGCTTCCTGAAAGGCAACCACTCAATAGGCTCGTAGTGTCAGTCATAGCCAAATATGTATCCTCGACAGTGATAGATGCATAACAATTAATGGCTTGAGGCATCGCCATCAGTTATTCAACCTTATGGATTGTATGTGCTCCACGAAGTGGCTTAGCATAAGACCGTGATAAATCAAATAAGTGCAGACGAAGTTATGCGTGAGTGGTGACGCCCAAAGAGAGGACGCAACGACGTTTGATAGAAACTGTCCTTCATGCATACACTAACATAGTGCGGCATCGATTTACCCGGTGATTAGGGTCAATATAGACGTATTCAAGGTAAACTCGTAATGCTCATATATTTCCTTGAAAAGACATTCATGCTATTAAGTCCGTGATATATCCGTTTTTCAACTTCGTTTTACCTTTTAAAGAAAATAGAGTTAATAGGCTTTGTGTCCTGATGTCGATGTTTTGTGGGTCAAGGTCGGGATCATGTTGCAATTGTCCGTTATGAACAAGTCTGAGATTGGAATGTTTTAGAATTGTGACTTACGCCATAATCAGAGCAACGCTTTCCGCAATGCTTCAACATCAATCAAGAAAAGATTGTAACCACCACTCCTCAAGTAATGTGAGTCACGCGTGTTAGTCAATAGGCGGATTCATATTTGATGCAAAATGCTAATTGGATAAGAAAAAGGGTGTAGATTTACGGTGCATGTACACATGCATCGTTTCTGTCCTGCTTCAATACCATTCTGAACACTGCGATTTCCACGGCCAAATGACCAGTCAACCATGACAGTTTTTCTTTAAGCGTGGATATGGTAGCATAAAGACCAATATAACATGTGTTTTATGGGGCCTGCCAATATTGGGCGGAAATACCGAGACAATTACATTGCTCACAGCTGCCAATTAATGACAAATGCAACAAAAGGTCTCAGTCTGCAAGCAGGAACAACCTTGATTTCAACTAATAACGAAAGACATCGAACCGCTATCATAAAGCTGTTGTGTGGAGTTCGGTGACTCAGATACAACATTGTTAACTGAAATTTGTGTTTTTGTGACCGATAAAAGAAAATAAATGTAATTCACATTGCATCCTCCGCGAAAGTTAGTTTCTTCTGTAAATAAAGCTGACTGAAGCCGTAAATTTCACACTCTTTTATTTTATACGAGCGGAATCAACGGTTACTGCAGTGGGACGCTATTGGCCCTGCAGGATGCCACAATGTTCGTCTTTTGGTAAATGAAGGGCCGGCTATTGCAATTTTGCTCAGTAGAACTAGATCATTGATCTAGTCCAGAGTCACTCCTCTCAATCCACAACACAAATACAGCCCCTGTGATAATAAAACGTTTGTTGTATAAAGAAGGTGACGGAGTTATCGCCAATGTTTGTATCACAACAGGTAATGCCTGTTACTATATTCATGAACACTTTGAATCCTTTCGAGTTGTACACTTGGTCGTATTTTTATTGCATGTCTGATTGGATGGAATCGTTCTGTCGGACGTCGAGGAACATACATCAATTGTCCCATCTTCGATATATATCACCACACAAAAGACACAAAAACATAGTAGCGGGAGAGCCGTGTCGACACCATAGCAATAGCAGTTGCAATTTGTATGCATGAATAAGGCAAAGGCTCGGATTGGTTAGAAAATAAAAAAGGGTGCCAGGGAATACATTAATTCATTGCAATGGTTACCTTGCTATTAGAAACAAATACTAGATCTCAATGATTTCCTCGATTTTGTGCATTTGGGGTAATGTGACACACCATCAACATCATGAACCCTAGTTCAGTCATGATTGTGAGAATAGCCAGGGACGTAGAATCTTCTCGTAATATGTTGCTGATGTATTGCTAACCCCTTAAAGTTGGTGACGTATATGCAAAACTAGCACATGGATGCATATAGGCTTATGATATAACTCGAATGTGTATATAAAATGTAATATTCGCAATATTTTCGTCCATTTGAATATATTCAGCGAATTTGCTAATGTAAAGCAATCTTTCTAAGTCAGTAAATAGCATTAAAGAATAATGGTTGACTGCTCTGGAGTTTCATACTTTCATAAATAGCCCGATTACGCGAATACTTTCGTATATTTTAAGGCATCATGTAAATATATGAAATAGACAAGCCCCAAATATTAAATTAGTTGAGGCGTTTCATGGCCGGGCAGCTAGTTCTGATCATGCTCTTGTAATAAACAAAGAACGATTGTTTTTGACTATAGAGACCGACGTAGTTAAATCAATGCTCAATGGAGCTCCCTGAGGGCAACACGTAATCCATAGATAGAATATACCCCTGATGAACACCACAAGGCATTGGAATGTGTAAAATACACATTTAAATCCTCCGATATACTATCTGAATGTATATTGATTGTGTATGGGTTTTATGGCGTGTATAAGTATAGCAGGTAACGAGGAACATCACCATGTTTATTATCCGTAGTAATGTGAGCTGATCATTATGTGTTTCAAGAGTAGCTTGTAGACAATTTGATTTTTTGTTTCTGTTGATTTTTATATTGCTCAGATGCTTACCATGACGGATATCACACACCAAGTTGTGCCAAAATTATGATGAGACGGAAACTAATTTAGTGCGCTTAGTACGGATCTAATGGCTGCCAAACTGAAACCGATTTTATTAACGCTTTAACCAAAATCAATGTAGACAGTTTAAGATACTTTGCCAGATTATGTCTGTAATTTAAGTGAAACTCAGACCCGGACAGAAAAATATGATTTTAGTCATTTGGATTTATTAATGACAAAGACTATCCCCGCTAAATTACCGGCAGCATTAAATGCTACGATGTCTACCAGATTGTTTATGTGTTTGTTCGAATTATAGTCGTTTTTAGCAACGTAGGTTATGTACGACTAATGTCTACCAGAGAGATATTTCTTATGTTATGTACTTACCAATGAGTTTTTTAGGACGGTGATTACGTACAAAGCAATCCCAAAGCTTTGCGCATAGACAAATGCAATTTAGCGCGACAGCTTACTGCGCGTTGAATGGTGACCTTCTCTGACCCTTTTTTATGTCTCCATAAATTTCCACAACCAACGTTCACATTGCATTGCAACAATATTACCCATGTCGGCTATGAAATCTCACAATGGAATGTCTCTCAGATGACCTTACCACAAGGTCGCTAAAACAATCGCTCAATTTCACTCTAAATAACTCGACACAGGCTAGTTTTTGCGTAGTCATATATATAAAGAAATGTAGGTTATAATTGTCTATTGCATGGCGCTTGACCTCAAAGCACATAAAATAAGATTTATAATTAACAGCTCGGAATCTCACTCAATGCTTTCAAATGAATCGCCTATGAGCATAACAAACGGGCGAATAAAATTATTGAGTGCAAAATAAAAATGCATTGGGATAACTTGAGGTAATTCTTCTTACCTCAATATAACAATTTACACCGGTAAATTGCTTTCATCCAATTGCACAGCATCAATCCATGTTGATTTGTCAGGAAAACACAGTTAACATTTGTTATGGTGTGATGCCACGCATCAAGCATGAGTCGTCACCCATTATTATCGATATGTCACAATGACATTCAGACGCTATATTTCATGCTGAAAAATTGATAAATGTTCCGATAGTATAATTTGAATTCGCAAAGCTGATAGCACCAACAATTGTGCGAGGCTGTTTGTCTGGCCCTATTCAACGACTGATTGCAACTTTGTCCTGGTATGTAAGGCCTTTGTATTTGGGCTTAATTAATTGCCTAATACCATGGCGAATATTTTGCAATACGGATTGCTGCAAGCCTTTTGAAACGCTTACAATATTGTTGCTAACTAGCTTTATAATTGGGAACAAAACGAATATCGCATATTATGCACGCACGCACGCATATTATATATATATATTTATATATATATATATATAAATATATATATATACATAAATATACATATATATATTAATATATATATATATATAAACATACATATACAGAGATATATATACATATATAAATATACCCATATATATATATATATATATATTTATATATATATATATATATATGTATATAAATGTATATATATATTTGTATATGTATATCTATCAATATAGATGCGTATATATATATATATATATTTATATATATATATATATATCTATATTTAGGGATATATATATAGATATATAGAGAGATATATATATATATATATAGATAGATATATTTAGATATATATATATATATATAGAATATAATATATAAGAGAGATTATAAAGAGAGATATATAGAGATATATATATATAGAAAGAGATATATATATATAGAGAGAGGGAGATATAAATATATAGTATATATATATATATATATATATATATATTCTATATATATATATATATATATATTTATATATATATATATATATATACATATATATATATATATATATATATATATATATATATATATATATATATATATATATATATATATATATATATATATACATATATATATATATACATATATAATCCGGTCTCCTTATATCTCTCTCTCTCTTTATATATCTCTCTATCTCCTGTCATTGATTATGCAACAATCACAAAGACCTCTCGGTGGTGAGCTCTTGTATTGGAAAATCTCAACTCTCATTTGTGCTTGTACTTGACACGCGATTGACCCATTCTACAGATGCATTATGCTTACTTCTGCCCACACTGAAGCAGATGAATCCATATGCATGTGTCATTGATTATGCATACCTCAAAAAGAACCTAACGGTGGTGCGCATTACTATGTGAAAATGAGCAACTTGTATTTGTGCTTGTACTTGACTAGATATTCTACAGATGCATTATGCTTACTTCTGCCCACACTGAAGCAGATGAATCCATATGCATGTGTAAACCTATCATACCTCAAAATCGAACCTAACATGATGCGCTTACTATGTGTGGCTTTTGTGTAGGTGGGATATACTAGATATATCATATTAATCTGACAATTGAATCACAGCGGGTGAAATTATCCAGTTGTCGCACAGCAGTGTGAGATCTTGCTCGTAGGAACTTTGTATGGTTGATTACATATTCATAGTATTGTGTTATCAATCACTCGAATAATATACCGGAGGATTTACAATGATCGATGACGGCGGCCAATTATCATCTCAGCTCCAGTTATGTTGTTGTTATGAGGGATGCACCGTTCAGATATCAGAATCAATGCAATCAAATATCTCGCCTTGCATGAATAGTTATTCCTCATAGAACCTTAATAATCGTCTTATATAAAAGTAATACGTGACAAGTAAACCCCGTCTTGCTATGGGAGAAGTGCAAGATTCAAAATATGCATATCGACACCGCATATTAAACGCCCCAACGTGAGATAGGTCTTGTCAGCCAAACCACCGCGACCCTTATATTTCATAGTGGCTCACCTTACTTGGTACCAACAAATCAGAAAACCGAATATTGTTTCTTTAATAAGCGTTTTGGGATCTTGTTGATCAAAATAGATATATATTTAAGGGTTATTTGTGAAAATATCAGGCGACATTTGCGTGAGATGATTTTGTCAAAGGTAAGCAGGCTGGTTAATTCGGCTGAATCCGTAAGTTGATGGTGTGCTCATTAGTGGCGCGAACCTCCGTGAGCTTCTTGATTTAATGTCAAGCTTATGTGACGAAGACGATGGTTCGGGCAAACAAAGATACTACTTCAGTAACGATCATATATATGACTTAATGCCATCTGCTTCTTGCCTCCTGAAATCGCTCACAAAATCCCTGAAGATAGTAAATATACCTTCGACAGGGCTTTGATTTCACTGGTGCTTAAGACTGCAAGCTTCATTAGGATATCATGCCCGTGATTGGTTACGATTGTTAGAATCGTCCCCTGATGAACTCATGTATGTATCGATCATATTTCATTAGCTAATGTATCAAATATACCTTACTAATATTTCATGTGACAAATACATTGACACTAACCTTGAGAATCGATAGGGATAGTATACTATTAGTCTTTCACCTTCTAACACCGATCCTTGCATTGTGGGTTTTATAAATTCCAGCGGAACGATGCCATCGATCATATCAAGGCGCTTAAATCACGCAAAACATTAATGACAAAGGTAGCTTATTAAGTTTACCTTTTAACCCACTCGCTAATTTGGAACAGCCATGCCTATCGTTCTAAATTAGGGTAACCAGACAAGCATAGAGCACCCTAGAGAATAGAATCAGACACTGCTGCTACGATAAACAGACCAGCAGGTGTGCTGATTGAACAGCTTGAACAGAGCTGACGATGTCATGTGCGAAAGCTCCATATGCGATCAAGCGGCAATCTTGTGCATATCCTTACGTTTATAGTGGTTCATATCAGATAATGGTTTAGTCATCGTAGTCGCCTTGTATGTGCTCTGTTGGATTATTCACCATAGAAAGATATACATATACATACCCACAGAATAATCACTTCATCAAACTCTTATAGACTGTGTACCTGCCATGAACAACCACAGAGACAGCATAGTCTGTTCGCTCAAGAAAATATTTTTACCAAACTAAATAAGGACTATGTATGATAAGGGAGTAGATGGCCAATAATATGTTAATACACAGTATGATACAATAAACGAACATAATGATTAACATACCAAATATATAAAATAGCTTGCAAGATATAGTAATATGAAGACAAACAAAACAACACCATAGCCCATGAATTCATTTCAGTAAACTAATAATTGCCAGTACTCATCAAGCATAATAGTTTTTACACAAATATATGCTTTTGTCTTTTTATATAATGCGGTTGCCATGTACAATAATCTATTCAATTTCATTAATAATTTGCAGCAAGTCTCATTTTATCCAACTTCTTAAAAATATATTTACCTTTAGACTGCTTGACATTATCATCCAAATTCACCCTAAGAAGAGTACACTTCGTTTAACAATATCACTAGTAGGTCTTATAGGTCTCAAATCCTGACTATGTCTGGTATTATAATGTGAGTGACGTGCTGGTAAGTAAATAGTTATGATAGGGGAAAGGTAGCATTATGTTGGTATATTTGTACATTAACAGTGATGACTGTTCTTTAAAAACATCCCTTATCTTGAGTATGCCGGTTTAACGGAATAGAGGATATGGAGCGTTATGAATTGATTTGGTTATTTCTCTCATGGCTTTCTTTTGCAGTATTTCAAGACCAGATATGAATTTATTTAAAGTATTTCCCCACAAGATGTTCCCGTATAGTAAACTAGATTCGGCAGGCACGCCATCGGCAAGTCTTCCAATGGCAAGCAATCGGGTCTGTGATTGCGCCTTGTTAAGAAACCCTATGCGCAGCTCACGTTTACAATAGATGTCAGCGAGGGGAGTTGGTAACGCGCACTATTTTTCGATAGATGTCACAAGGGAATAAATATATCCGAGGGAATGGCACTAAGCCGGTCTCAGTGGCTTGGTGGTTTACTGCTTTGCCTTTTGATCCACAGGCTGTGGGTTCGACTCCAAGGTGTGATAACCTGACTCGTGACTCGGATGATCACGTACAAATGGTGGTCACATCTTTGAAAAGGGATGTAAAAGATCCTTTGAGGACGACGTGCTCCGTAGCAGTGACCAGTTTAGAGTAATTTACTCAATTGTAGTCGTACATAGCTTAGTTGCTAAATACGAATATGTTTCGATGCACACAAACACACACACACACACACCCACGTTACTGGTCGATTACGTAAGGTTTGGACTTCTTTGAGTTGGCACAAGCGCCAACGGCATGTCTTCCAACGGCAAGCCTGGACAACCAGCAATACGGTACCAACAATATACCACAAACAATATTATCTCTAAAAAAAAATATATATGAATATATATATATATGTATATATACATGTATTTATATACATATATTTATTTTTATATTTATATATATGTGTATATGTATATTTATATATATATGTATGTATATATGTATATATATGTATGTATATAAATATGTATATATACATGTATATAAATATATATATCTCTATATATATATATCTTTTATTTATATATCTATGTATATATATATTTGTTATATTGTGTATATCTCTCTATATCTATATCTATCTCTATCTCTCTCTCTCTCTCTCTCTCTCTCTCTCTATATCTGTCTCTCTCTCTCTCTCTGTATCTCCCTCTCTCTGTCTGTATCTCTCTCTCTCTGTCTCTCTGTCTCTCTCCCTCTCTTGTGTGTCTCTCTCTCTCTCTCTCTCTCTCTCTCTGTTCTCTCTCCTCTCTCTCTCTCTCTCTCTCTCTCTCTCTCTCTCTCTCTCTCTCTCTCTCTCTCTGTCTCTCTCTCTCTGTCTCTCTCTCTCTGTCTCTCTCTCTCTCTCTCTCTCTCTCTCTCTCTCTCTCTCTCTCTCTCTCTTCTATCTCTCTATCGCTCTCTCCGTCTCTCCACCCCTTCTTCCTTCACATATATCTGCTATTTATAGATAGCTGCTCGGCGCTCGGAAGCTTGGCATCGGAAACCGTGTGTATACATATATATATATATATATATATATATATATATATATATATATATATATATATATATATATATATATATATATATATATATATATATATATATATATATATATATATATATATATATATATATATATATATATATATCTATATATATATATATCTATCTCTATATATCTCTATTATATATATATATATATATATATATATATATATATATGCGTGTATGCGTGTTTGTGTATATATACCCGCTTTGATTGCACCGGGACATCCAGTGCACACTGTCGCTGAGACATAAAGACAGTATATACACGGACCGAGAATAGCTGGTAACGCGCACTATTATAAGATCACAAGCTGCTGCCGCTTAGATGTTTTGACATGACCCCTAAACCAAGTCAATACACCGCGAAAGCGATGAATGCTGCCGCTGATTGATTACGTAAGGTTTGGCCTGTTTTGACATGACCCGTTAAAGCCAGCCAAGGTAAGCGATGAATAGCTCTGGTCGATTACGTAAGGTTTGGCCTACTTAGACACGAACTGCACATAGCCTGCTGCTAAGCTGCTGCAGTAGAAAACATTCAAACTAAACGTCCTTTTTACTGTTTTCTTTTACTGTGAATGCTTAAAACACTGTTACAGTCATTATCACGAGGCCAAGTTCTAATTACTGACAAAATTTCATGTGCGTAAATACAGCCGTTTCAGAGATATCAGCGAGGATAGAAGTCGTAGCAAAAATCGCGATAGGTACTCTAAAATACATGTCATTATACAAAGTACAAAAGGTGAAAATAAGTATTTTTTTCGCCTATTCCATGCTACGATAATTGCTTGTTACAACCATATAATTCATGTTCGTAACCGCAGTAGTTATGGAGGAGATAGTACAGAAAATGGGGGAAAAAAGCGACGAAAAATCAATCCCATAAGCCTCCAACACTGCGCATGCGCGTCAAATTAGATCGGCAGTTGTGTCCCAACTTGATCTATCATTCCCCAAAATTTCATGTTGATATGTTTAACCTTTCCGGAGAAAAGCCCGAAAAACCTTGACTGGAGAAAAAAAAACTATCGTTGGAAGACATAATAAGGGTTTACTAAACTATAATTCAAAAATTTAAGCAAATCACATTTTAGCACATGCTTAGCCATGTTCAAGGTATAGATTACCCTCTTTTTTTTACAAAACTGAATATGGAAATCCCTCTTGGGCTTATCATTTATTTACACACCCAGAAATTTTATTTCGTTACTTTGCTCCTATGTTACATTGTCTATACAAACACATGTCATGATTTACACTTCGCTTGTTTGAGAATAAAATGAGTTTAGTCTTGTCGACATTGAAAAATAAACGTTAGCTCTGAACCAGTCTGATATCTGAATAAGATCGCTATTTATGTGACTGCAAATAAAGTCAGTGTCCCTTCCTGTAATATAAACAGTAGTATCATCTGCGTACAGAATAGATTAAGAATGCTTTAAAGAGCAAGGTATGTCATTTGAATAGATAATAGACATATTAATAAGTTTTGACAGGGGGACACATATTTCATTTGAAGTGACTTTTGAAAAATCCATGCTTATTCAATGGTCACCAACCCTTTGCTTTACAAAATTTAATAACCAGCATTACTTCAACGGGGTTGGTTAGATTAAAGAATGCCGAATTCATGACTGGTGTAGTTTTCACGTTGTAATTAGTGTTTCGAATTTGGAATGTTCTGCGTTAGGTTTTTACCAATATTTTGGTAGTAATCACTAAATGCGCTGGATATTAAACGTTATTCGGATCAGTTTTACCATTTATAAAATGTGTTTTAGGCAAGGAAATGTTGTAACGAACACGATACACCATGGAATTAATGATTTTCCATGTTTTGGATATGCTATCACCGTATTTGTAAAGGAGACCATTAAAATAAGTATTTTAAGCATGTCGTTTTTTTTTTTTTATGTACTTCTATTGTGTATGTATTTTTGTACACAATGCCATCTTTAGGTTATCCTAAATTTTTTCTTGTACAATCTATCCCGTCTTTTAGATGATTTTAAAAGTCCAGGTGTCATCCATGGTTCCCGTATGACTGCCTTGTACGGGATGTTTACATGTCTTACTCGAGCATGCGCATCTACGATATCATTAAAATGCTGTAGGAACGCATCATAACATGAGTCAACATTCTTTGTTTAAGATCAAGTCCCATTCTGTATTTCCAAGTTCTTTGGTTATTCCATTGGTTGAGCTGTGATTCAGATGTCTGTGACAAACCATGAATGGTTCATTTATGTTTATGGGGCTGGATAAAGACATTCAGTTTTGACATATAGGTTGTCAATCAGCGTGGCACTGGTGTGAGTGATTCGTGTTGGGCGCATAATTGTAGGTAATATGCCCAGGGTGATACAGACATTAAGTTATTCAGAGACATGTATATTTCTACCTGATGTTAGATAATCAAAATTATGATCTGTTCTTATAATAACATCATTCTTAGTGGCACATATAGAGGACATAAAGGCGAATGAAATCATTTTTATTCGTCCTGGGACACGGTAAATTTTACCAATAAAAAGGCTACGTTTCTCTTGCTTAGGCGTAACTTCAGCTATAATACATTCAAATTCACCATGAATATTTAAATAAAGATCCTCCCTTTATTTAAAGTTGAACTCATTTGAAATATTCTTTGCAACTCCTCCCTCGCGTATTCTGGCTTCTGTTTCTATGGAAAAAACTACAACCAGTTAAATTGTATCTTTGCGAATTTGCTTCAGTCAATAACGTTTCGCAAAGGAGAATAAATCTTATACAAATCCCCTGTTTCTGTGTACCTATAATCAGTTCTTTGAGCAGATCAAAATTACTAGGTAAGCTATGTATATTCAAATGCATAGCGCAGTACTTTGCGGCAGGATTCATTAAAGTTCTGGAGATATTTTCAACGTCACAGTAATCACAATCAATATCACGAACATATACCTGGGCAATACTAGAGTAACTAAAATTCAATGGATGAATATTCTCAGTCTCATCCTCATGATTATTACAAGAGTTCACTATAATTACAAAACATTATATGGCTCAATTCAAACATGGCTAGTGTAAAAATACATAGGTTCGTTGTTAAGCACATAACATAAAAAAGCAAGTAAAGATCGAATCTTACACACGGTCGTGATGACATAGGTTGACCTTTAACAGAAGAATAGACCCCGTTTTGACCCCTCAATCTTGCCAGGCATTTAAGCTTTGGACACATGTCTCCCTCGGTTGCTTAATAAATAATTTGGGATACACTAAGGTGAAAGTATATGTAGCACACATCAACATCGTTATTTTCAATCAACTTACTAGCTGTCGTCGATCACTGCAGTGGCTGTCTGTCGGAAAAGTTCAAAACGTTTCGTGCCGAGATGGAGGAAACCAGCCTTACAATCTGTTGAAACAACGCACACTCTGTTCACCTTTTTTAGCCAAAAACTCGTCCATGGCAAACTGCTGTCTTTCTCGCATGGCCGCTGGCAGTTGTTTGACAACGAAGAATCGAGTAAATTTCAGCCTGTTTGTATCTTCCATGACTTGGTTCAGTTGTTCGGAAATGGGGAATTTGACAATTATAGGCCTGTGTCCATCAGGAATCTTATTACCAATCCGATGAGCAATATTTTGCTTGCATCAACGAACATGCTGCTGGAGAGGATTGTTTTCACAACTCCAACGCAGTGTTTACCTTTTATTTCGCGTCCGGCGTTTGTCTGTGGTGAAAAGGATATTAGAGTTAATGCCATCAAATTTTTCGCATCGTATGAATATTCATTCCTCTTGTATTGTTTCAAGCAACCTCGTCGAAGCAAACCTTCCATCTGATCTAACAGTAAAAGTTAACAAAACAATACGTTGTTTTTGTCCTGGAATAATGTACTAGTAACAAAAAGGGTGAATCGACACAAGTAAAGCAACACAACCTACGATACGTTTTTTCATCCTTAAAAATAATCCATTCCAATAACTGACCAACCGAATATTTGTTATTTAAGAAGCATTTTGTGTTCATTAAATGACTGAGATACATGCCCAGCGGGATGGAGTTACCACTCAAATATATCATTCCCTCCGTGGAATGAACTCCCTTGCTCTTTGTCTTCAGCAATTGCAATCATAACTTTCTCCTGCTTCGGGTCAAAACTCAAAACACACCTGTTCAGTCGTGCCAATAATCAATGATTCTAGTCTCCGCGGCTCTGAGCTGATTGGGGGTCAGCAAAATGACTTACAAACTGTAAATGGCACTCTGGTATCTCCGATATTGTCTACGTAGGTGACAGGCAAAAGTGGTTTACAAACCGCTATCAATTCCCAGTCGACAAAACATCTTTCCATAAACGAGAGTTTTACATACTTCCTCTTATCCTTGCAAATATATATATTTGCTCCGCTGTCCATGGATCATACGCTTCGTGAAAAGCAACCATCCAATAAGCTCGTTGGTTCAGTCATAGCCAAGTATGCATCATCATGATAGTGCATAACACAAATATCTTCAGAGCCATCACCATCCGCTTTTCAATTTTATGGAGTTTATGTGTTCCATAAAGTGGCTAAGCATAAGACGCTGATCTAGTAAATTGGTGCAGACGACGCAATTCGTCATAGGTCAAGCCTTAAGAGAGGACGTAGAACGTTTGATAGATACCGTCTGTCATGCATACACTAAAACAGTGTGTCATCGTTTTACCCGTTGTTAGAAGTTACTGTAGACGAATTAACTGCATAATCTTAACCCTCAAATATTTCATTGTAATGATATGAATGACATTAGGTCCGATGTATATTCATTTGCGATTTCGCTTTGCCTCCATTAAAGCAAAACAGACAATTATAAGCTGCGTGTCATGTCGTTACTGAGATGTGAATCAACGTTGGGAGCATGATACATTTTGCAGTTACCATGACTGCAGTTAGCCAGCACCACTCCTCAAGCCATTATTGTGGTGTCTCGTTTGTGAGTGACGCGTTTGAGTCATTTGGCTGAGCTTAATTTAACTCCAAACACTAATTGAATATGTAATGAATGTTAATTTACGGTGCATATATTATATGATCGTGCTATTGGTAATAATTTGAAATTTAATTTGCTCTATATATTGTTTACGCAAACCTTATACTCGAATTATATATTTAACACTTCTCTGGATGTTTACTTTTTAAGGTTAATTATACATGCGTCGTTTCCGCTCTGCTCCACGGCGATTTCCACCGCTAAAGTGACAGGTTAATCGCAACAATCCAACATTACACTTAGGTACGGTTATGAAACAACGGTTAGTAATGGGGGACGCCATTAGACTAGCATGGTAAATGCCACAATGTTCGCAATTGGGTTAATGAACCTTTTAATGAGTCTGCTTCAGCGGAGATATTGTACCAACATAGCAATTTTGTTGAATAGAATGATCTCATTTGGTGCATCATCTCCAAATCTGCAACATAAACGCAGCCGCAACTTATGCTACATGCAGGGAGCGATATAGTTTACCCCAATGTTTGCATGAATACAGTTAATACCTGCTACTATATTCATGAACACAGACGTCCGATTTGCATACTTGCTTGTGTCTGTATTGCAAGTCTGATATGAGTTCTTCTGTCGAACATCGCGAAAAAAAAAGACGATTGCCCGATCTTCGTTATTTATCACCGCACAAAAGACACAACTATTAGCAGCAGGAGAGTCGTTTGTCGAAACTATGGCAATGGTAGCTGCAATGTGTGTGCATAAATAAGCCACAGCTCTGATTGGTTTAAGAATTACATGGGTGTCAGGGAATACATTCATTCATGGCGATTGCGATGCAATTAGAAACCAATACCGGATCTCAAAGTATTCCTCAATAGAATGCACGTAATGTTATTTGATGCACCATTGACATCATTTACGTCATAGTTACGTCATTATTGTGAGGTCAGTCAGAGAACACGGAATCGTCAATTAAAATGTTGCTAGGTTGGTGATTTGTACAAGGCACTAGCACATGTGTACATATAGGCGTATAATATAGCTGTCATGTGTATATCAAATATAATATTTACAAAAATGTTCGTCGATTGGAATACAGACTGCGCCACAGAACGCCACGGCCTATCAAATGTAGCTGTCGAGAGGCAAATAACGCAAGGTTGATTTTCTGTTGTAGCATAAACGAAGAATGGTTTATTGCTCTATTTTAATAGACGGAGCTGGTTACAAAATCTAGCCCATGGAGGGCCATATTATCACCATATGCCTATTACGCACATACTTGCGTTTAATTTGAAGGCAGCAGCATTATGCAAATATATCGTGTAGAGAAGAATCACACATTCGATTGCTTCATGCACATACGTTATAGAGCTGATCGGGTTGCTGGCTCCGCGACAGCTATTGTAATGAGCACAGCCTGATTGTCGTTGAAGGTAGTGAAACCTGCAGGGGTAATGACTCAGTGGCATTTCCTGAGACGAACAGTCTAGCCATATGTAGGAAAAACGCATGTGAATTCACCATGGCAAGGGCATACTGTTAATATAGACATGCAAATAATCCGATATACTATCCGAAGCCATGTTGCTTGTTGATCTAGGTTTTGTTGCGAGTATTGATTGCCTAGATTGTCACTTCTATGGCTTGGTATTGAACAAGAGGCAGCGTAGCAGTCTGTGTGCATGCATCTCTGCGACAGCAAAAACATATACATTTTGCATGGCTGAATCTGTTATATATATCAATGCCTTGAGGGCATTATCTGAGTTAGAAGCATTGTCTTAGCCCCACACACACCCGTGAGCTGCCTGAGAACACGAGAAATGTTATATAAGCTGCAACATTAAATGAAGAAATTTAATGCGGATAAATTCTCGTGAGTGAATCATGGGATATCACTCGATTGTATCAATCTATTCCTCTATCAGTGAAAACGCTATATCGGGTCTAAATAGCAGGTTATCAAGAGCATTACCATGATTGATGTGCGCAGTTATCATTAACTGATGTAATTAAGTCTTTAAGCGGTATTTGGTGGACTTACTAGTTTTGTTTCGAGTCTTTGCTATTTTGTTCAGAAATTTACGATGAGGATTACAAACCAAATGGTGCTACACCTTAGAGCATGGACATTTACTGATTTGGTACGCGTCAAATGGCGGCCATCTTAATAGATTTGTGTACGCTTTAAACGAAATACATATTGACATATTTTTTAGTAGATTGTGCGTTATGTGCGTTAAGTGCGTTATATGTAAGTGCGACTCATATACTGAAAACATAATGCTTTAGATCGTAGCCTAACTTTAATATCAAGGCGAAAATATTTTGAATTGTTTAATAGCGATAAAAGCTTTTCTGGCTCAATTGCCGTCAGAAATGAACGATATGACGCCAAGTAGATAGTCATTTGTTATTTACACATGAGTCTTGACAACCTGCTTTGTGAAATACATATCATGTGCGTGTATGTGTGTAGGTGTGTGTTGGTGTGCGTGGGTGCGTGTGGATGTGTGTGTTCGGTGTGTGTGTGTATGCGTGCTTGTGTGTGACTGAGTATGTACGCATATCATGAAGGAACAAAGGTTTACCATTCTCAAGATGATTCCGATTCACTTATTACCAATCGACAGCGAGAACAAAAGAGGTGCCAATTCGTCTAGAAAGACCCCGTCGACTGGTAAGGTAACTCATTAAAATTTGTGCAGGGCAGATGCTATATTATAAATAAGTCAGAAGTAGCCTCCCCTTAGGCATCACCAATGACGCATTGCCTAGACAGCGCCAACCTAATTGATCCTCGCCATAAATCTTTGCTGTCTCTTAATGCATTTGATGCGATGAACCTGTCAAACCCGATGATATATCCTTTGCTTCGACGGAGCCGATACGTTCATCGTTTTGCTTCTTTTCGGGTTGACCGTTATCGGTGATGCTCTGGTGTATATGTTCATAAAGCAGGATGGGATGCATGTAAAACAGGGAAAGATGGCTCGGCGACTGCATATTTGATCGATGCGTTGATATATCTTCTTATCCGGATCTATTTGAATAGATTCGTACAAGCAACAAAAACATTTTGTAGATTTATGATAAGTGCTTTATTATAGCTTGTAAGTAAAGAGCGCCTACGTTGGAGCAGCTTGGTCCTTGTATGTAGGCCCTTACATGCGGTCTGAGCATATTGAAATAGCACTTATTTGAAGGTTCCTGAAGTGTTTGTCCATGCATATAAGTGGCTAAATGGCATTAGTCTCGTATTCTATACAAATTGCCCTGTTATATGTTGCAATGCAAACCTTTAGAACCGTTAAAAGCTTACGCATGTCAACATGTCACACCTTCAATAAGACAGAATGCCATAATGCTATTTTTAAATAACAGATAGGATTCAATTCAGGGTTTAATGTAATTGCATTTGGTATTGATTGTAACGAATGGTATTCAGTCAAACCAATCAGCCGTCATAAGTCAAGCCATCAGTAGTTGTTGAAACTAGACCCGAGTTGCTTGCGACAATATGCACATATAACCATGGAACTGAGCATTGACCAATATCCTTTTTCATTGGCCTGATCGATAGGAACGAGTTGAACATCGCATATGACTCACACATACATATCATGTCCGGTTATCTAGGAATCCACCATTGAATATTCAAGTATGCGACAATTACGTAGATATGTCATTTGTGATACAAACGGAGTGATGGCTTTGTTATATGTTGCAGGATGCAGACATCTAGAGTCGCGAACAACCGCTAGATCTTGTATTGTTGGACCGTGTGTTTAATTTACACCGTCTTGTTTCCATGACCACTGGATATGTGATAATCGATCAAAGGCAAGGCCTGTGTGGATTTATAGTTTATAATACCCTTCAAAATATGTCGCTGCTTACAGACCAGTGTTAAAACAATTGTAGGGATAATGAATAGACACCATTCCATCCGTACCTATACAATTTGTTGCCAATGGGATAAAGCCAATTGCACTAACAATAATAATATAGCCAGACCAATGGTAACATGTGGGCAAGAATTCATGGGATTGAAAGTTGTCAACGCTGACATTCAATAGGCCGAATGTAAAAGGTACTGCTCATTTCCATGTCATATGAATCTAAGGTGCGAACCATTGAAAATATCATGAAGCTACTTTCACGTGTGTTCTGTAGCAGCATGAGTGCTAATGGTCACAATACTTGTCACATAATATTCACCTCTAACCCAATTCAATCAGTCGTAAATGGCCAAGAATCCACACATCTCAGGTGCGGCTGATTGTCCACAATATTAGGTTGCAAATGTCATTATATTGGACAGCGTTAACACTAGCCTGCATCGCAAGTTTGCAATCAAAATATTTGAACATACAGCTGTTTGTTTGATGCAAATCATATTGCTTTATCATGTAAATCACATTAGCAGAAATTCCAACTGATGCAGCGCGAAGCATATTTTCACATTTGACTTGAAGCTGTGCGAATAATTACCAAACGACCTGCACAAGCATTTGAGAGTCGTAATATAATTCGTCATGTTAATAAAAACGAGCGTTCAATTGAAACGTTATCTATGAAGGAAACGATCGCAAATCGAAACAGCGACAGATGCAGTCGCTTCTACAACCGAAGCAAAGATTGCTTCAACAATATGGCCTGATTGTTGACTTATATATGCACGCCTACTATGTTAACACAGGACACACAAATAAATGTGTGTCGTAACCCCTAGAACGCATACATAAATAATATGCTACCACGTCTCGTCGCCACACACAGCTTTCTGAAACTCGAATAGTCATGCTATTTTTTTAACTTATTGTCCCTCCCCCCCCTGCCTAACCATTTTCTAGTTTGTGTTTTTTGTTGACAGCATGGATCGACCCCTTCAATATACAAAACATATCGTAACCTTGGCATATAGCCAGTATTGCATGGAATTATGTTATTAGTTTTATGTTATATGCTGCTTGTAAGCAAGTCAACACTGACCATGTCTGTAACAATACCGAGTCTATTTTATAGTATGACATGTCTACACGCATACATTCGCACCTAGGCATGTAATCATTTGTCCCCGTTGTCTGCAACTATATATTTATCCTATTCTAACAGGGTAGGAATAAGCAACCATCAGCACACATCCATGTGGCATCTTATCCTGCGCACCCCATTAAACCGCCTTTACCTTGCCTGCTATAAAGACAGTGGTCTTCCATAAACAGTGTTTGGATTTCATCGAACATACGTTGATATAACCCAATAAGACGCATGAAACATGTTGGATATCATAAGAATTGATGCTTAAAGTTTGGCCGTTTGGCAAGGAGTTTTACAGCAAACATGAACGCCGTGGTAGGTTGTTGTCGGTGTCAATGCAAGGTTGTCGAAAATAAACAAGTTTCAAGAATGCGATGAAAATGTCCGGGTCGAAACATGATTTATAATATTCTGCAAAAGTATTGTCTAATATTTGCTACAGACCATTTAAGCCACATTGACAAACACCAGTCATTTATGACCAAATTATTCTAATTGGAGCAACGGCATTTATATATTTACTGGACAATTGATTATTTACCCTTTCTGAAGATGCAAAAATGCAGACAGTCGATGAATCCATATGCTGGTGGTCTAATGCTAAGAGACATAAAAAGTGAGCAGAATAAGACCTTACAGGATACTCGTCCGCTGTGTGGCTTTTGTACTTTGTGGGCGGCAGTTTGATATAAATATAGGACACTATTTCGACACTTGAAGTGCAGCAGGTGAAATTTTCCATTTGTAACGCAGAAGCGAGATCAAGTTGCTAGCGGAGCTGAATGATGTAGATTGAACATTCATTGCACTATGTTATCTCTCAGGTACTCGTATATATCAAGCGGAAAGTTTGCATTGATCGATGACGGCCACCCATTTCTATATTTGCTCAGGAAATATTGGTGGTATGAGGGATGAGCTTTTCACCGTTCGCTCTTTGTCAACATACGCTGGTCTACAATCGATCGAAGGCAAAGATATCAGAAACAATGCAATCAAACATATCGCATTAGAGGGAAATGTGTGGCTTTTGCTTCCTTTCAAGACACCCCGTTGAACCAAACAGTTCACTGTATTTAACAGTAACAATTAACAAAAATAAATGCCGATTATTTCCCCTGGAATAGTGTTATAGTTCCTTAAAGGGTAAGTCGATACAAATGAAGCGCCATAACTTACTATATGTCGTGTGAACCAAAAAACCGCCATCACTACATTTCATTGTTGCTACACCATCGCACAAAACGTCACGCCAAAAACTAGACAAACGAATATATTTCCTTTAATAAGCATTGTGCGATGATATTGATTACGATACATATGTCCTTGAGGCTCACTGATGAAAGGCAACTTACAGTTTCGTAAGATGTTATCATGGGTTAGTATGCTGGTTAATTCGCCAAATGCATGACACTTTACTATAAGATACGAAAGGTACTGTCACAACATTTATATGTAACCAATCATTTTTGGGCGTAAACAGTTCGTAGTTATAGGGGTTACCCATTTGCTGTGCGACTATTTAGTAAAATGATTGGCCAATTTTCTCTCGTTCCATTTGTATGTGATCTAGCACAAAAATTATATGGGCTATGTTTTCTAACTATGTGTAAAAAGCACTTAAACTTCGAGCTGTGTTCGACATATTTCACTTTTAAGTATACTTGCGTATAGCTGTGGTACATGCATGCTTACGAGCATACACCGTTGTAAAATATATTTATGATAAATACTTATTTTGATCTAAATAATTTGTTACCAATTCACATTCGTGGGAATAAACATTATGCTAAATTTAAGCTGTCACGGGAAGATGTATGCGTCAATTACCTTGAAACGTCTCTGCTTTCAATTCTGCCTAAGAGCATAAGCCGAATCTCGCTACGGCATCACTCTTTAAGCATTACCAATAATATAAACACGCTGATAGTGAATTTGATTCATGCGTCAGCAAGCAATGAGAAAACCTGAGGACCTTAGATATAAAACGATTCCTACCCAAAAGCTGCAAATGGATAATTGGTGCATGTTTGAAAGGTGACCAATGCGTGTCAACAAATCTTTGGTGGTGAATTTAACAGCCGTGATTGGCATTTATTTGGCCAATATTTTCGATAAAAAGGACTTCCGTGTATCAGTAGTGACCTTATTGCTTACTGATAGAATCGACCCTTATTGTCAACACATTTACTCAACAGATATATTCAACATTATGACGCGTAACCGTGATAATTTATATTATATCACCAAATCTGATCCAAGCTGGGTACATTCATATATGTTGCAAAGTTGCAGGAATGCTAATGATCACAATAATTGCTATATTATACTCACCGGTAACCCAATCCAATCAGTCATAACCGGCCAAGGATCCAAACAGAGTGTTGGCGTAGCGAGATTCGGTTTATGCTCTAAGGCAGATATTATGAAAAATGTCGTTGTGATAATGTATCTTGTCTAGACATGGTTTATTATTTAACTTTGTATTATTGGGCATTTATCACTGCTATCTGCATCTATGTACATCTATTGTCTTGAATTTCAGATTATAACTATGAACGCTTCAACATATATCGATGTGCGGGTCTTACCCTATTGACGTCAGGTAGCCGATTGTGCCCAGTGTTATCGTTGAAGTTGACATCAATCGATGCATCCAAGTTTGCTTGAAGCTGTTCAGCGTCAAGTCAGTCAAACATATTTGCAAACAGAAACCATAGTTTATTTTCTGGGACTCCCCTTTCTCGCTGATGCAAACAACTTAACGTTAGGGTTCCATCCGATTCATTGACTGCCCAAGATTCCGATTTCAGCGAAAATGCAAGTTCAAAAATTCCCTTTGTACGTATTCTTCGACAAACTTGTGATTTTACCAAAAGTCTGGATAATCGTGTGACCCTTCCGCAGAAAACTCGGCGGCAGAAAACTCTAAAGTTAACGGGTCTTTTCAAAGATGCGATCGTTGCGTTACGTGATGATCATCAACGTCACGGGTAATCCACAATACTACGATAAAGTTGTAAGTTGTACAACCAGGGTATTGACAATTCACTGTTCTTGTGAATGATCCTTCACAGAGCAAAGAGTTCACTTCGAGCTCTTAAACAAATGATTTTCACCAAGGCGGCTGTTGTAATAACGAGCCTTTTTCTATCGCTTCATAATGGCGACCATGACACTCCGCGAACTGCTTATGTTAGGATAGTCAGTGAACCGCTCCAATAATTATATGCCGTTTACTCTCTGCAATCCGGATTGTGCGACGCTAAAAGAGCAATTTGTCTTCACCTGGCATTCTGATATTTACTTTCTTTTCAACTATTACGGGTGTCCTGATGAGCAAGTCTTGTGTCTTTTGGTAATTGGTTGGTATTCAGCATCGTCTTACATTGTAGCGATATAAATGGTATTGTATTTGGTTCTGCCGCATATTGGGGCTGGTAGTAGTGACTTGTGGTCCCTACCAGCAGCTAGTTGATGGTAGAATACGCCACCCTCCTTTTGCTTCATGCGCGGAGAGAATTCTTGCAAGGCCAATTTGTAAACCCACATGACAAATGGACCTACTAGGAGACGTAACGTTGGTGAAGGTGCTAAGTTACCACCACAGGAACGGGCAGAGTTCCGTTGTATTCGATCAACTTTTAGAATAGTTGGCAGAATCATTCCGCCCTGTTAACGATACTATTTGGTTACATGCACACTTGGTTGTGTAATCGAAAACTCTATCACTTTCAGTGACAAATCTGCTCGCGTCCGTTGTTTCCAATTACTTGCCAGACATCGCGGAGTACTCGACAAGACAGAGGTTAAGGTTAACCTATATATTGAGTTTAGTGGTCCATTCTGCATTGCACTGGTCCTAACGGTGATTTGCTGCTGCTATGGTCATACGTTTATCATGAATAAAAAAGAAGACCAATTGGAAAGAACGCTATGGCAAAAAAACCCTATGACCAGTAAGTGCTCTGCAATCGATGTACATAAAACAACACTATATCCATAAATAATAATACAAAACGTATATTGAAAACATTATATATATATATATATATATATATATATATATATATATATATATATATATATATATATATATATATGTATATATATATATATATATATGTATATTAAAATATATATATATATATATTAATATATATATACATATATATATATACTTATATATATATACAAATATTATATATATATATATATATATAATGAGAGAGAGAGAAAGAAAGTATGCATTTGTGAGTGTTATAACTGTAATGCACGATCATAATCAGCTAGAACCTCCTTTTTCTGATCGTTGCCTTAAATATTGTTGTCTGCAATAATGATCCGTAGTGTTCCCTCACCTTTCCGTTGATTATATGTAAAGTTAATCCGATTGCCGAACCTACATTTTTATATCCCCGAGAAGTTAATCAATCCGTTGAAACTATCGCTGCAATGTTATTGAAGTACCGAAAAATGGTCTATGGTCTGCAAGCATTGGTGTTCCATCCACACTCACAAATACATACAAATATGATATTGTTGAATAGCAGTTCCAGATATAAAGGTTGTCACACTATTCAGAGCATATTGTGGCAATAAATAGTCTTACCCGTAACAGTCGACAAAATAACATGAATCAACACTACTTGGGCAAGTCGTTATGAGCAATGCACCTGACAAATACTTGACAATTAACAATTCATAGCACCTACATTGCAATCTTTGTGTCCACGAACGATGTATCGGTACTGTCACAGCATTTATTTCGGACCATTGCTCAAGAGCAAAAGGTAAACAGTTCGGAATAATAGCGGTTACCCATAAGGAAAGCATGCGTCGGACGATTCATCCATTTCCTCTCTTAAGGGATGTAATTGCTATGATTTGTTGCATTTACTGTACGCCAAATAGCAATATGGATATTTGTGCGTTGGTTGTGTCATTGTGTCATTTATATATCCAGACCATAAAACCCTATTTAAAGGACAATTAAAATGTGACGGAGTATTTTATGAAAATCGATTATTCTTTGAAAATATCCATGAATGCGCAGTTCGGAATGATCCAGTTACCTTGAAGGTGTAATTTGTCTGTCGTCCCATAACCATGATGCTGGCAGACACAATCAAATCGACTGAGAACACTTTGGCAACCGGATTCCTATGCGTAATGGTTAACTGCCTCGCCTTTCGACCCATCTGTTGTAGGTTCGATACCAAGGTATGAAAACCTAACTGGCTCCCCGTGACTCAGATGATCACGTTTGATGGCGGTCCCATCTCGGTGGGTCAGAGCTGTGCTCGACCTTCATCCCAGCGGCTTGGTTTTTCAGCCAGGTTTGTGCAACCTGTTTGAGTCAAGTGGGCACAGGGACTCAAGGGGAGCTGTCCTAGCATCGCAATCATCCTCATCCATCACCGTCGTGTCATCCTCATCCATCACCGTCGTGACGTCAACTCGTTGATGAAAGTGATGTTACAACCACAATATTACCATTACTGTAACTCATCGAAAATATGACCATTCGTTGATAGTTGGTCGCCCAGCATATTGCGCGGGTCATAAAATTAACCTAATAGCATAAGTTGACCAATTAAGTGTTTTGCTATGTTAAGCACGGGGAAACGCACTCCCAATAAACATCGTATGGAGTGGTTTTTTATTTACACCCGATATCTACATAATCTCCCCCCTTACAATTCAACGCCAGCCTATTGAGTAATACAAGGCCCAGTTTTGTGATTAGTAATATTGGTTGAAATCGGATCACCCCATCCGTACTCTCACTTTATCCTAGTTTTCTCACTGACAAATGTCAATCCTGGAAATCCACTGTGACAAATTCAATGAATTAACTGGGTGTCCCGTGTGGCCGGCAATCATATATTTTTTACGCAGGCCCAGTGTCTCACTCACATCATTGTTTGTAACAAACAAGACATCTCAATGCACTTGTCGAATATTTGTAACATCAAGTTTTGGCAAGCGTTCTTCTACATATAACAGAATTAAGTACCTATCATGCAGCATGCATGTGCAATTTTATCGTTTGAACATGGGCGGTGGTGACTGCGAGTATATCTATGTGCTATTTATTTTATTCCATATGTATGCATGTCAGAACCTCCGGGTTATTTCTGACACATTTCATTTTTGAGTCGGGATCAGATATAGGGTTTACTGCAACCAGGCTTGTTGGTGTTTGATGAGAAAAAGCCTACGCCGTGACCTTGATGAGCAGTCTTGGGGGCCGTCGGCGTGTTTAAATCACTTAAACGCATTTCATGCAACTCGTGTCTCTCAGGTGAAATTTTCCCAAAAGTATTCGTATCAGCAATGCGTGCATTGACAGAGTTGTTTTAGAACGCCTGGTAATGACTATTTATGTTCCATTTTAGTGATGTTTATAAATCCTTCCATGAAAATCTCCACTTAAAACCGACCGCTATTGTATATACAGTCATAAGTGCGTTAATTAATGTGAGATGTGGCCTTTTTACAGTAAGGGAATATTTCAACGGCATTATCATCGTTGACTATCAAAGCAACATATACCTGGCCAAATGAATTAAAACCATATCATTTATCGCTATTTCCTTTTCAGTTAAAGGGTCCCTTTATGTACCCAATTAATGTTTGCTTTATTATTATATGTGTCCCTATATATTCGGGCACAACATTAGTCTACGCCCTATATTTTACCTGGAAGCAGGGATTCAAACTTCTCTTGTAGTAATCGTAAATTATATCATCATAATCATTTTTATCATTATCTTTATCCTCATCTTCAGGGTATGAAATAAGTGTCAGCTAGTATAGATTCACATACTCGGAGCCACACGATTATATACCGATTCATTTGTGTGTAATTCTTTTCCTAATGCATTGCTTTCTGTGTCCCCCAGCATGTGGAGAGATTTACTCCACGGAACTAACCACGGTAATTTAATCTACCAACCGTTAATGGTACCCTGGCATCTACAAACGTGTTTTATGTATGTGACGAGTCAAAGCGATTCACAAACAGCAATAAATTACACAGTCAACAAGACATCATTCCATGACTGAGAGTATACTAATTTTCGACCATCACTGTACATACACAGAATAACACCACAAGTCATAATTCAAGTATGCATCATCGCGAGGATTGGTGCACAACAACAAGTGTCTGAACAGACAGCTCCATTTGCAATTCCACCAGATGGAGCTTATGTGTTCAACGAATATGCTAAGCATAAGGCTATTATCATTTAAACGGTTGGAGACGAAGCAATGCGTCATAAGGAGAGGATGCCTTGGACATCTGACCAATAGTGTCTGCCTTGCATGCATTAAAAGCGTGTGTCATCGATTTACTTGTTGTTAAAAAGTCAATGTAGACAAATAAACAGTATATTTGCAGTCCTTATTTATTAAGAAGTCAATGCTGACGAATCAATGGTATAATTGTAGTCATTATATGTTCCATTTTAATGAAAGTACGATGTGCACTCTTTCGCGATTTTGCTTTTTCTCTATTAAACAAGGAAGAATTCATAAGGGGTAGATGCTGACAGTAGAGATTTTAAGATGAAGGTCGGGAGCGTGATTTACTTTTTAGTTATGAACCTGACAGCAATTGACATGTTTTAATATTATTGCTTACGCCACAATCAGAACAACGCAGTTCCTCTTTTTCAATCACAATCCAGATCAGATCGGCGGCAGCTTTTCGCAATCTTGGTTGAAACACACAAAGTAAGACTTCGAACCACTATCAGCTAGCGGCTTGTATGGAGTTCGATAAACAACATTTCAAGCTGAGGTTGGTATTTTGGCGACTCATCAAATCCATTTTCGTGTGATTCTCATCGCCGCAAAGGTTATCTATTCATCAACACTAAAGCTATCTTGTTAAAGCCAGACACTCTACATTTCACTTGAGCCCAGTTTTATTGCATGTAAGCGGAGTGGTTCGTCATAAGACCAGTATGGTTAATACCACAATGTTCGCCTTCGGGTTAATGAATCATGTGAGCCTCGGCTTCAGTCGAAACGTTCTGCCAAGATGCTTATTTTGTTCAAAAGAACTGGATAGATAATCTTATTATGCGTCTGATCTCTCAATCCCAACACATATGCAGCCGCTGTGATAATGAAACCTATGCTGCACAACGGAGGTGATTTAGTTTACCCCAATGTTTGCATTAAGCCAGTTAATACCTACTGCTATATTCATGAGCACTTTGAATCCTTCCGATTTCTATGCTTGGTTGTGTCTTTATTGCAAGGCTGATTGGATGAAGTTGTCGCGTCGTCAGCGAGGAACACACGTCAATTGTCCAATCGTCGTTATATATCACCTCACAAAGGGCATAAAATAGCAGCGGGAGGGTCGTTTGTCGAAACTGTGACAATAGTCGCAGCAATGTGTGAGCGTAAATAAGGCAGAAGCTCTGATTGGTTTGAAAATTAAATAGGTGCATGGAAATACACTCATTCATTGAAATAGTGTCGATGCAGTTAGAAACACCTACTAGATCTCAATGTGTTCCTCGATTCGGCGCACGTGGCGTCATTTGACGCTTTATCTATATCATAAAGGTCATGATTCTGAGTATAGCCAGGGGCGCGGAATCATGCCGTTAATTTGTCGCTGATTTGGGGTTAACCCTTGCACTAGCACATGTGTACATAAAGGCGCATCATACAGCTGTTTTGTGTATATCGAATATGATATTTGCAATAATTATTTACATTTGGATGGTTTGCTAATATTCAGCTATCATTCTATATCTGTAATTGGGTCAGGACCTGACGTATGCAAATTCAACTCTTCGTAGGGCTTGCGAAATTAAGCCAATGCTTGAACCGTATTACCTTTTTTGCAATCAGCATTCACAAAAACTGCACCCAAGCTGCGGCCCGTCAACTAAAAGTAACAGCTATTTGGGCTCAAAGTTTTATTCTCGTTCTAGTTTATGCCGACACAAAATCCGCCATACCATTCTAGTCTAAGGAATAACTGGTTGTGTAATACGCATTTATTCTTGGCGTAAAGCTATCGTTAAAAGCGACAATAGCTGGAGAAACGTCTGCATAGCGCATGTCTATGTCGTGTGGGTGACCGTACACTTTTTGTATGTAATATTATTTTCCAGGTATTACTAGTTAAAGAATAAAAAATACATTTTCATAATATATATAATATATATATATTTTATATATATATATATATATATATATATATATATATATATATATATATATATATATATATATATATATATATATATATTCGAATCATCGTAAAAAAATAAAAGTTCAATTGATTCGCTATTTATGATTATCGACACCTCACTTGGTGAAGAATATGTGAATCACACAGAGTATTACCTCGACAGCGAACCACGAAGAATGTATGTCTAACCTCTAAAACCCACACATAAACATTTTGCTACCACGTCTCGTCGCCACACACAGCTTTCTGAATTCTAACAACCATGCAAAATATTACTTATCTTATTGTTTGCCTCTTTCATGCCCTTTCGGAGTGCACAATCAATCACAATACAAAACAATTCCTTACCTGGGACTGAGACCAATATTTTACAAAAAAAAGCGCTGATTATATTATGTTATATGTTGGTTGAAAGGCAGTCAACATTAACTATGTTTGTGACAATGCCTCGCAAAAGTCCTTTTTTAATGCCACGTGTCTAGACATTCACATAAATGTTTATGTCCTCTCCGGCTCTGCTCTAAAGCGGCCGGTTATAACCTTGCCTGATGTATGGTCCGTGAACTTCCAGATGCCGGGTTGGGATTCCATCAAACATTAGCTGATTTTACCAAATAAAGTCGCCTTCGTTGTTCAATATCATAGTCGGGTTAACTATCAATGAGTACACCAAGCTATGTCGCAATTTAACGTATATACACAATTCAATAATTGTTAAACACTACTTATTATCATTACTGCATCACCAATGGTGGTTGGAATTGTCAGAGCCCCGGACTCTGGATGTGGTCGTCTTACTGTTTGTGTATTATAGCTACGGCTATCTTGTTAACCGCAATTACTGCGCTTATGTAACTTTCAGGACCCAATATATACAAATCGACGAAATTCATGAAAATAACGGGAGAATACTAATATTGTATTATGCTCAATCACTATTTTAAGCCGCATGGGTGTCATTATCACAGCGGCTGCGTTGCATTTGATAATCGAGAGGTGCGACGCCAAATGAGATTTATTCATCCAGTTCTATTACTGTATTACAAAAGCTTGCTACAGGGTCTCTGATGAAGCTGATTCCTAAGGTGTTCATTAGCGTAACGACCAGCGTTACAGCATTAACCAAGCTGATTAGAAGGGCTTCAGCATCTCGTTCCCGTATGTTGACGGTTTTGAAGGTGGTTACAGTTGTAATTGCCTTTCATAAATTACCAAGCGATAACAGTGCAACATTGTGAAAGAACAGACCGGTATAAACATAGGTAAACATTACACCTAGTACACCATTATGATGTTGTTCCGAAAAATTGCTTTATAATAAAAAAACATTATCTTGTAACAGTTATTTATGTTGATAATTGCTTGTGCTGTTTCATATTGAATTATAACTAATTAATATGAGGCGACAAATCGGAAACAACAGCAATCCTTTCTACAGCGTTCAGGTTCTATACAGTGGAAATGAAGCACGATTGATTTGGTTAATTTGGTTATAAGTGATTTGCAGACAAGCATACTATAGTTGAGTCAAGTTTAGTGATGAAACTGGTCAGGAATATACTTTTTTTTTGCAATATGCAACTAACTGAATTAGGCAAGCGCCCATGAAATGCTTCATATTCTATTCATCTAGGATGAACTTCCATTATGCCTGCTGTATTATATCTGCAATAATGTTATGTCGTTATCATTCTGCCATATCATTCGTTCGGTAAAAATATTAAGATATGTACAGTGCGGCAATACAATTATAAACTACGATTGAATTGGAGCTCTGCCATGACTAGAACATGACAGCAGCATGGTGTTCTCGGGGTGTAACTACAGACATGCCATCCACACTCACGTCATTGTGTCCAATGTGCTAGCATGTAAGCAAACACGTCCATTCATTATTCTTTTAGAGTGGATCTGAAGCAGCATAAATGTAGAGAGGCTGTATGTGAAATGTCGCCAAATTGATGTATAACAGCAACTATTTCCAAGTCGAAGGAGTCCAGGTCTAATGCATTGTTTTGTCAAGGCTGTAGTGAACTAACTATAAAACAAGCAAATAGTATTCCAAAGTGAGTATATGATACAGACTAAGAATGATACGCAAGCCATCTGACGCAAGTTCTAGCTGGTCATGGCTGAGGGTGCCTACACATCACATACATATACTACCACAAGAGCACACCTCAGCCATTTAGTAGAGAATACCAACCCAAACCTAAGACAAATTCTAGTTTTTTCCGTTGAACATGTTTTCAAAGCTGGTTATTTTGGGCGTGGGATATCAAAAACCAGCGGCGCTACGTTTCAGTCGGATCATATCACTCGGGTGAGATAAATTTGCAACTTTGTGTCAATTTACAGCTGTAGTCAATACTGTTGCCTTAAAACCAATTACTGAGAAATTTAATTCATCGAGTTACTGAAGTAAATGCGCCAATTGCAATAAGGATGGCAGATTTTCCCACGAGCAATATCCCTCGGTGCTTATACATACCGCGCGAAATTTGCGTTTCTGTTTAAAGCCTGAGCTCCGGTGAATCAAATTATAAATCAAGCTAAGTGGTTGCCAATAATAATGACTAAACCCTAGCGACTTAAAAGGATAGAGTGGATAGTATTTTGATACAAATATTTCAGTATCGTGATATGACGGCAACGGTCCCTTGTAATGCAATACTGTATTGTATTGTGCATGTTCACCGGTTATATTGAGACTGATTGTGAATGTTGCAAAGTGTATGACAATCAGTAATTTCATAGCTGTTATGCATCACTTATGGAACCTGAAGAACTCAATGAGCACCGTGGGTCGCATGATCGTCCTCGCTCTTGGTGCAAAAATGGTCAATTATTTCGTCTCTTTTCTGACGCAATGGTTGCAATTGTTTATGCAATGATTATGCAAATGAAGGGAATGTCAACGTGTAGGCTGAGGATGGCATTTGTGTTTCGTTCAACGAACATTCAGTGGAACAAACCGGGGTCATCGTTTTTATAATTAATTTAACAGCAGCGTACACTAATGTTAGCATATGCCCACGGGTATCGACAATAGGGGGAGTGTTGAAAATTTGATGCATCTTAAATTCTTATAAATTTGTTCTTAAAAGATTGGTCATAGAGAGATAAAAGCGTGATATCGGATCGAGTCTCTTTTAAGGCTCTGATATGCTACCAGTAGGATGAGTATTAGCTCAACTACGCTATTCAACATCTAGTCATCGCTTGCTGCAATACGTTATAGAAATTCAGACGATAATCAAGAACGCTTTGAAACTGTTCCAATTGCTACGTGCACACGAAGGTGTTATTCAGTCGTTAAAGAAGCGGCCCAACGCAGCCAAATCGGTACGTCTAACATGTGGAAATTTATGTATTATTTCAAAGCTGATTTGTTGGTAATGTTATTAAAAACAGCTACAAAAGAGGGTTTACCACAAAACGATACACTAAGACTGCAAGACAACCCTTATATACAAGCGATTAAGCTATGTGCGTCGCATGACTTGTTCGACTATAATGTAATTTAGATTAACATAGACGATTTAATCGACATGACAAATACCACGAAAGAGTACATATGGATGTTTCTGTCATATCATCCTATTGATAACCTCCATAAACATGACTTTATCCATATCTTTTGACGAGGACATTTATAACAATAGCAGACAATCATGACATCTCTCTAATATGAATGTCTATCAACTATGAAATATGAATCTCAAAACGTTCAGTTAACGGTCAGTGGATTTTGGCGAGCCAAATATATCTGCTTCATCTGTGCAATATAAAGCTTGTTATGAAATATGCTCGAAAGGTTAGGCATATATAGTTCCTTGTAACCAAAATGAAACGCCAATCCAGCACATTAATCATGGTATTATATAAAATGTTATCGCGTTCGACTTATTAACGGTGTGAATTTTGTCATTTAGAAGAACAATTAGTTACAGTTAGTGATCAAATATGTGAACCTTCGCAGATTTCAAGAAGGCAAATTTGCATATTGTTAAATCTCTAAATGTGTGTTATTAACGTATTTTTAATTACTCGGCATGCATCGTGAATCTGGTAGTTGTTGCAAACAAGACCAAAATAAGCAATTACCTAAAGTTGACTTTTGTCTGCAACTATTCCATGATAAGTCTTTAATGTAATTGTCAACAACGGAGTGATATCGCCCAGGTGATGTATTGGGACGATTTCTATCCTCAGAGGGCATTCCCTGGGCGCTATGGCCCACTCATTAAAACCTGTTGACTAATTCATTGGGCGGTCAAAATGCTACCTTTAAGCCGCCTTGTCGGATTGATCTACTTGGGCACCTTTAATATATCATCAGGGTCACAATGAATTCATAATGTAACCATTCAGGTAGTCAGTTTGACTGCCCAGGTATAGGCAACATGGTCTGTACTAAATCACCCAAATTGAGCAAAATATGAGGAATAAAAAAGTGATCTTAGGGTATGATTACGCGGCAAATCATAATTGTTGATTACGCAAACTGTTGTCGAATCGGTGAGCAGCGTTAAATTACGACTACAGCAGGCTACTGTTCTAGCATCAATCAGAACTGATATTAAATCCCGTCAGACTGGATCACCCCATTTCACCCGAGTTATTCCAGGACAACAGGCTGTTCTACCAACACGTACCAGCCCTGTCGGTTTGTATAGAAATAATGTAGGAAAATAACCTAGTTAAGCTGCATGCATCCCCTGTTGTGGAATATCGAAGTTAATCGAAATAAATGGCACATATACCTACATCTGACGATGGTCTTGCACCACACTCAATAACATTATCTAACCCTCGGACCCTCTGTATGCAAGGTACAACATGTACCAATAGGCACTCAATAATGGGACTCATATCCCTCATGTGGGACAGAGCAGCATCCATATATCGCTTTTATCAGTTTCGTGATACAAATCTGGTTAACGTAAACTTGTTTGACGGGTTGTAAGCAGTGATATCCTGAGCGTTATATGTAGCGACGGTTAACAATGTGGTAGGAGGAGAACGTAGTTGGCGTTGGAGCTGTAAGTAACACGTAGAGTAGGCATCATGTCTGACAGGTCATTATCAGTGATTTATAGGACAAGACAGACCAGCGTAGTATAGGTGGCGGCGGATGTTGTCTTGGATTTACACAAGCTAACTGCATTTAATGGTGCGGACACGTCCAGACCGACAGCAATAAACCGTAATGTTAACAGGACGACAGAGAATACGCAGCCCAGTTAAACAGTAACAAACACGACAATGATATTTTGTAACTCGGACGAAGTAAAACCCATCGCTGACATTTAATAGTCTGCCACATTACATAATTATCTATCCTAAAACGTGGTTATAGTTGCCGAATGTTTTCTTCGGTAGCAGCGCTCGATACTGAATTTTATGTTAGGCATAGCGCCATATAAGCTGACTGTGAGCTGATGATGCTTGTAATGGTGATAATGATGATGATGGTGACAATTATAATGCCAATAATGATGATGATGATGATGATGATGATGATGATGATGATGATGATGATGATGATTTATTCGCACCAGTTTAAACATCTACACCGGATGATATTTATTAAATTTAGTGTAATCAAGTTAGAAATCGGCCTAATCCAGGGTTCCCGATGATAACATAATCATAATTGTCTAAGTAGAACAAACTTCAATTGAATGATTATGTAATTTGAAATCATTTACATCATTGCAATCCACATGATCCACCATGATTCACAATAACCTCCAAATGGGTTTTGTTTTTGCTGATGGTTAGCGGGTGCTAATAACTACAACAAGGCAGATGTATAATACGAGGGTGCTTTGAGTTATTAGCAGCAGGTGGCACCGTAAGCATGATCTATATGCCCCATGACGAAACCCAACCTTCACCCATTTGCTTAACAATGATGCATTGCGCTCGGTCATGATGGTTTCAGACAAACGCAATTCTTAATAAAAAATTATCATAAAAAAAGAATTGGGTCATAGATAATGGATATCATTCGATATGAACTCTGCAAAATTGCAACATCAGTCAGTGTGCTAACCAGCTTCCGACTGCATCCGTCGCACGTGTCTTTTTCATATCTCATATAATATGCATCCCTTGCAATTGAAGCTTACCGACTTTTCAATATTAAATATCGTTACAGTTGCACCTCACAGCTTTACCGCTTTTGTTTGAGATGATTATGCATATGAGCTCAATAATCGCAGTCCGGAACTGTACGACCAACTTAAGGACATTTGCCGAACGCAGAGAGATAAAAATTTAATGAACGAACAACTCCCTCCCCACTCGCCCCCACTGCAGTCGAGTTGTTCAAATTATTCACGCTGACAGAAGTGATAACATAGCATAACCCAGTATTGATGTTGATGCGTCATCAATCAAATTAAATCAAAATAAGATAAGGCCCATGTGTGTATGATGTAAACCACAAAACAACATCGTAAGTAGAAACTCCATGGACTGCTAGCACAGTGAATAATTCGACAATATATTCAAAGGCTGCAGAATTGTCAGTAATTACTGCCCAAACATACCCAATTGGCAGCCGCAGACAAATGCCCATGTTTTGAGTTACTTTCCGGTTCAAGATTTCATTTGAGTGCACGATAAACTTTACCGTAGTCTTTCCCTGTTATCATCGATGCCGGCATATGACTCACTAAGTAGCAAATGCATTATTTTTTACGGTTTACTGCCAAAAGGATGAACGATTATTATCTGCTCAATCTCATCTTCCAATTATCAACTTCTTTCAGGGAAAATTTTGGGGAAATAGAAATAGAAGCTTAACTCTGAAAATAGTTGATATAGTCTTTGTTATATATTCTCGTCGGCCACGAGTCATTTAATCAATGCCGCTCTAGTCGTTGCTGTCGTGCATCACGCGTCGTGATGAGCTGTGATGAGCACAACATAGCCAATAAGATGCCAAGTAGGTTACATTGATGCAGAATAGGAATGATTTGACATATCCTCTATCTAATGTACGCTATCGCCATGGCTGATGATGAGATCCGTGAATGCGACGAGGTTTGATTAATAACATCATAGTTGATAGTTTTTGCTGATATCTTACTGAATTGATTTAAATACAACGACACAAACAATAAATGCGTGTAACAATTTTGTTTAATCTAATGCATAGGTTTCGCATTGAATCAGTAGTTGGCTGATGCACGCATGCTTTCGTCATTTACGGATGAAGCACAAACATACTGCACGTTACGGATATTAGTGTGTTGGATCGTAGCAGATACAGGTCATCGCGAATGTCTAATCAGTCTATTATTAACGGGAACAAATTCTGCACTGTTGACATGTAGTATTTGATTAAATTAGACCATTACCTATAACTTAATTTTCCAATCAGTCTGAAACCAGAGAACGAATAGACGTTATGTCTTACTGCATTACGTCCCATTACAATCACTGCTCCAGATACAATCATCACGTACCGTGTGTTGTTATCAGCGTGGATAGTCCAACAGCAATATCCTACGGCGCGAAACACCACAGTGTATTTGAGATATTGGTAGGGTGTGGCCAATACGCGCGCTATAGCATCGTAATAGTTAGCATTGGAGCGCGAAGTAACAGAGCGAGTAGGCACTGAGTCAGGCAGGTCATTATCAGTCATTTATTGGACAAGACAGACCGGGGTATAATGCGTGATGGATGCTGTTGCTCTGGATTACCACAAGTTAACTGAGTTTAATGATATAGACATATCGAGACTGACGGCAATAAATTCAAATGTTGATTGGATGGAGAAGAAACAGCCATCGTAGGCGGTATTAAATTTTGCCTTTCGAACATTTTACACGCTACAATGCAATTACGGCGTGTGTTACACATTGTCTGTAGTTATTGATATAAGTCGGACTGAGAAATATCAGTACAAACATAATCATAATATATCACAACAAGCCCCATTTAGGCATCTATTATATAAACTGGATTGGTGATAACAGCGCTTAATTATGAAATAACAAACCGGTATAAGCCTGTCTAATAATTTACAACGCATAGCGCCTGCTAATGCCTTTTTAGTTAGACATGGCACCATGTATGCTGATTGCTATGATTGATAATGATAAAAATATTAGGTTCACGATATTGGAGATAACGACTGTGATGATGATGATGATGATGATGATGATGATGATGATGATGATGATGATGATAATGATGATGATAATGATGATGATGATGATGATTGATGATGATGATGATGATGATGATGATGATGATGATATTCAATATTTATGTTTTTGCTTTGATAACCACAACTTCTCTAGCTAGCATCGCATTTCTGTTGAAATATATGTTTATAACTGTATATATCTTAATTCCAAACCATGGTGACACCTTGACTAGGCCAAACGATATTATTGGAAGATGTGTTGTATGAGAGATGCGTATTGCATCTCAACGAATCTCAGTAGTCGGTTGACCCCAACCTACTTTATCTCGGCAACATCTGCCAGCATTACGGCGATGCTATTGAGCCAAGGTGCTAGACTGCAGTATGTGCCGCTACCACACACTGCCAGTCGTATGACGCTTATGTATGCCGTTTTATTTACTTGATTAAATGCGTTCTTGTTGCTTTACATTGTATCATTGTATTTGTGGAGCATTTTCCCATATAGATAGCTCATCTCATCACAAAAAGTTTAAATGCTGGCAATATATCTGCATATTGTTTTGTTGTATAGTTATATAAGCGAATCCATGGTTCATTTGAAAAGGATCCAAAGCGATCATAATCAACTTACATGTAAAATGACGAGGAATATGTTTCAAATAAATTGTGTCCGGGACACCCATTGTTAATGCTCAATGTATTGCGATGGTATGGGTCGGACATAGGAATGACTCGAAACTGATACTACAATGACCAGGCGGAGGGGAAACAGAGAATTGCTAGTTTATTAGTCATACCCAACATTTGTTAAATCCCGGTTTCGTCGAGAAAATATAATGTGCCTGGAGACGCCGAAAGCCAAAGATGTTGGTCCTCAGAGGGACATGACGCATGTTATTCGATAGCCCTGGCGGTAATCAGGTTATATGACCAGCTCTGTAAGTGATCATTATGGATGAGTCGCCATAGGGTTAGCACCTACCTACGTTCTGCGGGATGTATTGTCATTATTCTACTGCAAATGTGAGGGAGTTATAGTAGCTATATGTGTTCTTCTATCTGTGGAAAATGCATTGAATATCAACATGGCAAGACTTTATTGACGAGCACAGGTTCTCACTAAACCAAAATATTATACTCCTGCGGAAACTTAGTACAGGCATGATATATCCTCATAACATTCCTTTTCTGACATCAGCTCATGTAATCTAGAGTTCATATATGATCGGTACCGCGTTTCACAATGATACATCATTCAATCAGTGTGCTTTAAGTATTGATTTACACCGTATCTGGCGCGATGAAGGTTAAGGATGGGAGCAGGACACAGCACTAAAGTTGTCCAAACTTTCTACGGTTGACGTGGTTTCTAGTAGAGTGAGTTTCCCCCTCACCCCCGAGAAGTCTGAACCTGTACTTCTAGGTACTATTTCGTGTTCCAACAAATTTGTTTACTTTAATACATGTATGGACAGTAATAATAATATGGTGAACATTGACTGAGGTACATATAGAACATATGTATAAGAACAATAGCCATTGCCATACAGTGTTCAGCTGCTGTGTATCCTATTTACGACTTGCCTGTTCCCCTCAGGGACGGCCGCTCAGTCTTGATACCTCTGGGTCTTTCACTACCTTCAGAGACTATGTTGCGGGGCTAGCAATTCGATCAACTATATGCCTGAACCAATCAAAAAAAATTTGTCGTGTCTCTACGATGTATTTACATGATGCTCATCTATTTAACATGTACATGCATAATGTTATAAAGTGGATAGTATGAAACTCCATGTGCTAGATTTCGGAACCAATGCACCTGCTAAATCAGCGAATTAAATCATTCTTCCGTTATGCTATATCAGCAGATTAACTTTTGTGTTATTTGCCACTAGACAGTTAGATTGACATGCCGCGGTGTTCTAATGCGCAGTGGTTTTTAAGAGAACCTGGTACAATATATGGATTTTGAAAATCCTACAAAGAGGTGAATTAGGGTCACTTCAAGCACTTAAAAATATTACAGACATGGAATGATAGCTAAATATTAGTACATCATCCAGATATATGCAATTAGACGAACATTTTGAAAATAGTGTATTTGATAACCATATAACAGCTGTATCATGCCTTTATGTTTTGATACCGTCGAGGCTGCATTTGTGTTGTAAATTTAGAGGTCAGGGACCAAATGAGATTATTCTATTCAACAAAACTGCTATCTGGGCACAATGTCTCCGCTAAAGCAGACCCTCAAAAAGTTCATCAACCAACAAAACCAACATTATGGTGCAAACCATGCTGGTCTAATGGGGCTCATAACAATACCCTTTGATTGCGCTTACATGCAATAAAACAGAGTAGATATGAGTGCAGAGAGGCTGGCTTCAAAACGACAGCTGTGTAAGTAACTTTGCGGAGGATTTTAGGAGAAATGAAAATTGGTCTTATAGGAAGCACAAACACCACACTCAGCTTGCACTGTCGTTCATGGGACACCACACTCCATACAAACTGGTAGTTGACAGCTTTATGTGCTGCAACCGAGGATGTTCCTGCTTGTCATGTTGCATGTTCGGTAACTGTAACCACCATAATTGGTTTTGCATATACTCTACAAAATGACTAACATGCGTCACTCGAACAAGATTCCTCACATCGGCTCGAGGGACAAAGCTGGCCAATTGCAGTTACCCTCATTAAGGCAAAGCAAAACTGCAAACAAATGTATCTCGGACTTAATATCATGCATATCATTAAAAGGAAATATATACGGGGATAACGATTATACCATTAATTCATCTTCATTGACCTCTAAGCAATAGGTAAATGGATGACACGCACATTTGTTGTATGCAAGACATACCGTATACATCAAACATCCGATGCATCTTTAGGCGTCACCAATGACGCATTGCCTCGTCTGCAGCGATTTAATCGACCATCGTTGTATGCTTATTCACTTCATGAAACTAATAACCTCAATCTGGTTGAAAAGCAGATAGTGCTGCCTCTCAAGGCATTTGTCGTTATTCACCGATCGCGGGCACTTGGCTATGACTAACACAAGGAGGTTGCTGTTCAGGAAGCGCATTATCAATGACCAGTTAAGCAATTCTGTATATTTGCACAAATGTGAGGAACATATGTATAACTCTTACCGTTGGAAAGATGTCTTGCCCACTGGGTAATTGATCGCTATTTGTAACTCAATTTCATTCGCCTACGTAAACAGGTTTGGAGATACCAGAATACCACTAACGATTTGTTAATGAATTTGGCGTGGATGGTTACACCTGATATAAATATTGTGCTATTATTAAATAAAACCTAGCGAGTCATGTTTGTCCCAGTTTGTAGGTCCTGCAAGTTTATTAAAGAAAATTACGATAACATGGCTTGGAATGATTGCAAGAAATGTGGTTATGCTAATTGCTTACTACATTGTATAAGTCTGCTGCAATATGCAATGTACCTTTATGGTGTTTGCCATTGCCACATTGTCATCGCTTTAATGATATATTATGTTGTCATGACTCGTGTTTCTACCCCCTCCCACCTTCAAAAGTATTATCACATGAATAAATTTTGTGTTGGTCAAAGCCACAGATACAGCTTTCGCTGATCATACTATCAAAGCTTGACTAAGCATACATTATGAATACCTAACATAATATTACAATGTATCAATATTCCACAAAGTAGCATATGGCCCGGCTCATGACATTTACAGAATATTTCAAAACGAGCCAGTTATTGCTTGGCCATAATGAGCAGGTGAAAAGTATTCGTGATACTATCGCCGATATACAACGTATGGATTGAAATTCGTAGACCCATGAATGAATGACGTTATCACACGTTAGCTGAACATCACATCTTCATGAAGGTCTCCTGTGTTATTCATATAGTTTGTCGTATAGATAAATGCTATAATCTGCGCGGTGTTTTCGTCTGCTGAGCAGGTCAGACGTTTCAGTTTATATGTTTGTATCTATTATTTAACTGCTTCCGTTATGCACGCCCATCTACACAGGTCGAATGCAAATCTTAGGCAAGCAGAAGAGCGATTCGCAGGTTAAAAACGCACTTGATCAATATCCGCAGAGTCTAGCACTTGCCAATGCTTTTGTTTACATACTGATGATCATTTCAAAAATAAAGTGATATCCGGACTATTATTACACTGACGGATAAGACAGCAACAGCGCATAATCTCACACACAACATATTGTAGCACATACTTGCATTAGATCATCCAGGGAACTAATTGCAAATGCATTTTGCTCCATCGAGCTATGCGGCGAGAAACCCATATTCTTCCATTTACTAAATTGCCTTAGCCAATGCACATACCAGTTATTGAACAGTTTTGTCGAGTTGCTGTTATTCAATGTAATGGCTGCTGTTAGGGTTAGCATTCTGACTTACATTCTTAAATACAAACCAAGCTGCAAGCTCTTTAGTAATCCCTTAAATATTTGGGTGTGTTATTATCCCTTCCGTTATAATCCATATCGGCCTGTTGTCTGATTGAATACTCTAAAAGCTGTTGACGGTGACCTATATTACTGAGAAGCCGAATTCTCCGCAGCATGTTATTTCCAGTGTGACGGCTTTTTCTGCATACTATTATCCTTTCATTATTAAGTTTTGTATGCTATGGCGCATTGTGATGCATTCGCATACCGAAGCAAGTACTCCATGTGGTAAATATGCTGAATCATAAGCTCCTTGATCGAGTTTGTAGAGGCCAGTATCGATATCAATAACGTTCTGGTCAAAGCCGTTATCAAGATGTGATACATATATCATACGTTACGTTACGCCATTGCAGTTCTCAAACACTTGCGGCACATATTCAGTGTCCTATTATTGAAGGACCGTGTGATAATTATCTCTGCGAACGGCTGTCAGTATTAGACGTTGCCTTGAGAACTTTATATCCCTGTAAGTGCTTTAAGCTAGCAATGGTATAGAATTAACGGAATGATTAAAAGGGACCGAGTTATATTCTGGTAACGCTTAACCAAAGGTGAATCAAGCGTTATTATCAACAGTTGTTGTATGCAGGGAAAGCCATAAATCGTTGTCATGTACTGGCTCCTCACGCCATTCTATACATATTAAAGTCCGAATAGATTATCTATTAATACCTTAATACTTGCGTCGTTATTTGCTAAGCAAGCAGACGTCAATGATGAATTGTGTTATGAGGATTAAAAGGATCGTGGCCAATTAGTAAGAAACCACATGTCAGTAAAACATCCACGTATCGAGTCTTATTTCCGCAGTGTTCTGTAATAACTCGCAATAATGCACGGGACATATGATATTTAAAAGAACGTTGCGTGTTGCATCTCGACTAAAGAATGATTCTCTACTATCCCCAACCAGCTTTATGGTAATAGTCACATTTTATGCATACCGAACGCTCCTATTACCCATGTAAAATGACGTAATCACTTAACATCTTTTATAATGAATTTAGCACAACAGAGTACGTATGAGTACCCATTAAGTTAACATCTTTTATAATGAATTAAGCACAACAGAGTACGTATGAGTCTTAAGTGAATTTTAATCCGCGATAATTTTACATTAGCAAGTAATCGAAGATTATTTGTCTATGTCAATTCGATTAGTTATTGGAGTTATTTGCCCTCTCTATCTAGCACCGACATCTTTGCTAGGGCAAGAAGCGGCGGGCCTAGTATTTGTAACTTGCGAAGATGAACACTATTTATATCATATCCTCATATGCAGGTTTTGGTTCTGGTCAGGCGTAAGTTATGCTTTTATATATTGTGATGATTATGATCTGTGCTCAAAGCTACTAACTACTGCAAACGCTTCCACTGCTCGTCAACTCCTGTAGCCATTTGAACACGTGCACAGAGACGAGACTAGAGGCAACAATCACACGAAACGTTTGCACAATATCTGTACTTAGTTAATACCCATTTGTGATAGAATCATGATTCGTTCAATGAGAAGTATTTGCAATCTCCATCTTTTGCTTCCCTTGAATGGGTAAAGTGCCACCAAAAAGCGGAAAATTAAATTCACTGTACCCAGAATTGTCATCGAATGCACAGCAATTGCCTCGTTATATTTAAATATAGCTACTGAAACCAACTCGATATATCGATTTGATATTGGCTTTTCAATCTGAGGAATTACTAGGGGCTGCCAACACTGTATCATAGATAACGATTTGTATCTTTCTGTAATTTTTTTTATCAGCTCTCATGCCAACATTGCAATCAAAGTGTTGGGTGCATCCAATTGCCATTCAGTGCTGCCAAATATATCCATCCAATGACCACAGATTATGCTCGCATAATGATATATATATCTATATATATATATATATCTGTATATATTTATATATATGTATATATATATATATATATATATATATATATATATGTGTGTGTGTGTTATATATATATATATAGTATATATATGTTATATATATGTGTGTGTGTATATATATATGTATATATATGTGTATGTGTATGTGTGTGTGTGTGTGTGTGTGTGTGTGTGTGTGTGTGTGTGTGTGTGTGTGTGTGTGTGTGTGTGTGTGTGTGTGTGTCATTTCATTGTGTGTGTGTGTTCACTGCACCTTTTCATATGGCAGATTTTCACTGCACCTTCATATCCATAAGTTTTTTGCAGTGTGTCAGGCAGTTTTTTGTGATGTCATTATGATGCGATAGAAAAAAGACTCGCTATTGGAACAGTATGCAATTGTGCAAGCTAATTACGGATCTGCATGTCCGTTTTCAAGAACTCGTGGGGTCGTCACCCTTTGGAGGGAGTTGAGTGGTCCAGATGACAATCTGATCAAAATGTTTTGAATTCTTCGTTGCATTGATCACGTACCGATCGCATCCTTAAACCAGGGCGTACAAGACCCGTGATCATTGCAGTAATTGTGTTGAGACTTTTCTGACGATAAATTTGAGGAGGATCAAGGCGTGGGTGAGTGGCAGGGATCACGCATGTTGTCTTTATTATTTCATGTGTATGTTTTACGATTATGATTATAAGCGAGATTCGGATGAATTTATGGCACTGACATTTCAAGCCAATTGACGCATAGATCCATTTTTACTGCTTAGATTTCGTATATTGTATTTTCTCACGAATGTGAATTTGTAATAAATTAGATCCAAATTAACATTGGTGGACGCTCCTGGGGATACATTTACCCAAAACATATGTCGCAACTCACATATGCAGTACGTCTGCATGATCTACGAATACTTATATACAAACTTAGCGTTAGATATGGGAGATGCATCAGGTCATATTATGAAGAAAACAATCAGAAATATACGTATACTTCACAAGGTGAAGTGTCGATCAATATAACTTTCAATTAGAATATTATCTAACGTTATAGTATCATTTGAACAAATGCAGAAATAATTTTGGTTCAGCTGGTAGAATATTTACACTCCTACTGGCAGCTTACATCTGCCATGACTTAGGCGTTAGCAGATACAGATAGATAATTTACATAAACAATGCCAGACCCCCATTATTTCTAAACAGCACGTCATGCTATTATAATATATTTTTCTATCGGCGCTTAATGAAAATTAACGGAGGGGAATATTATGATATATGGTCCAAAAGGGCACTCACATTGCAAATCCAGATATACTGCAGCATGTCGCACTGAGTGTGCAGAAGCATAGCTGTACCAGCATTCAAAATTAGCGATTATCAAGGAAGGCCTTATCAACGTTAGTTAAATTGTACATATATAACGTCACATACGGTGTTCTAATCGAGTTCGGTCAGTGCCCGTATTGCTGATACAAACATTACTGGAACCGAAAAAGTACGCTTTATAGACATAGTGTTACTTGGTGTGCATAAAATTGACTTGTTCACACCGTTGGCCCTCGGGATTGCTCATCAAAGTCAAGGCCTGAGTTTTATTTTCATCAGACACCAATAAGTCTGGCTACAGTAAATCCTATATTTGATCATGACATATCAGGTGTGAAATATGTCAGAAATAACCCCGAGGTTTTGATACCTTTAAGACGTGGTGCTGAAACACGTCGGCGACTTACAAATCGAACGAGAGAAAATGAATCATTTTCCTAAATAGACGCACATTTAAAGGGTTACAGCTGTTTTTCCGAACAATTTACGTCAATGTTCCTCGTAAGACGATATATATTGACATGTCACTCCTTGATCGATCCATATTTGAACACTGTTGTTCATTCATATCATATGTGTATGTATTTCTATGGGTGAGCTGACTAACGAAGTTTGCAAAGCAATGCGCATTGTGAGCATGCCTAGAGCAATGCATCAAGTATTTGTTGGAATGATACTGGTTTGCTATATATTAAAACAAAGAATCTATGCGTCAATTGGCTGGAAATGTATGTGCCATACATTTGGTCTCATAGCAAAAGCCGAATTCCCCCGTGCCATCAGCAGTTGAGAATGACTATTAATGTAAACACGCTGATAGTGGATTTTATTCATGCTTCCTTTGCTGTTACTAATATAGCACTGTAGAGTTCACAAGGAACGCGTAAGACCATTTGTCGTCACTATCAACCTGAGTTGGGCAGTGTGCGCAGTAGTGTCAATGCACTATTTCAAAGTGGTCGCAGTTATATATTGCTGAGTCACTACGCAATTTCACTGCAGCCATCACTGTATCCGGTCTATGAAAGCAACATCATTACAGTTATTGCATAATGAACTGTCAATCAATAACAGACACGCCACAAACGGCCTGTCGTGGTTAGGATATTCAGTATCGTCCGAGCTGCATTCCAATTGCTGACTACGATAGAGAACTTCGTCAATCATGCCGCCAATTATCTTATGGATATTGAACGGGTAACAGTATATTCGTATCTGTTGCAAGTTGTTGTCATAGAGATAACCAAACAGTAGGGTACAGGTGGTAGCGAAATGAATTGTAGGATTGAGATTATTCAACGCGGGCATCTAATAGGGTCAATATAACAGATATCGCTGATTTCCTTGTCATAACAATCTTGAACGAAACAGTGATAATATCACGTTGTACGCAGCTACTGTCACCTACAGAGGAGTTTGTTGAGCGTTTATTAACACATAATCCATCTAGCTGCTGTTTGCGATGTAAGATACAAACCCAAACATATCCTAAGCTGGGAATAGAGCCATCATTGCATGACATAGCCCCTGTTACTTGCAGTAACATTATGTTACTGTTTGCGAGCCATTCAACATTTACCATGTCTGAGAAAATGCTGCGTTTGAATTGATTTGGTAATATAACATGACTAAATATATGTTATACAGTAACTCTGAATTATTGGGCATGTAAACTTTTATCCCGGTTATCTGTAAATACATACTTGTTCTGTTCTAAGATTGCAGGCTGTGGATAAGAACGCGTCACGTACATCGAAGTTCGGCTCTTACCCTGCGCTGCTTCAAGGCTATCAGCTTTACCTAGCCTGGTGTATGGACTGTGGACTTCTATTTACGGGGCTTGTATTTCAGCAAGCATCATTTGTCATTACTTAATAAAGTCGGCCTTCATTGTTGAATGTCATATGTGAACTCTAGTCGACGATCATTGCGTACACTGCGACGTGTTTTGTACAGGCTGTAAGCACCCAATGACACTATCCACCTAGGAATAAGATATCGAAGCAATGATGTGAAACTTAATGGACATTGAATAGATGTTACTAGTTTGGCGAGTTTTGTTACAAAATGGTAGGGTGTTGTCGGTGTCAATGCAAGATTTTCGGTAGTAATCATTTTGCAAGAAATTGGAGAGTGAAAGGTTTGTCTACGATGTGTTTTGTACAGGCTGTAAGCACTCCATAACACTATGGATATAAAATGAATTAATGTAACTAGTTTAATTTTTCGACTGTTACTAGTTTGGCTTTTTCGCTAACTTTTTTACGAGGTACATCGATATTATAGTAGGGTGTTGTCGGTGTCAATGCAAGGTTTTCGGTAACAAACATTGTGCAAGAAATTGGAGAGTGTTAAAGATTGTCTGATGACATGGTCCGTGTCGCGATATTAGTCATATTATTGCGCAAAACGATTATATTTGCTACATCGCATCAACCATCACGACGGAACCCAAGAACAGCCTCAGCTGCACTGTTTAAATATCATTTTAAGACGCACTGTTTCACAATGGTAACAATGTGACAATCACTTGCTTCTTCAGCGGTAAAGCAACGGCTGGTGTACAGTGTCTTGTACACGACCTTAATTCAATTATGTAATTCGCTCGACAATCTGCGCATAGATCGACGCAGCAAAGCCGTTGAAGTATGTTTATAAGGCTTATTGAGCAATGTTCGCACCAGTCATTGATTCTTCAATTCCCATATACTTCTTATTACATGGTAATATGCTTAAAACTGATTACGGTCAGAGCTATCGACTGACATACATCATGTGCCTCTGAGGACCCATATCTTCGGCTTCGGGCGTCCCGAGGCACATTACTTTTTCACGACGAAACCGGACTGTGCCAAATGATGGAAATAACAAATAAACCAGCAATTCTTTTTTTCCACTTGGCGGGGACATTGAAGTATCATCCCTGTTGTCTGTCTAACACTTCTCCTTCCATTACTGCAAGCATTATCTGTTATGGCAAAGAACAAGAGTCATTTGATGCATATATTTGACTGAAATGAATGGCAATCGGATGCACTCAACACTTGATTGAATTGTAAGTATGAGAGCCGATTAGATATAGATCAAGAAACTATGAAAAGATATACATCGTTATCAATGATGCAATGTTGGCAGCCCTTGGTAATTCCAAAGATTGTAAAGCCAATATTTATTTGATATAAAGAGTTGGTTACAGTAGCTCATGATTAATTTATAACAGCGTTAATTACAGTAGCTCATAAGTGACATAGCATTTCGATATAACGAGGTGATTGTTGTGCATTCGATGACAACTCTGGGAACTGTAAATTTAATTTTCCACCTTTTGGTGACATTTAGGGGAAGCAAAAGAAGAATGCAGATGCTTCTCATTGAGCGAATCTTGATTCTGTCAGAAATGCGCCGTAGGTAGGTACAGACGTTTCGGGGGATTGTTGCTTCTGATTTCTTATATGCACATTTAATAATGGTTACAGGGGTTGACGAGCAGTGGAAGCGTTTGCGGTAGTAACTAGAGATGAGCACAGATCACGATCAATACAATATATATATATATATATACATATATATATATATATATATATATATATATATATATATATATATATATAATATGTATATATATATATATATATATATATGTATATATGTATATATATATATATATATATATAACTTTAACTTGTCGAATAGATATAGGCATATAATGTTCGATTACTTGCTATAATATCTATATAAACAGGAAATTATCGTCGTCATTTTACATGTGACTTGATAATGGAAGCGTTGGATATGCATCAAATATGACTATGCGACAAATGAATCTGCAGCTCTATTGCCGGCATTGCGATTAGTGGATCCTTTTCTGGAGCGATGTCAAAATGTTATGGGAAAATGCAAACATGTTCCACAATGACAATATTATGCAATGTGCAGGCACTTGGGATCAGCAGACCATTTTGACACGTTCCATCGCTGCATTTCAGGCATATGTTGCACATATAATGTAGGTTGGTGAGAGTAGAGAATCACTCGTAAGTCGAGTTTACCTCAATGTTCGCATTTAGACCCTTATTACCTACTACTATACCCATGAACACTTTGAATCCTTACGATCTGTATACATGGCTGTGTCTTTATTGCGCGTCTGATTAGGTGGAGTTGATCACGGAACATCCGCCAATTGTCTTTTCTCGTTATATATCAGCAGACAAACGACACGAGAATTAGCAGCGGGAGAGTCGTCTGTCGACACTATTGCCACAGTAGCTGCAATTTGTGTGCGTAAATGAGGCAGAAACTCTGATTGGTTTTAGAAATTAATAGGTGCAATATAATACACTTATTCATTGCAATGATTTCGATGAAATTAGAACCAAATGCTAGATCTCAATGTGTTCCTTAGTTTAATGCAGGTTGGGTCATTCAATGCACCATCGGCATCATTCACTTCAATATTATGAGGATAGCCAGGGGCGTATCTTGCTTATCTGGGTTTTGTTGTATGTCCTGGTTGCCTATGTCGACATTGATCTTCATCGGATATGGCAGAAGAGGAGACCGCGAAGCAGTCCGCCAGATTGCGTTGTCAATGCGTCTCAGACACTGAAGATGAATGAGTTATGGAGGTACGAAGCAGACTCCATTAAGTCGTGCATATCATCTTTACTTATGTAATATGTTTGTGTGCATGGACTATCGTCCTCCTTACATCTGAGTCCCACAATGATCATAGGGAAGCATCAAGTCCATCCAGGGACGCACTGAGACTCACGGCATAGATGAGGTACAAACACAGCATTCACATACCTATTCCGCCGAAATAATCAACTATCCCATGATTACAACATATTACGCAACCCTCTTCAGTTGCCTTAAAGACATAGCTATGTTAATCAATAGCATCGCAAAATGCTTATCAAATAACAATATTCCGCTGTCTAGTTTGTGGAATGAGATTATGTGCGAGGTGGAAGCCACTATTAAATGTAGTGTTGGCGACGATTTGGTTTACAACACATAAAATAAGTTGCGGCGCTTTATTTGTGTCGTATTATCCAATAAACTATAAATTATGTCTAACTTTTGTTCCTATGTTATACACAATCACGGACGCACAAACACGTCCCCCCCCCCACCCACACACACACGTAACACGATTTCGAAACCCTTGCATTATGCGCATAATTAGGTTCAGCCCAGTGTGGCGAATCGCAACCACCATGACGTAATTGATACATATTTCGCAAGGTGTTTCTGATAAACTATTGATACTTAATGCCAGGTGTAGTATTTCGATGCACAAATAGTGCACTTGTAGCAACATGATATGGGCATGTTGCTTGCGTTATTGCCCCGTCACAGTTATTTTTATTCCAGTTATTCCACTTTTATATAACAACATGACCGGTTATCATTTAATGCTATTACATGACAAATTAGGTGACACCTAATGCATGTAGATTCGGCATCAACTAAACCTTTGTAATCATTGTGAGGAAAGCGGGCTTGATTTATGATCGACTTGTCCGAGATTGTCCAGGCAGGTGTGTGCATGGTTGTGAAGACGCTCGTGTAGGTGACTGAGATGAGTTTATCAGCGGATGTTGCACGTTCTGGTATTTGAATATTACACGCATAACTGAACATGATAGATGAAAATCGTTTGTGGTTCCTTCCTGAGACCATATCCATTCGGGCTCCTGCTCTTATTGTGAATTAATTTTGGCTATAAACTCAACAAGACGCAACCGTGACATTAAGCGTCAGAATGGATCCAGTGCCGTGTAATCAATATCTCAGCACTCACATACTCGCAGTTCTATCTGATGCTTGCGCTGTGCTTGAGATCAAAATTTTGCGGTCCATTAGCAGGGTATCCGATGTCGGTCACAACCAAAGCAGATTTGAGGGACAAAGTCTGTCGCATTCACCCAATCAACCGTTATAGGGCCAGACAAGCAGCCACACACAGATGTTGGTGATACGTGACCTAAACTGTTATCATCGTTGCCAATACAAATGCATTATCGGAACTGTTTATTTATTATTTGAACACTCGAAGTAAAGTCTGCAGAGCAGTGTTACATATTACGAAAAATTTCATGACTCATGCGCGGTATTTTGGAACGAACACCAAACAATGATTCAGATTTCTTGTAGCTTTGAGAGCTGTAGCAGTTTACATGAGTTGATTCAATGGCAAACATAGACGTGATCCATAAAACCACAACGTGTTCAGATGGGCTTTTTAGTTGAAGGAAAATGCTGCTTAAAAGAAACTAAATAATTCAAAAGAAACACCCTTTCTCTGTACGACCAATGTACTTGTTAGCTGTCGTTATGCTATAGTAAAATCGGCGTCTAGAATGCCGCCTATAGTGTGTACCATAAATTGATTAACTGCTGCCCACTTCGCTAGCGCAGACAACATAATCTGATGATATGTAGCATCGGTGATGTATGCGTTTTCCTGATGAACAAATGTGGATTCAAGTACAATATTAGAAACATTACAAAGGTGATGTGTGCACTCCTATGACGTCACTTCAGGTGGCAACATCAATCCTTATTACAAGATATAAGACTTTTGTAATGCATAGCATTAATGGATAAACAAGCAGGTAGTACATGCAAAAATCTGCATATGGCTTGGGAAAATGCAATCCACCATTGACATGGCTTATGACATGTGAATAGATATATGTACATGTATATGTACAAGCATATGTCTATAGGCTGAGCTATGATATGGTTTTGTACGTAATAAGCCTCCTCGAGAGCTCATTGGTAGCATGACAGAACAAGTAACTACCTTTTGGCCATCGTAATTTCTAATACTTAATGCAATTTAGTCGGAAAATCTTTTGTCGTTATCAAATTATCATGAATTCAAAATATTGTCAATTATCTTCGTGGTAAAGAAGTTAGGGTAAGATCATCTAAAAAAACATTCATCTGTTCGTGACTGAGACGCATTGACAACGCAATCTAGCGGACTGCCTCGCGGTTTCCTCTGTCATAAGCTGTGAAGATAAATATCAATCTAGGAAATCAGGACACTCAGCAAAATCCAGATATCATGACGTTAATCATGACGATGGTGCATCAAATGACCCCACCTGCAACAAATTAGGGACCTATTGAGATCGAGTATTTGTTTCTAATTGCATCGAAACCATTGCAAAGAATGAGTGTATTACCATGCACCCAATTATATCTAAAGTCAATCAGAGTTTCTGCCTCATTTACGCACACAGGTTGCAGCTACTATGGCAATAGTGTCGACAAACTACTCTCCCGCTGATAGTTGTCGTGTCATTTGTCAAGTGATACATAACGTAGATAAGACAATTGGCGGACATTGTGGCATTTACCATGCACGTGATATTGCGTACCACAGTAATACCTGTTGACTCAACTAAATGCAATAACGCTGAGCGCAAATGAGTTTGGAGTGCCAGTGTTCAAATATATAGCTATGTTGCAGATAAATTACCTGCTTTCGCGAATGCTGTTACATAAAGTTTGCTTTGACGCTCACGAGTCAACGAACTCAATAAAAGCTGCTTGTTGATGGCCGGTTGATGCTGATTGCAATGTTTGTTATTTACTTTATGATATTATGTAATGCAAAGAAACGTTAACAAATATTAAACGCCCATTTATTAGAACCTTGAGCCGCTCAGAGCTGCTGATACTAGAATCAATGTTCAAATGTACGGCTGAAACGTATATGTTGAGCTTGGATCTGAAACAGAAGAATGTCATGGTTGTAATTGCAGAAAGCCAAGAGTTAATTCATCAGATGGATGGAGCCCTTTGAGTAGCCACTTCGGCCAACAATGCATATATCCCAATCATTTTAATGAAATGCAGACTAAAAACAGGCAAATTTATCCTGTTTATTCGTGCATTTACAGTCCTGGAATAATTTCAACGACTGAAGTTAGTGTAATATACCAATACATAATGAGCGTGCAGCAATGTAAGTGAACGTCATGAACCGACACGTGTTCTGTCCAACCGACGAAGAGGAAATCGAGCAGACAAGAACAATGTCTTACTATCCTGTAGCTCATTTGAAATTGTAACAAATTAGCGCATCAATGTTGCATAGATAATGAGCCCATTGTTTAATGACATATGCCTGAATGACAGAGATAAGTCATTCCTGACTGTTGAGTATGTTTCAATGAGTGTGACACTCGTTGCGTTGTAAACAATTATCCATTGTTTTATTTAAGGTTTAGCATTTATCATTGGGCCGATTATCACACTGAATATTTTCGTGAAATAACTTATTTGGTGCAAGATTATGTTGCCTACTTCAATACGGTAACCGTTTTACGTGTTAACTATTGGGAGTCCTAGAACCTTTATGCACCCATGTCGTCAGTTCGCTTTTCAATATGCAGACACTTTCCAAATGGTAGTATTCTCTTGTCCACACCGATAGTACGGAACATTGTGTATGAAAAGGCAATGAATAAGGTAATTATCAATTTTACAACAAATGGATGGATGCAAATACGAAATTTACAAAACAGCGTGCATTATTAGGATTCGCAAACGTACATTTGCAAACACAGGTTATGCGATGCCAATGATCAAATTGCGCCCACATTACGGTCATTGCTTATAAACCAATGCACATTTCTGCTTAGTTTACCCTACACATTGTCTTTACAAGTAACTGTCAGATATATTGCCATCAAGATTAGTGAACACAATCACAGCGAAAATAACACCATTTGTATGGAGAATTGACAAGTGTATGTTTATCCGCACCTTACTATAAAAGTGTTGGTTCTTAGTCAATGCCAAATTATCGTCAATTCTTGAATAATATATCATGATTTTATGCCATATGTTTCCATCCCCTGAAATTTTTTTTAAAAAAATCACATTAAAGCGAACCAGTTATTGCTTGGATACAAAAAACAGTGTAAAGGTATGCACGATACTTTCGCCTATATACATCACATGGATTGCTATGCTTAGACCCAAGAGATATTCATTGATTCCCTGGCAATGTTAACTTTGGCCTACAAGCTAAACCTAGACCAAATTATGTTTTGTTGCGATATATTTGGGATAAAGTTTATCGCAGCATTAATATTCGCGTCGTTTTGGGCTCACGAACAAAAATCAAAGATGAAACAGGAAATGAATGACATTTTGCACACTAGCTTAATGTCACATGTTACATCTTTCATCAAGATGTTCTGTACAGCGTTTGCCGTCTGACGTGTGCGTCAATAATGCTTTTGTTGAATTTTTAAACGACGCGTGAAGAATGAGCAATCTCTCGGATATTACACTGGGCAAATTATATGCACGGCCACGCCTACACAGTAAAACCAATGCTTGTTCATTGTTACTTAATGTAGAATAGTGGCAGCATTACTTGACCGATGATCTGCGCCATATGTCTCCTAAGCAGATCAGACGAGTCGACTGAACTAAAACTGTATCTACTTCTGTTATTCGCGCCAACCAACACATGTGGAATTCAAATCGTAGGGGAAATGAAAGCAATTCGCCCGTCTAAACAAAAGCTGTTGATCAATATCTGCACAGACTAACAACCGCAGATATAAATTTCCCGCAAATGCTTTAATTTTCATACCGATGATCATTTGGTAACAAAGTACTCTCCGAGTAATATCTACACTGACGTAAGCTCACATGCAGTATGTTGTTGGTGCCCACCTGCATTAGACAATACTTGGTACGAATTGCAAATGCATTTTCCAGCGGCGCACGTACCTTAATATTCACTTATTTGCCTGCGTTAATGTCAATAACTTTGGTTGCGCAGTTCTTTCTGGCAATCTTTCTACACGTCGGATTTATTATAACGGCTGCTGTTCGGGCCAGCAATCTAACAGAATTACATACAAAGCATGTTCTATAGTAATTCCTAAAATATTTGGTTTATCATTTTCCTTTCCTATATGGTCAACATCAGCCCGCTGTTTGACGAGGATGTTATATCATCGAAAAAATTGTGACGAAGGAAAAAGAGGGAGGCATCGATATCAATATCGAACTGAAGCGCATGCTGTGTATACTGTGCTCACTGCGATTTCATGTCAGTCATAGAAACCATCAGTACAATTGAATTAAGGATGGTTCATTCAATATAAAGCACAATTTAGGCTTCAAGATAGCAAATTGCCAAAGTTCTAATAAACCGCCCTTAACATTCAGATAGAAAAGAGGGTATGGACAGTAATATCATAGCGGGTATTGTCTTGTAATTGTACAGCACCAGTACTCTTGTTGATCAATATTATAACTGTTTAACATTAGATTTCAGTGTATTAAGATAATCTCGGTAAACTTGCCTCTACGTTGTTTAATAGATTGAGGCGAAATAAATAAGTGAAAGCTTATGTAAGATTCATTGTCGTCCATTACTTGGTTGTGATAGGAATATACTGATGCCACATTAGACGATGCAATACCGGAATCTGTAGGCGATAATAAGCCATGCATACAATGAGGTGCAGGTGTTGCATATATATGAGCATACCAGAGTATGCAACACCATTGTAGCAATGAATCATCGACCAGCACTACGGCAACTGACAATGCTTATTAGGCCTTAATTCATATCTGTTGCTGTTCAACGAAGGCTTAACTACATGGTAGTCTGGTCATTACTATTGGTTTGTAATGTCGCATTATCCTGCCTGGGGTCTGCTACAGTTGTGAATATCTGGTGACATTGTAGGATTTTGCATGGTATCATGATGTCATCGTTCATGCTTCGCTTGTGCCCATTAGACCTTTATTTCCTTGTTGGATATATGTTGCTGTTTCAAGCTAGTATAGAAATGTAATTAGCTGAAAAGTTCTAAGCGACGGAGTCATATTCTATTAAGGCTAAAAGCATATCGATCGACTAAGTGCATACGTTAATTCGCTAATGTATATTATAATGAAATCCAATCACCACAGTGATGTACAGGCTTCTTGAACGGGCTTCTGCCACCCTATATACTCTTTCAGACACACATCCTCAGACTAAAAGAACCAGACCATTAATAGTCAAATGATTCCGTCTGCAATTGCGGCAAAAGCGAAGTCAATGATAAAACTGAAAATTTGAAAAGGATTGTGGCAAATTAGTAAGTTATCACACATCAGTAAAACATACACGCATTGACTCCCATTCATGCAGCGTTTCAGCTTATGAAGTCAACGCGGATAGTACACTTTCACATTGGGAAGTACTAATGGATGATAATAAGTTAGTGTAACATATTAATAAGCATTGGGTCCAGTTGAAAACAAATTTTAATGATAACATTGTTTTTCTTTTTAAGATGCGTGTTCGATTAATAATATAAATATTCATCCTACTTTCAGAAAATTGCGTATGAAGCAGTCGCTCTGAGCGAGTATATATTTTCGGAAAACCCCAACTTTTGTAGTATCGCATTCCAGTTAAAAATATATTTTAAGTTTTTATATATCTGTATTCTCATCCAAGGTGACAGCTAAACTTGGCCAAGTTGTAGTAAAATAGACACAATAACAAACTCTGCAATTAGTCACAGATAATCTGCGGCAAAGAAATCTGATATAAGTCATTCACAAGCTAATAAAACTAACGTTTTCTATCACCAACATTTTTCCAAGAGAACCTAGGACATTACTAGCCACGGCAAAGTTTTACATCCAAGATAAAAGTCTGTCCTAGTATCCGGTTTGTAGCTAAACATGCACGAGTGTGTTCATGTTTCTTGTCATGGAATCGCGACACTTATACAGCTGTATATAAGTGGCGAGGCTGTAGAATGCCGTATTTGCGTTAGGACGTATACTTACTGATTTATGCATCGACAATGATGAGCTGTTCACTGGTCGTAACTTTGATTCTTGGGATGGTTCTAGGGAATAGTAACTTCTGTCATCGTCGACCAAATGGCTACGGTTTGGTATACATTATTTATCGCAGCACACAAAGCCAATTAGGCGCGCCAGGGGGTTGGTTGCCTAAGTAATGTCTACAGTAGATGCAATGTATATGTGCCCCAGTTCAAGGCAAACGTGGTTTTCGTCACATTTTGTTCGAATGATTGTTCTTTAAAAATACTCCAGACAACCAGACCTTAATCGTATTGCGCCGGAGGTTAATATAACGGTATTGTTGCCAACTATTGATAATGTTAGTTCTGCAAAATACACATGCTATGTACAGTTCCCTGCATCTTTATCCAGTCGCAATTTGCAGGAGCCTAATGCCCTACATGGCATTATTGTGTCACTGTAATTAAGCAGTACTTTACATATTGTGTATTAAGAGTGCATCTGGAGATCCACTCGAGCGAAACAGTGGTGTACAAAATATGATGAGATGAATAAGCGCCACATTTTGAAAACTATTATTTTTCATATTTTGGCTTCGACTCGACTAAATCGCGATGCTTATTATTGACTTGGCCGGCATTGCAATCAAAGTGTAGGGTGCATGCGATTGGCATTCTGGGCTGTCAACTGTTTGCTTTAAATGGCCCACGCCTTTTTCTACCACGGTTACCGTTCGCAAAATTTCGTAGAGACGTGTTGGACTGGACACAGGGATGACTTGGCAGTGATACTTCAATATCCACGCCGAGGGGAAACAGAGAATTGCTAGTTTATTAGTCATATCCATCATTTGATAAAGCCCGGTTTCGTCGTGGAAATAAAATATGCCTGGTGACACCCAAATCCGAAGATAGGGGACCTCAGAGGGACATGATGTATGTTAGTCAAAAGCCCTAATGGTAATCAGGTGCTATGAACAGCTCTGTACGAGATCATTATGGATGAGTCGCCATAGGGTTAGTTCCTACCTTCTACGGGAGGTATTGTCATTGTTCTCTTGCAAGTGTGGGAGAGTCGCAGTAGCTAATTGTTTTTACTATCTTGAGGAAATGCATCTTAAATAAAATGCATAAAAGGCTCACATGCCTAGATATATATTGCAGAGCACTAGTGTAATAAACCAGAAATGTATTGTGAGTCGCTCTCAATTTACAGTCATACTGATAACCAATCATGTATTCAATGTTCAGTGCCAAAGACATATTTCAGTATATTACCATGTAATAAGAGGTATGTTGGAATTGTAGAACCAATGACTGTTGCTAACATTGCTCAATAAGCCTTATAACAAACTTAACGGCTTTTCTGCGCGTCGGCCAATGTGCAGATTGTCGCACGAATCACATAGTTGAATTATGGTCATATACAAGACACGGTTCACTACCGTGTGATTGCAATTGATGACTAATATATAATATATATATATATATATATATATATATATATATATATATATATATATATATATATATATATATATATATATATATATCTATATATATATATATATATATATTTATAGATATATATATATGTGTATATATATATCTCCATAAATAAATATATATATATATATATATATATAATTATAACTATATATATACATATGTGTGTGTGTGTGTGTGTGTGTGTGTGTGTGTGTGTGTGTGTGTGTGTGTGTGTGTGTGTGTGTGTGTGTGTGTGAGTTTGTGTTCTGTGTTATACGTCATTACATTATGGAAGCTGTTCACTGCACTATCCTAACCATAAGTGGTTTGCAGTGTGTCATACCGTTTTGGGATGCCATTATGATACGATAGGTAAAAGACTCGCTATTGGAACAGTCTGCAATCTCGCAAGCAATACAGATCTACATGATCGTCTAAGAGTCGGAGGGGAGGTCGTCACTCTTTTAAGGAAGTTGCCCAGCTGATAATCTGATCATAATGTTGTGAATTCTTCGTTGCATTGATGACCACGTCACGTACTGACCGCATTCATAAAACAGGGCGTACAAGACCCGTGATCATTGCAGTAATTGTGTTGAGACTTTTCTGACGATAGAATTGGAGGAGAATCAAGGCGTGGGTGAGTGGCAGGGATCACGCATATTGTCTTTATTTTTCGTGTGTATGTTTTACGATTATGAAACTATGACGGAAGAGTTAATTTTCTTAATAAGTTTGTCGGAGCAGACAAAATGAATAATTCACCATGCTAGATTCGCTGAAATTGGAAGCTTTGACAGCTAATGACGAGGATGGTAATCGATCGTTGAGTCGGCTTCACCAGTAGGATAACCTAGAAAATGAAATATTGTTCCTGTTTGGTAAATATGCCCTACTAACTTAACACTGAGCACCTTCATGGAAATTATGATGCACCGTTTGTTGTCAACTACACCTGTTCCATTTAGCGCCATCGGCTTCCAAATTAACGATAATCAAGGAAGGTTTTATCAACTTTAGTTAAAATGTAAATATATACTCACTTTACGCTGTTCTTAACGAGTTCGGTCAGTGTCCGTATTGCTGATACAAATATTACTAGGACTGACAAATTACGCCTTATAGACATAGTGTTACTTGGGGTGCGTAAAATTCACTTGTTCACATCGACGGCCCTCAGATTTCTCCATCATGGTAAAGGCGTAGGTTTTGTTTTAATCTGACACCAATAAGTCTGGGTACAGTAGATCCTATATCTGATCATTTCTCAGATATGTAATATCAGGTGTGAAATAGGTCCGAAATAACCCCGAGGCTTTGGTGTCTGTTACAAGTGGTTGAAAACCATATCCTGTGCTTTTGTGCTGTAACACGTCGGTGACTTACAAATCGCACGAGAGGAAATGGATGAATCATTGTCCTAAACAGACGCAGTTATCGCTATTTTTCCAAACAGCTTACGTCAAGAACGATTGCTTACATATCAATGTCATGACAGTGCCAATACATCTTTTGTACCCAATCAGATTGCAATATAAATGCTATGACTAGTGGAGTGTCATGCCTTTGCCAGTTGCATTACTCATAACGACTTACCCCAGCAGTGCATGATTAATGTTTCCCTTGTCAACTGTTCCCCGTAAGACGATGTATTGACCCATATCCGTAACACTGTTATTCATCCAAATCATATGTGTATGTATTTGTATGGGTTAGCAAACTAACAAAGTTTGCAAAGCAATGCGCATTGTGAGTATGCCTAGAGCAATGCATCAAGTATTTGTTGGAATGATATTGGATAGCTATATATTAAAACAAAGAATCTACGCATCAATGGGCTTAAAATGTATATGCTGTACATATGGCCTCAGAACAAACTCAGAATTTCGCCGTGCCATCAGTCGTTGAGAGTGACTATTGATGTTAACACGCTGATAGTGGATTTTATTTATGCTTCCTTTGCTGTTACTAATATAGCACTGTAGAGTTCACAAGGAACGCGTAAGACCATTTGTCGTCACTATCAACCTGAGTTGGGCAGTGTGCGCTGTAGTGTCAATGCACTATTTCAAAGTGGTCGCAGTTATATATTGCTGAGTCACTACGCCATTTCACTGCCGCCATCACTGTATCCGGTCTATGAAAGCAACATCATTACAGTTATTGCATAATGAACTGTAAATCAATAACAGAAACACCACAAAAGGCCTGTCGTGGTTAGGATATTCAGTATCGTCCGAGCTGCATTCCAATTGCTGACTACGATAGAGAACTTCGTCAATCATGCCGCCAATTATCTTATGGATATTGAACGGGTAACAGTATATTCGGATCTGTTGCAAGTTGTTGTCATAGGGATAACCAAACAGTAGGGTACAGGTGGTAGCGAAATGAATTGTAGGATTGAGATTATTCAGCGCGGGCATCTAATAGGGTCAATATAACAGATATCGCTGATTTCCTGGTCATAACAATCTTGAACGAAACAGTGATAATATCACGTTGTACGCAGCTACTGTCACCTACAGAGGAGTTTGTTGAGCGTTTATTAACACATAATCCATCTAGATGCTGTTTGCGATGTAAGATACAAACCCAAACATATCCTAAGCTGGGAATAGAGCCATCATTGCATGACATAGCCCCTGTTACTTGCAGTAACATTATGTTACTGTTTGCGAGCCATTCAACATTTACCATGTCTGAGAAAATGCTGCGTTTGAATTGATTTGGTAATATAACATGACTAAATATATGTTATACAGTAACTCTGAATTATTGGGTATGTAAACTTTTATCCCGGTTATCTGTAAATACATACTTGTTCTGTTCTAAGATTGCAGGCTGTGGATAAGAACGCGTCACGTACATCGAAGTTCGGCTCTTACCCTGCGCTGCTTCAAGGCTATCAGCTTTACCTAGCCTGGTGTATGGACTGTGGACTTCCATTTACGGGGCTTGTATTTTAGCAAGCATCATTTGTCATTACTTAATAAAGTCGGCCTTCATTGTTGAATGTCATATGTGAACTCTAGTCGACGATCACTGCGTACACTGCGACGTGTTTTGTACAGGCTGTAAGCACCCAATGACACTATCCACCTAGGAATAAGATATCGAAGATGTGAAACTTAATGGACATTGAATAGATGTTACTAGTTTGGCGAGTTTTGTTACAAAAAGACATGGTAGGGTGTTGTCGGTGTCAATGCAAGATTTTCGGTAGTAATCATTTTGCAAGAAATTGGAGAGTGAAAGGATTGTCTACGATGTGTTTTGTACAGACTGTAAGCACTCCATAGTACTATGGATATAAAATGAATTAATGTTACTAGTTTAATTTTTTGACTGTTACTAGTTTGGCTTTTTCGCTAACTTTTTTACGAGGTACATCGATATTATGGTAGGGTGTTGTCGGTGTCAATGCAAGGTTTTCGGTAACAAACATTGTGCAAGAAATTGGAGAGTGTAAAAGATTGTCTGATGACATGGTCCATGTCACGATATTAGTTATATTATTGCGCAAAACGATTATATTTGCTACATCGCATCAACCATCACGACGGAACCCAAGAACAGCCTCAGCTGCACTGTTTAAATATCATTTTAAGACGCACTGTTTCACAATGGTAACAATGTGACAATCACTTGCTTCTTCAGCGGTAAAGTAACGGCTTGTGCACAGTGTCTTGTACACGACCTTAATTCAGTTATGTAATTCGCTCGACAATCTGCGCATAGATCGACGCAGCAAAGCCGTTGAAGTATGTTTATAAGGCTTATTGAGCAATGTTCGCACCAGTCATCATTGATTCTTCAATTCCCATATACTTCTTATTACATGGTAATATGCTTAAAAAGGACTGATTACGGTCAGAGCTATCGACTGACATACATCATGTGCCTCTGAGGACCCATATCTTCGGCTTCGGGCGTCCCGAGGCACATTACTTTTTCACGACGAAACCGGACTGTGCCAAATGATGGAAATAACAAATAAACCAGCAATTCTTTTTTTCCACTTGGCGGGGACATTGAAGTATAATCCCTGTTGTCTGCCTAACACTTCTCCTTCCATTACTGCGAGCATTATCTGTTATGGCAAAGAACAAGAGTCATTTGATGCATATATTTGACTGAAATGAATGGCAATCGGATGCACTCAACACTTGATTGAATTGTAAGTATGAGAGCCGATTAGATATAGATCAAGAAACTATGAAAAGATATACATCGTTATCAATGATGCAATGTTGGCAGCCCTTGGTAATTCCAAAGATTGTAAAGCCAATATTTATTTGATATATAGAGTTGGTTACAGTAGCTCATGATTAATTTATAACAGCGTTAATTACAGTAGCTCATGAGTGACATAGCATTTCGATATAACGAGGTGATTGTTGTGCATTCGATGACAACTCTGGGAACTGTAAATTTAATTTTCCACCTTTTGGTGACATTTAGGGGAAGCAAAAGAAGATTGCAGATGCTTCTCATTGAGCGAATCATGATTCTGTCAGAAATGCGCCGTAGGTAAGTACAGACGTTTCGGGGGATTGTTGCTTCTGATTTCTTATATGTGCACATTTAATAATGGTTACAGGGGTTGACGAGCAGTGGAAGCGTTTGCGGTAGTAACTAGAGATGAGCACAGATCACGATCAATACAATATATATATATATATATATATATATATATATATATATATATATATATATATATATATATATATATATATATATATATATATATATATATATATATATATATATATATATATATATATATATATATATATATATATATATATATATATATATATATATATATATATATATATATATATATATATTTAACTTTAACTTGTCGAATAGATATAGGCATAAAATGTTCCATTACTTGCTATAATATCTATATAAACAGGAAATTATCGTCGTCATTTTACATGTGACTTGATAATGGAAGCGTTGGATATGCATCAAATATGACTATGCCACAAATGAATCTGCAGCTATATTGCCGGCATTGCGATTAGTGGATCCTTTTCTGGAGCGATGTCAAAATGTTATGGGAAAATGCAAACATGTTCCACAATGACAATATTATGCAATGTGCAGGCACTTGGGATCAGCAGACCATTTTTACACGTTCCATCGCTGCAATGCAGGCATATGTTGCACATATAATGTAGGTTGAGGAGAGTAGAGAATCACTCGTAAGTCGAGTTTACCTCAATGTTCGCATTTAGACCCTTAGCACCTACTACTATATCCATGAACACTTTGAATCCTTACGATCTGTATACATGGCTGTGTCTTTATTGCAAGTCTGATTAGGTGGAGTTGATCACGGAACATCCGCCAATTGTCTTTTCCCGTTATATATCAGCAGACAAACGACACGAGAATTAGCAGCGGGAGAGTCGTCTGTCGACACTATTGCCACAGTAGCTGCAATTTGTGTGCGTAAATGAGGCAGAAATTCTGATTGGTTTTAGAAATTAATAGGTGCAAGATAATACACTTATTCATTGCAATGGCGTCGATGCAATTAGAATCAAATGCTAGATCTCAATGTGTTCCTTATTTTAATGCAGGTTGGGTCATTTAATGCAACATCGACATCATTAACTTCATTATTATGAGGATAGCCAGGGACGTATCTTGCTTATCGGGGTTTTGTTGCCTGTCCTGATTGCCTAGGTCAACATTGAGGAGACCGCGAAGCAGTCCGCCAGATTGTGTTGTCAATGATTCTCAGACACTGAAGATGAATGAGTTAAGGGGGTACGTAGCAGACTCCATTGAGTCGCGGATATCATCTTTACTTATGTAATATGTTTGTGTGTGTATGGATATCGTCCTCCTTACATTCGAGTCCCACAATGATCATAGGGAAGCATCAAGTCCATCCAGGGAAGCACTGAGGCTCACGGCATAGATGAGGTACAAACACAGCATTCACATACCTATTCCGCCGAAATAATCAACTATCCCATGATTACAACACGTTACGCAACCGTCTTCAGTTGCCTTAAAGACATAGCCATGTTAATCAATAGCATCGCAAAATGCTTATCGATTAACATTATTCCGCTGTCTAGTTTGTGGAATGAGATTATGCACGAGGTGGAAGCTACTATAGATGTAGTGTTGGCGACGATTTGGTTTACAACACATATAATAAGTTGTGGCGCTTTATTTGTGTCGTATTATCCAATAAACCGGGGGCATGATGTTTGTGTTTACTTTGCACTATAATATAAGATACAAGAAGCATGAATATTCTTGCAATGCGATATATTTGATTGCATTATTTCTAAACCTTTGTCCTAGCCTGTCATAGGCTGTCGACAAGAGTATGTTGACAAAGAGAGAACGGTGCAGAGCTCATTCCTCGTACAACCATCAGATCCTTAGCTTAAAATGAGCCACCGTCATTGATCATTACAAACTTTTCGACTTGATATATGCCAGTGACAGATGGATAACACAGTGCCATGAATATCTAGTCATCTAGAATCAGCTCAAACTAGCATGTGATCTCACGCTGGCAGTAGATCTGGATAATTTCACCCAGTGCACTTGTGGAATCATTATCATAAATCTATGTAAAACATCACGCCCACAAACTGAGCCATTTGAACTGAATAACAGGCTTAGGCCACTAACATGTATAGACAAATACTTTGGAAATAGTCCAAACAGCATTGGGCAATTTCTTACGACCGAACATAAAGGGCCTACATAGTAAGACCAAGCTGCCCCCAATATGTGTTTTTGGCACAGGTGCTATTGGTGCAGTCCTAGCAATGCTTCATTGGTGAGGCCTTAGGGGAGGCTGCTATGGACCTATTTATAACATACCCGCGCTATATAGATAAACGGCTGCCTTGCACCTATTTAATCAATGAGTTATCTATTTACGCTTTGAGTCATTCAGTGGGGGTCCTTGTGGACGAAATGACTCCCCTGTTCTTTCTTCCTGTCGAGTGCTAACAAGTGAATCGGAATCACCTTTGATTATGTCTAACTTTTGTTCCTATATTATATGGGTACGTACACAATCACGGACGCACACCCAGACACACACTCCCACACACGTCCCCCCCCCCCCCACACACACGTAACACGATTTCGAAACCCTTGCATTATGCGCATAATTAGGTTCAGCTCAGTGTGGCAAATCGCAACCACCATGACGTAATTGATACATATTTTGCAAGGTGTTTCTGATAAACTATTGATACTTAATGCCAGGTGTAGTATTTTGATGCTCAAATAATGCACTTGAAGTAACATGATATGGGCATGTTGCTTGCGTTATTGCCCCGTCACAATTATTTTTATTCCAGTTATTCCACTTTTATATTACAACATGACCGGTTATCATTTAATGCTATTACATGACAAACTAGGTGACACCTAATGCATGTAGATTCGGCATCAACTAAACCTTTGTAATCATTGTGAGGAAAGCGGGCTTGATTTATGATCGACTTGTCCGAGATTGTCCAGCCAGGTGTGTGCATGGTTTTGAAGACGCTCGTGTAGGTAGCTGAGATGAGTTTATCAGCGGATGCTGCACGTTCTAGTATTTGAATATTACACGCATAATTGAACATGATAGATGAAAATCGTTTGTGGTTCCTTCCTGAGACCATATCCATTCGGGCACCTGCTCTTATTGTGAATTAATTTTGGCTATAAACTCAACAAAACGCAACCGTGACATTAAGCGTCAGAATGGATCCAGTGCCGTGTAATCAATATCTCAGCACTCACATACTCGCAGTTCTATCTGATGCTTGCGCTGCGCTTGAGATCAAAATTTTGCGGTCCATTAGCAGGTTATCCGATGTCGGTCACAACCAAAGCAGATTTGAGGGACAAAGTCTGTCGCATTCACCCAATCAACCGTTATAGGGCCAGGCAAACAGCCACACACAGATGTTGGTGATACGTGACCTAAACTGTTATCATCGTTGCCAATACAAATGCATTATCGGACCTGTTTATTTATTATTTGAACACTCGAAGAAAAGTCTGCACAGCAGTGTTACATATTACGAAAAATTTCATGACTCATGCGCGGTATTTTGGAACGAACACCAAACAATGATTCAGGTTTATTGTAGCTTTGAGAGCTGTAGCAGTTTACATGAGTTTTTTCAATGGCAAACATAGACGTGATCCATAAAACCACACCGTGTTCAGATGGGCTTTTTAGTTGAAGGAAAATGCTGCTTAAAGGAACTAAATAATTCAAAAGAAACACCCTATCTCTGTACGACCAATGTACTTGTTAGCTGTCGTTATGCTATGGTAAAATCGGTGTCTAGAATGCCGCCTATAGTGTGTACCATAAATTGATTAATTGCTGCCCACTTCGTTCGCGCAGACAACATAGTCCGATGATACGTAGCATCACATCGGTGATGTATGCGTTTTCCTGATGAGCAAATGTGGATTCAAGTACAATATTAGAAACATTACAAAGGTGATGTGTGCACTCCTATGACGTCACTTCAGGTGGCAACATCAATCCTTATTACAAGATATAAGACTTTCGTAATGCATAGCATTAATGGATAAACAAGCAGGTAGTACATGCAAAAATCTGCATATGGTTTGGAAAAATGCAATCCACCATTGACATGGCTTATGACATGTGAATAGATATATGTACATGTATATGTACAAGCATATGTCTATTGGCCGAGCTATGATATGGTTTTGTACGTAATAAGCCTCCTCGAGAGCTCATTGGTAGCATGACAGAACAAGTAACTACCTTTTGGCCATCGTAATTTCTAATACTTAATGCAATTTAATCGGAAAATCTTTTGTCGTTATCAAATTATCATGAATTCAAAATATTGTCAATTATCTTCGTGGTAAAGAAGTTAGGGTAAGATCATCTTAAAAAACATTCATCTGTTCGTGACTGAGACGCATTGACAACGCAATCTAGCGGACTGCCTCGCGGTTTCCTCTGTCATAAGCTGTGAAGATAAATATCAATCTAGGAAATCAGGACACTCAGCAAAATCCAGATATCATGACGTTAATCATGACGATGGTGCATCAAATGACCCCACCTGTAACAAATTAGGGACCTATTGAGATCGAGTATTTGTTTCTAATTGCATCGAAACCATTGCAAAGAATGAGTGTGTTACCTTGCACCCAATTATATCTAAAGTCAATCAGAGTTTCTGCCTCATTTACGCACACAGGTTGCAGCTACTATGGCAATAGTGTCGACAAACTACTCTCCCGCTGATATTTGTCGTGTCGTTTGTCAAGTAATACATAACGTAAATAAGACAATTAGCGGACATTGTGGCATTTACCATGCACGTGATATTGCGTACCACAGTAATACCTTTTGACTCAACTAAATGCAATAACGCGGAGCTCAAATGAGTTTGGAGTGCCAGTGTTCAAATATATAGCTATGTTGCAGATAAATTACCTGCTTTCGCGAATGCTGTTACATAAAGTTCAGTTTGCTTTGACGCTCACGAGTCAACGAACTCAATAAAAGCTGCTTGTTGATGGCGGTTTGATGCTGATTGCAATGTTTGTTACTTACTTTATGATATTATGTAATGCAAAGAACCGTTAACAAATATTAAACGCCCATTTATTAGAACCTTGAGCCGCTCAGAGCTGCTGATACTAGAATCAATGTTCAAATGTACGGCTGAAACGTATATGTTGAGCTTGGATCTGAAACAGAAGAATGTCATGGTTGTAATTGCAGAAAGCCAAGAGTTAATTCATCAGATGGATTGAGCCCTTTGAGTAGCCACTTCGGCCAACAATCCATATATCCCAATCATTTTAATGAAATGCAGACTAAAAACAGGCAAATTTATCCTGTTTATTCGTGCATTTACAGTCCTGGAATAATTGCAACGACTGAAGTTAGTGTAATATACCAATACATAATGAGCGTGCAGCAATGTAAGTGAACGCCATGAACCGACACGTGTTCTGTCCAACCGACGAAGAAGAAATCGAGCAGACAAGAACAATGTCTTACTATCCTGTAGCTCATTTGAAATTGTCACAAATTAGCGCATCAATGTTGCATAGATAATGAGCCCCCCATTGTTTAATAACATATGCCTGAATGACAGAGATAAGTCATTCTTGACTGTTGTGTATGTTTCAATGAGTGTGACACTCGTTGCGTTGTGAACAATTATCCATCGTTTAATTTAAGGTTTAGCATTTATCATTGGGCCGATTATCACACTGAATATTTTCATGAAATAACTTATTTGGTACAAGATTATGTTGCCTACTTCAATACGGTAACCGTTTTACGTGTTAACTATTGGGAGTCCTAGAACCTTTATGCACCCATGTCGTCAGTTCGCTTTTCAATATGCAGACACTTTCCAAATGGTAGTATTCTCTTGTCCACACCGATAGTACGGAACATTGTGTATGAAAAGGCAATGAATAAGGTAATTATCAATTTTACAACAAATGGATGGATGCAAATACGAAATTTACAAAACAGCGTGCATTATTAGGATTCGCAAACGTACATTTGCAAACACAGGTTATGCGATGCCAATGATCAAATTGCGCCCACATTACTGTCATTGCTTATAAACCAATGCACATTTCTGCTTAGTTTACCCTACACATTGTCTTTACAAGTAACTGTCAGATATATTGCCATCAAGATTAGTGAACACAATCACAGCGAAAATAACACCATTTGTATGGAGAATTGACAAGTGTATGTTTATCCGCTACTTACTATAAAGGTGTTGGTTCTTAGTCAATGCCAAATTATCGTCAATTCTTGAATAATATATCATGATTTTATGCCATATGTTTCCATCCCCTCCCAGCCTAAAAATTTTTTTTTTAAAAAAATCACATTAAAGCGAACCAGTTATTGCTTGGATACAAAAAACAGTGTAAAGGTATGCACGATACTTTCGCCGATATACATCACATGGATTGCTATGCTTAGACCCAAGAGATATTCATTGATTCCCTGGCAATGTTAACTTTGGCCTACAAGCTAAACCTAGACCAATTTATGTTTTGTTGCGATATATTTGGGATAAAGTTTATCGCAGCATTAATATTCGCGTCGTTTTGGGCTCACGAACAAAAATCAAAGATGAAACAGGAAATGAATGACATTTTGCACACTAGCTTAATGTCACATGTTACATCTTTCATCAAGTTGTTCTGTACAGCGTTTGTCGTCTGACGTGTGCGTCAATAATGCTTTTGTTGAATTTTTAAACGACGCGTGAAGAATGAGCAATCTCTCGGATATTACACTGGGCAAATTATATGCACGGCCACGCCTACACAGTAAAACCAATGCTTGTTCATTGTTACTTAATGTAGAATAGTGGCAGCATTACTTGACCGATGATCTGCGCCATATGTCTCCTAAGCAGATCAGACGAGTCGACTGAACTAAAACTGTATCTACTTCTGTTATTCGCGCCAACCAACACATGTGGAATTCAAATCGTAGGGGAAATGAAAGCAATTCGCCCGTCTAAACAAAAGCTGTTGATCAATATCTGCACAGACTAACAACAGCAGATATAAATTTCCCGCAAATGCTTTAATTTTCATACCGATGATCATTTGGTAACAAAGTACTCTCCGAGTAATATCCACACTGACGTAAGCTCACATGCAGTATGTTGTTGGTGCCCACCTGCATTAGACAATACTTGGTACGAATTGCAAATGCATTTTCCAGCGGCGCGCGTACCTTAATATTCACTTATTTGCCTGCGTTAATGTTAATAACTTTGGTTGCGCAGTTCTTTCTGGCAATCTTTCTACACGTCGGATTTATTATAACGGCTGCTGTTCGGGCCAGCAATCTAACAGAATTACATACAAAGCATGTTCTATAGTAATTCCTAAAATATTTGGTTTATCATTTTCCTTTCCTCTATGGTCAACATCAGCCCGCTGTTTGACGAGGATGTTATATCATCGAAAAAATTGTGACGAAGGAAAAAGAGGGAGGCATCGATATCAATATCGAACTGAAGAGCATGCTGTTTATACTGTGCTCACTGCGATTTCATGTCAGTCATAGAAACCATCAGTACAATTGAATTAAGGATGGTTAATTCAATATAAAGCACAATTTAGGCTTCAAGATAGCAAATTGCCAAAGTTCTAATAAACCGCCCTTAACATTCAGATAGAAAAGAGGGTATGGACAGTAATATCATAGCGGGTATTGTCTTGTAATTGTACAGCACCAGTACTCTTGTTGATCAATATTATCACTGTTTAACATTAGATTCCAGTGTATTAAGATAATCTCGGTAAACTTGCCTCTACGTTGTTTAATAGATTGAGGCGAAATAAATAAGTGAAAGCTTATGTAAGATTCATTGTCGTCCATTACTTGGTTGTGATAGGAATATACTGATGCCACATTAGACGATGCAATACCGGAATCTGTAGGCGATAATAAGCCATGCATACAATGAGGTGCAGGTGTTGCATATAAATGAGCATACCAGGGCATGTAACACCATTGTAGCAATGAATCATCGACCAGCACTACGGCAACTGACAATGCTCATTAGGCCTTAATTCATATCTGTTGCTGTTCAACGAAGGCTTAACTACATGGTAGTCTGGTCATCAATACTATTGGTTTTTAATGTCGCATTATCCTGCCTGGGGTCTGCTACAGTTGTGAATATCTGGTGACATTGTAGGATTTTGCATGGTATCATGATGTCATCGTTCATGCTTCGCTTGTGCCCATTAGACCTTTATTTCCTTGTTGAAGATATGTTGCTGTTTCAAGCTAGTATAGAAATGTAATTAGCTGAAAAGTTCTAAGCGACGGAGTCATATTCTATTAAGGCTAAAAGCATATCGATCGTCTAAGTGCATACGTTAATTCGCTAATGTATATTATAATGAAATCCAATCACCACAGTGATGTACAGGCTTCTTGAACGGGCTTCTGCCACCTTTTATACTCTTTCAGACACATCCTCAGACTAAAAGAACCAGACCATTAATAGTCAAATGATTCCGTCTGCAATTGCGGCAAAAGCGGATGTCAATGATAAAACTGAAAATTTGAAAAGGATTGTGGCAAATTAGTAAGTTATCACACATCAGTAAAACATACACGCATTGACTCCCATTCATGCAGCGTTTCAGCTTATGAAGTCAACGCGGATAGTACACTTTCACATTGGGAAGTACTAATGGATGATAATAAGTTAGTGTAACATATTATTAAGCATTGGGTCCCGTTGAAAACAAATGTTAATGGTAACATTGTTTTTCTTTTTAAGATGCGTGTTCGATTAATAATATAAATATTCATCCTACTTTCAGAAAATTGCGTATGAAGCAGTCGCTCTGAGCGAGTATATATTTTCGGACAACCCCAACTTTCGTAGTATCGCATTCCAATTAAAAATATATTTTAAGTTTTTATATATCTGTATTCCCATCCAAGGTGACAGCTAAACTTGGCCAAGTTGTAGTAAAATAGACACAATAACAAACTCTGCAATAAATCACAGATAATCTGCGGCAAATAAATCTGATATAAGTCATTCACAAGCTAATAAAACTAACGTTTTCTATCACCAACATTTTTCAAAGAGAACCTAGGAAATTACTAGCCACGGACAAAGTTTTACATCCAAGATAAAAGTTTTTCTAATGCAAACAATTCTGTCCTTGTATCCGGTTTAGTAGCTGAACATGCACGGGTGTGTTCATGTTTCACGTCATGTAATCGTGACACTAATACAGTTGTATATAAGTGGCGAGGCTGTGGAATGCCGTATTTGCGTTAGGACGTATACTTACTGATTTATGCATCGACACTGTTGAACTGTTCACTGGTCGTAACTTTGATTCTTGGGATGGTTCAAGGGAATAGTAACTTCTGTCATCGTCGACCAAATGGTTACGGTTCGGTATGCATTATTTATCGCACTACACAAAGCCAATTAGGCGCGCCAGGGGGTTGGTTGCCTAGGTAATGTCTACAGTAGATTCAATGTATATGTGCCCCAGTTCAAGGCAAACGTAGTTTTCGTCACATTTTGTTCGAAGGATTGGTCTTTAAAAATACTCCAGACAACCAGACCCTAATCGTATTGCGCCGGAGGTTAATATATCGGTATTGCTGCGAATTATTGATAATGTTAGTTCTACAAAATACTCATGCTATGTACAGTTCCTTGCATTTTTATCCAGTCGCAATTTGCAGTAGCCTTATGCCCTACATGGCATTATTGTGTTACCGTAATTAAGCAGCACTTTTCATATTGTGTATTAAGAGTGCATCTGGAGATCCACACGAGCGAAACAGTGGTTCACACAATGTGTTAAGATGTATAAGCGCCACATTTTGGAAACTATTATTTTCATACTTTGGCTTCGACTTGACTAAATCGCGATGCGTATTATTGACTTGGCCGGCATTGCTGTCAACTGTATGCTTTAAATGACCCACGCCTTTTGCTACCACGGTAACCGTTCGCAAAATTTCGAAAATACGTGTTGGACTGGACACAGGGATGACTTGACACTGATACTTAAATGCCGACGCTGGGGGGAAACAGAGAATTGCTAGTTTATTAGTCATATCCATCATTTGTAAAAGCCCGGTTTCGTCGTGGAAATATAATGCGCCTGGAGACGCCTGAAGCCGAAGATATGGGTCCTCAGAGGGACATGATGTATGTTAGTCAAAAATCAGGTGCTATGACCAGCTCTGCAAGAGATCATTATGGATGAGTCGCCATAGGGTTAGCTCCTACCTTCTACGGGAGTTATTGTCATTATTCTCTTGCAAAAAGTGGGAGAGTCGCAGTAGCTAATTGTTTTTACTATCTTGAGGAAATGCATAAAAGGCTTACATGCCTAGATATATATTGCAGAGCACTAGTGTAATAAACCAGAAATGTATTGTGAGTCGCTCGTAATTTACAGTCATACTGATAACCAATCATGTATTCAATGTTAAGTGCCAAAGACATATTTCAGTATATTACCATGCAATAAGAAGTATGCTAGAATTGGAGAACCAATGATTGTTGCAAACATTGCTCAATAGGCCTTATAACAAACTTAACGGCTTTTCTGCGTCGGCCAATGTGCAGATTGTCGCGCGAATCACATAGTGTAATTATGATCATATACAGGACACTGTTCACTACTGTGTGATGGCAATTGGTGACTAATATATGTATATATATATATATATATATATATATATATATATATATATATATATATATATATAGATAGGGATATATATATATATATATATATAAATATATAAATATATATACATATATATATATGTATATAAATATCTATATATATATATATATATGTATGCATATAAATATATATATATAAAATTATATCTATATATATACATATATGTATGTATATATATATATATTTATATATATATATATATATATTAAAAGATATATGCAGATTATATTATAGATATATTTATATATATTTATATGCATATATATATATATATTTATATATGTATATATATTTATATGTATATTTATATATATTTACACACATATATATATATTAATATTAACATATATATGCATATATATAAAAATATATTTATATATATATATATATATGTGTGTGTGTGTGTGTGTGTGTGTGTGTGTGTGTGTGTGTGTGTGTGTGTGTGTGTGTGTGTGTGTGTGTGTTTGTGTACTGTGTTATACCTCATTACATTATGGAAGCTGTTCACTGCACTATCCTAACCATAAGTTGTTTGCAGTGTGTCATACAGTTTAGGTATGCCATTACGATACGATAGAAAAAAGGCCCGCTATTGAGACAGTCTGCCATCTCGCAAGCAATACAGATCTGCATGATCGTTTAAGAGTTCGAGGTGAGGTCGTCACTCTTTGAAGGAAGTTGCGTTGCCCAGCTGTTAATCTGATCATAATGTTGTGAATTCTTCGTGGCATTGATGACCACGTCACTTATCGACCGCTTCCTTAAAACAGGGCGTACTGGTTCGCTGAAATTGGATGCTTTGACAGCTAATGACGAGGATGGTATTCGATCGTTGAGTTGGCTTCACCAGTAGGAAAACCTAGAAAATGAAATATTGTTTCTGTTTGGTAAATATGCCCGACTAACTTAAGACTGAGCACCTTCATGGAAATTATGATGGACTGTTTGTTGTCAACCACACCTGTTACATTTAGCACCATCGGCTTCCAAATTAGCGATTATCAAGGAAGGTTTTATCAACTTTAGTTAAAATGTAAATATATACTCACTTCACGCTGTTCTTAACGAGTTCGGTCAGTGCCCGTATTGCTGATACAAATATTACTAGGACTGACAAATTACGCCTTATAGACATAGTGTTACTTGGGGTGCGTAAAATTCACTTGTTCACATCGACGGCCCTCAGATTTCTCCATCATGGTAAAGGCGTAGGTTTTGTTTTCATCAGACACCAATAAGTCTGGGTACAGTAGATCCTATATCTGATCATTTCTCAGATATGAAATATCAGGTGTGAAATATGTCCGAAATAACCCCGAGGCTTTGGTGTCTGTAACAAGTGGTTGAAAACCATATCCTGTGCTTTTGTGCTGTAACACGTCGGCGACTTACAAATCGCACGGGAGGAAATGGATGAATCATTGTCCTAAACAGACGCACACTGAAGGGGTTATCGCTATTTTTCCGAACAGTTTACGTCAAGAACGATTGCTTACATATCAATGTTGTGACAGTGCCAATACATCTTTCGTACCCAATCAGATTGCTATAGGAATGCTCTGACTAGTGAAGTGTCATGCCTTTGTCAGTTGCATTACTCATAACGACTTGCCCCAGCAGTGCATGATTAATGTTTCCCTTGTCAACTGTTCCCCGTAAGACGATGTATTGACATGGCACTCCATGCTACACCCATATCCGTAACACTGTTATTCATCCAAATCATATGTGTATGTATTTGTATGGGTGAGCTAACTAACATAGTGTGCAAAACATGGCGCATTGTGAGCATGCCAAGAGCAATGCATCAAGTGTTTGTACGAATGATATTGGTTTGCTATATATTAAAACAAAGAATCTACGCATCAATTGGCTTAAAATGTATATGCTGTACATATGGCCTCAGAACAAACTCAGAATTCCGCCGTGCCATCAGTCGTTGAGAGTGACTATTTATGTAAACACGCTGATAGTGGATTTTATTTATGCGTCCTTTGCTGTTACTAATATAACACTGTAAAGTTCACGAGGAATGCGTCCGACCATTTGTCATCAATATCAACCTATGTTGGTCAGTGTGCGCTGTAGTGTCAATTCACTATTTCAAAGTGGTCGCAGTTATATATTGCTGAGTCACTACGCAATTTTACTGTGTACAAAGGGTAATCAACCGTCGGCAGCCATCACTGTGTCAGGTGCATTACAGCAACATTATTACAGTTATTGCTTTATGAACTGTAAATCAATAACAGACAGGCCTGGCGTTGTAAGGATATTCACTTTCGTCCGAGCTGCATTCCAATTGCTGACTACGACAGAGAACTTCGTCAATCATGCCGCCTATTATCTTATGGATATTGAACGGGTAACAGTATATTCGCAATAATATGTAGGATTGCGATTATTCAACGCGAGCAGGTAATAGGGCCAATATAACAAATATCGCTGATTTCTTGGTCATATCAATCTAGAACGAAACAGTGATAATATCACGCTTGCAAGCAGCTACTGTCCCCTACAGCGAAGTTGAGCGTTTATGTTTGCACAGTGGTTTTTATAATCCACACCGTCCCTTCTATGCCACTATTTAGGGACATATTGCGAATCAGCACTTGTCTGAATCAGCACTTGTCCGAATCAGCACTTGTCCGTATCAGCGACGAGCAAATCAGCAAAAGAGAGGGACCATAGATATGACGCGAGTCCTACCCAATAGCTGCAGATGGATATTGCGCGCCTGATTAAATGCTAGGAAATGTGTGTCAACAAACCTTTTATGCCGAATTTGACAGCTGCGATTGACATTAAACGGTGCTTTATACGCGAGAATGAGGAGCTTCGTGAATTACTAGCAAAGTGTATGGTATCCGCACAAACAGCATGTTATGTCCGCTGTCATTGCTGAGAGAATCGACCCATAATTGTCAACGCAGGTACATTCTACATCACCACGCGTAACCTCTCAGGATTTTCATTATATCACCGTGGCACATTCGAGCATATAACAGCATGAATGTTAATGATCCCAATACACGTCACATAACACTAACCGTTAACACAATCAAATCAGGTTTACAGTCAAAATATTTTAGCATATAGCCGGAGGGATATTTGCCTTATTCATATTCCAAGCCATCGACAATTCATGCAGTAAATAGGGGATGACGTTAATATTATTCATTCAGGTTTTGTAGAGGAACAAATACAAACCATGTCATCAGAAGTCATCACGGTTAACGAGAGATTACATAAGAAGTATCAAATCCTTTAAACAATGATTTGCATATTGTTAAATCCAAGGATTCTATTTCATATATAATAACACTAGTGATTATTTAATATATTTACAATATTCTGTGTGGCTTTCCGGTCCAACACGTTCCTGCCAATTCAGTGAATGCTTGCCTATGCATTAGCAACCGGATCTTTGTTGAGCGATAGCATCTATAGTGGTAAATAAAAACATTTCATCCATGAAACTGGCCTTGTATGTCATATATGTATAAGGTTGCTATACCTAAAAATTCAAGGTGGTTGTGCAAGTGATTAGTGATCCCTACATGCTGGTCACCCCTATTGCTACCACTACAACAAACCACAATGAATGACTGCCGTTACCACTAGATATACAAACAATAACTTTCTTCCTGTCATCATACACAGCCTTATTATCCAGTTTCTTATTCTTTAAAAATGTGATTTGCAATGAACATTGAGTATATGATCGGTTATCAGTATGATTGTACTTTGAGAAGGACACAAGTGCTCTACTTTTTATATATCGGCATTTAAGCCTTCTATGCATTGCCCACAGATAGTAGACACAAATAGCTACTACAACTCCTCCATATTTACAAGAGAATAATGACAATACATCCCGTAGAAGGTAGGAGCTAACCCTATGGCGACTCATCCATATGATATCTTACAGTGCTGGTCATAGAACCTGATTACCGTCAGAGCTATTGATTGATATACATCATGTCCCTCTGAGGTCCCATATCTTCGGCTTCGGGTGTCTCCAAGGCACATTACATTTCAACGACAAAACCAGGCTGTGCCAAATGATGGATATAACAAATAAAACAGCAATTCTCTGTTCCCCCTTGGCGTGGACATTTAAGTACCAGCTTCGAATGATCCCTGTTGTCAGTCCAACACATTACTGCGAGCATTATCTGTTGTGGCAAAGAACTAGACTCATTTGATGCATATATTTGACAGCACTGGATCGGATGCACCCTACATTTTGATTGTAATGTATGTATGAGAACCGATAAAAAATTAGGTCAAGATATTATGAAAAGATATAAATCGTTATTTATATTGCAGTGTTGGCAGTCCCTGGTAATTCTATATATGGTAAAGCCAATATTTATTTGATATATAGAGTTTGGTTAATTTACAACAGCGTTAATTACAGTAGCTCGTGAATGACTTATAGCATTTCGATATAACGAGGTGATTGTACATAAATTTAATTTTCCACCTTTAGGTGCCATTGCGATTATTGGATCCTTTTTGTGTGTAATGAACCAATGATATGGGAACATCCGCCAATTGTCTCATCTCTATTATATATCACCAGACAAACGACACCAGAATTAGCTGCGGGAGAGTTGTTTGTAGACACTACTGCCACAGTAGTTGCAATTTGTGTGCGTAAATGAGGCAGAAGCTCTGATTGGTTTTAGAAATTATTGGCTGAAAGGTAATACACTTATTCATTGCAATGGCGTCGATGCAATTAGAATCAAATGCTAGATCTCAATGTCTTCCTTAGTTTAATGCAGGTTGGGTCATTTAATGCAACATCGACATCATTAACATCTTTATTATGAGGATAGCCAGCGACGTATCTTGCTTATCTGGGTTTTGTTGCGTGTCCTGACTGGCTGGGTCGACATTTATCTTCATCGGATTATGACAGAAGAGGAAACCGCGAGGCAGTCCGACAGATTGCGTTGTCAATGCGTCTCAGACACTGAAGATGAATGATTTAAGGAGGTAAGAAGCAGATATCATTAAGTCATGCATATCATCTTTACTTAAGTAATATGTTTGCGTTCACGGCCATCGTCGTCCTTACAGTGGAGTCCCACAATGATAATAGGGAACCATCAAGTCCATCCAGAGACGCCCTGAGGCTCACGGCATAGATGAGGTATAAACAAAACATACACATACGTATTCTAACCAATGATAACACTATGTTGCGCAGCTGTCTTCAGTTGCTTTTCACCAAAGAGCCTTAAGGACATTAATAAAAATATTTGGTTTACAAGACAAATAGTAACTTGTGGCGCTCTATTTGTGTCGTTTTATTCGACAATCCAGGGGCATGACGTTTTGTAACTTTGCACTGTAATATAAGAATCAAGATATATGAATATTCTTGCAATGCGATATATTCTATTGCATCATTTCTAAAACTTTGTCGTCGTCTCAATTGACAGTCTCTCGACAAGAGTATGTTGACAAAGAGAGAACGGTAAAAAGCTCATTCTTCGTGCAACACAACAACTTAGTTTAAAATTGGCCGCCGTCATCGATAATTTTCCACTTGATATTTACCAGTGACAGATAGATAACACAGTGCCATAACTATCTAGTCATCCTGAATCAGCTCAAATTAGCAAGTGATCTCACGTTGGCAATAGACCTGGATAATTTAAAATTGCAAAGTGTCGAATCATAATCATATAATTATGTCAAATATCACGCCCACAAACTCAGCCATTTGAACTGATTTGCAAGCTTCGGCCATTTAGTCACTAGCATGTATAGACAAATACTTCGGAAATATTCCAGACAGCATTATGCACTTTGCTACGACAGAACATATAAACCCTACATAGTAGGACCAAGCTGCTCCCAATATTTATTTTAAAGGCAGGTGATATGTCTTTATAAGCTATAATGAGCCCGTATTATAACTCTACAAAGGTTATTGGTGTTTTGATATCTACAGATTTAATTAAATAGGTGCCGGCTAAGAAGTGATTAATGAATATCGGTCAAACATTCAGTCGACGAGACAGCGTACCCCAAGACAATTTAAAGTACATCCCAACCGGCTCCATGGAAAAAAAACTGGTCATTCACAACGCTCAACCCGAAAAGCAGCAAAACGATAAAGTTATCCCTTCAGTCGTACCAAAGGATAAATCATTGCCTTTGATAGGTTAACCACAGAACATATTTTAGGAGGCAGCAGCGATTGTCATTCTACCACATGGATTCCCTAGTGCTCTAAAGAGAGCCTAACATGCTAAGAGAGATGATCTATTAGGTTGGTGCAGTCCTAGCAATGCGTCCTTGGTGAAGCCCAAGGGGAGGCTGCTATGGACCTATTTATAACATACCCGCGCTACAAAGATTAGCGGCTTCCTTGTACATATCTGATCAATGATTTATCTATTTACGCTTTGAATCAGTCAACGGGGTCCTTGTGGACGAATTGACACCCCTATTCCTTCTCCCTGTCGAGTGCTAATAAGTAAATCGGAATCATCTGTGATTAAGTCCAACTTTTGTTCCTTTGTCATATTGGTACTTAAATAATCTCGGACACCCATCCACCCACATATCCACCCAATTAAAACCCCCCCCCCACACACACACACACACACACACACACACACACACACACACACACACACACACACACACACACACACACACACACACACACACACACACACACACACACACACACACACACACACACACACATATCACGACAAACCTTTGCACATGCACAAAACTAAATTCACCGAGTTTGTCAAATCGCCGCCACCATGGTGTAATTGATATATTTGTTTCTGATCAAACGATTTCGCCAGGTGTAAATGCACTTTGCATTATTTTGTCTCAATTTCAGTTATTTTAATTTCAGTTATTCTACTTTTCCAGTGTAACATGACCAGTTATTCTTTAAAGCTTATTACATGACCAATTAGCTGACACCTAATGCAAGTAGATTCAGAACCATTCTTATCATTGTGAGGTAAGCAGGCTTGATCCATGATTGACCGGTCCGAGATTGTCCAGGCAGGTGGGCGTATGGCTGTAAGACGCTCGTGTGGGTGGTTAAGATGAGGTTATCAGCGGATGTTGCTCGTTCTAGTATTTAAATGTTACAATAAACAAATATATTTACACGCATAATTGTACATCATAGATGAAAATCGTTAGTGGTTCCTTCCTGGGACCATTTACATTCATGCACCTGATCTTACTGTGATTAATCTCGGCTATAAACTCAACGAGACGCAAACGTGACCTAAAGGGTCACAATGGATCCATTGCCATGTAATCAAAATCTCAGCACTCACATACTCGCAGTTCTATCTGATGCTTGCGTTGTGCTGGACATCAAAATTGGTGCAGGACAGAAGTCTCTCGCATTTCGCATTCACCCAATCAGCCGTTGAATATGGCCAGACAAACAGTCGCACACAACTGTTGGTGATACCTGACTTAAGCTGTTATCATTGGTTGTCACCGTCCAGTGAGGTCTGCATAGTGGTGTTGAGTTGGTAATTTTTGTCTCCAAAAAATAGAACGTAGACCATACTATGAGTCAGGTTTGTTGTAGCTCAGGCCGAACAGTAATATGAACATATACCGTTCTGCTTCGATCATTTTCCGCGCGTATCGCCGAAAACGCGTTAGGGTTAAAGTGCTCTATCCCGCATCTAGAAAATAACATATATCAAGAGCCTGTACAACAAAAAGTCCTCACGCACCCAAAAACTTACCCCCACTCGACGCTATTCTTCAAGAAATGCCATCGATATATCATTTCTGACAAATCGCGATACGATGACCGCCATTTTGGAATATATAGCGTCGTGTGATTTCCCGCCGCCTCATTCGCATTGCCTTAGCATCCGGGGGGCACTTGGCCTTAACTCCGATAGGGGTGTGCCGCGGGACCTCGAAAACCCTTACCTGTTGTACAAGTTGAGAATGGCAAAAAGTATACCCCGCCGTACAAGGTATTATGCGAATGTATAACCCGTCGCACAAGTCGAGAAGACGAAAAAACATACCCCGTCGCGCGGCACATGTATACTACCTCTATACACTTAAGTGCCCCCCCCCCCCCCCTTGGGCTTACCATTAGTCGTCGATGGGGCGCATCATTCTGAGCATGCGCGATGCACGTGGGCTTGAACTTGAAAATAAACATGGTGCTGTGTTTCGGACTTTTTACCGCTTCCAAATTGATCGAACTATATCTAATTACCATGGATGAAATCCCCCGCCGAAAAGGAAAAAAATTGTCAGTGAACATCATTGCATTCTAAAACTCCATCACTTGGGTATGTTTGGTGTTTGGTAGTTGTCGGAATCAATCTCAAAATTTTTACATTGCGTCGGCTTAAGAGTAAGTAAGACGTCTACTCAGACGTCTTGTAGGGCTAGGTTTGTTGTAGCTATGAGAGCAGTAGCAGTTTCCATGAGATGTTTCAATGGCAAACATAGACGTGATACATAACATCAAGCTATCATGTTCCGATGTGCGTTTCAGTAGAAGGAAAATGCAGCTTAAGGGAACTATACAATTCAAAAGAAACATCCAATCTCCGTAAGACCCATGTACTGGTTAGCTGCCGTTATGCTGTGGTAAAATCGCCGTCTAGAATGCCGCAATGGCGTGTCCCATTATTTCAATAATGCAACAGGCAACATAGTCCAATGATACGTAGCATCACATCGGTGATATATGCGTTTTACTAGCGTACAATTGCTGATTTCAGTACAAAATAGTAACATTACAGAGGCAATGTGAGCCTATCACGTCACTTTCAGGTGGCACCACCAATCATTAGTACCAGTTATAAGCCTTTCAAATGCAAAGCACGAATGGATGGATAAACAAACATGTAATACATTCTTATGCAACCATCTGCATATGGCTTGGAAAATACAATCCACCATTGACATCGTATATTGTCCGAGCTTTGATATGTTTTGTACGTAATCAGCCCCCCAAAAGCGCGTTGGTAGCATAACAAAACAAATAAGTATCTTATGGGCATCGTTATTCCATTACTGATGGCAATTATAGTCGAAAAATCTTTTGTCGTTATTAAATTACCATATATTCAAAATATTATCGTCGCGTTAAAGAAGTTAGGGGAAGATCATTTTTAAAAAAATCCATTCATCTGTCAGTGTCTGAAACGCATGGACAACGCAATCTAGCGGGTGCCTCACGGTTTCCATTTCTGTCATGAGCTGTGAAGATAAATGTCCATCTAGGAAATTAGGACACACAGCAAAACTCAGTAAAGCAAGATACGTCCCTGGCCATCCATTTATCATGGCGTTAATGATGTCGATGGTATATCAAATGACCCCACCTGCATCACATTAGGGACATATTGAGATCTAGCATTTGTTTCTAATTGCATCGAGACCATTGCAATGATTGGGTGTATTACCTTGCAACCATTTATTTCTAAGCCAATCAGTGCTTCTGCCTCATCTACGCACACAAATTGCAGCTACCGTTGATATTTGTCGTGTTGTTTGTCTGGTGATATATAACGGAGAAAAGACAATTGGTGGATGTTCCGTGATCAACTCCACCTAATAAGACTAGAAATAAAGACACAACCTTAAAAATAAATCGTAATGAATATATAGTAGCAAGTATTAACGGTCTATATGCGAATTTAACCTCTTCCTTTATGCATGGTGGGTTTCATTATTACACCTGCAGCGTTTGCGTTGCGGTTTGAGAGGTGAGACAACCAATGAGATTATTTTTCCATATCTATTGATCAAAATTGCTATATTGATACAATGTCACTGGTGAAGTAATCCCTCCACACGTTCCTTAATCCAAAGGCAAACATTGTGGCATTAACCATGCAGGTGAAATTGCGTAGCACAGTGATACCCGTGGACTCAACTTACATTCAATAACGCTGCACTAAATTGAGTTTGGAGTGCCCGTATTCAAACGCATAGCTTTGTCGTAGATAAATAACATGCTTTTGCGGATGTTGTGCATAAATTTCCGTTAGCTTTGACGCTCATCAGTCAATGTACTCAATAAAAGCTGCTTGTTGATAGCGGTTTGATGCTGATTGCAATGTTGCTGCGGCTTGCTGATTGCAATGTTGCTGCGGCTTGCTGATTGCAATGTAGCTGCGGCTTGCTGATTGCAATGTTGCTGCGGCTTGCTGATTGCAATGTTGCTGCGGCTTGCTGATTGCAATGTTGTTGCGGCTTGCTGATTGCAATGTTGCTGCGGCTTGCTGATTGCAATGTTGCTGCGGCTTGCTGATTGCAATGTTGCTGCGGCTTGCTGATTGCAATGTTGCTGCGGCTTGCTGATTGCAATGTTGCTGCGGCTTGCTGATTGTGGCCATGTTTATCATGTTTCATACTTTTGTAAGTATAGTTATTGTCTTTCTAGTTCCCCCCGCCATTGTAGGCACAATTTAATGCGGGATTGTTTCGATCAATCGGCCATGTTGTCTTTGGAAATTGCAGTGTTCCAAAAGTTATTGGAGCATAATATGTTTGTCTAATATAAATATTGCGCCATTGTTAATAAATGTTTGTCGCATCTTTGTCCCGATATGTGTGCTCTTAATGTTATGCCATATCACATACCATAACATTGCTTGGAATGAATCCAAGTAATTTTGTTATGATCATAACTTACTTTATCTTATTAGTAACACACTTTATCTTTTTATGTAATGCAATGAAGCATTAACAACTTAGTAAACGTCCGTCATTCAGAGCGTTGAGCCGCTCTGAGCTGCTGATACCAGAATCAAAGTACAAATGTACGACTGAAACGTATGCTTTGAGCTTGGATCTTAAATAGAAAAATGTCATGGTTGTAATTGCAGAAGGCTAAACGTTCATGCAATAGATGGATTGAACCCTTTGAGTAGCCTCGTCGGCCAACAATGCATATATCCCAATCATTTTAATGAACTACAAAACTACAAACAAGAAAAGTTATCCTGTTTAATCGTGATCATTTGAAATGGTCACAAATATCGCGCATCAGTGTTGCCTAAATAATCAGCCCATTGTTCAATAACGAATGCCTGAATGACAGAGATAAGTCATGGCTGACTATAGTATATGATTAAATATTTTGGCACTCGTTGCGTTGCGAACAATTATCCAACGTTTAATTTTAGGCTAGGCATTAATTATTGGGCCGATTATCACACTAAATATTTTCATGAAATAATTAATTTGGAACAAGATTATGTTGTTTATTTTAATACGGCAACCGTTGTTTTTGTGTTAATTATTGGGAGTACTCTAACCTTAATGTACCAATGCCGTCAGTTTGCTTTTCAAGATGCAGACACTTTGCAAATGGTAGTATACTCTTGTCCATACCTATAGTACGGAACGTTGGTGTATAAAAAAGACATTGAATGAGGTAAATATCAAATTTACACAAACAAATAAATGCGACATTTAACAAGCAGCGCGCATTATTAGGATTCGCAAGCGTACATTTGCAAACACAGATTATGCGATGCCAATGATCAAATTGCGCCCACATTACGGTCATTGCTTATAAACCAATGCACATTTCTGCTTAGTTTACCCTACACATTGTCTTTACAAGTAACTGTCAGATATATTGCCATCAATATTATTAAACACAATCACAACGAAAATAACACCATTTGTATGGAGAATTGACAAGCGTATGTTTATCCGCACCTTACTATAAAAGTGTTGGTTCTTAGTCAATGCCAAATTATCGTCAATATATCATGATTTTATGCCATATGTTTCCATCCCCTAAATTTTTTTTTAAAAAAATCACATTAAAGCGACCCAGTTATTGCTTGGATACAAAAAACAGTGTAAAGGTATGCACGATACTATCGCCTATATACATCACATGGATTGCTATGCTTAGACCCAAGAGATCTTCATTGATTCTCTGGCAATATTAACTTTGGCCTACAAGCTAAACCTAGACCAATTTATGTTTTGTTGCGATAGATTTGGGATAAAGTTTATTGCAGCATTAATACTCGCGTCGTTATGGGCTCACGAACAAAAATCGATGATGAAACAGGAAATGAATGACATTTTTGCACATTAGCTTAATGTCACTTGTTACATCTTTCATGAAGATGTTCTGTACAGCGTTTGTCGTCTGACGTGTGCGCCAATAATGCTTTTGTTGAATTTTGAAACGACGCGTGAGGAATAAGCAATCTCTCGGATATTACAATGGGCAAATTATATGCACGGCCACGCCTACACAGTAAAACCAATGCTTGTTCATTGTTACTTAGTGTAGAATAGTGGCAGCATGACCTGACCACGAATAAAGGGCCGATGCGCCGTCTGCGGCTTTTCATACGGATGATGTGCTTAAGGCAGATCCATTATGAACATGCAATGAGATTTTACACCCTATTCGTGCTGAAGTTATGCGTTGGAGGGATAGTTGGGGAATAAACATGGGACGCCCATCCATGGCATTAGCTTAATGCTATAATCTGCGCCATGTTATCGTCTCCTAAGCAGATGAGACGAGTCGACTATACTAAAACTGTATCTACTTCTGTTATCCGCGCCAACCAACACATGTGGAATTCAAATCGTAGGGGAAATGAAAGCAATTCGCCCGTCTAGACAAAAGCCGTTGATCAATATCTGCACAGACTAACAACCGCAGATATAAATTTCCCGCAAATGCTTTAATTTTCATACCGATGATCATTTGGTAACAAAGTACTCTCCGAGTAACATCTACACTGACGTAAGCTCACATGCAGTATGTTGTTGGTGCCCACCTGCATTAGACAATACTTGGTACGAATTTCAAATGCATTTTCCAGCGGCGCGCGTACCTTAATATTCACTTATTTGCCTGCGGTAATGTCAATAACTTTGATTGCGCAGTTCTGTCAAGATGTTCTTTCAGACAATCTTTCTACACGTCGGATTTATTATAACGGCTGCTGCTCGGGCCAGCAATCTAACGGAATTACATACAAAGCATGTTCTATAGTGATCCCTAACATGTTTGGTTTGTTATTTTCCTTTTCTATATGGTCAACATCAGCATGACACTCCCGGTGTGGCAGACTAGGCTGCACATTATGATCCGGCCATTATGAAGCTTTGCACGCCATGGCCTATTGTGAAACATTCGCACTTCAAAGACATTATCGATATTAATAATGAAATGAAGCTCATGCTAAATCGAGAGTGGTCACGGCTGCTATAACACTGCAATGCATATATTGGACCACACGTTAAGTATTTGAAGCATACAAACACTTCAAGCATATCTTCAGCATCCTAATCACTGGGGGCAGTTTTGACAATAGCCCTGCAAACGGGAGTTGATATTGGACATTCCCTTTATGATATAAGTCGAGGTTGACCTGAGTTAAGGCCAATCAGTGAGGCATTATATGCCAGTCACAGAAAGAATCGGTGTATAGCATTAAGGATAGTTCATTCAATATAAAGCACAATTTAAGCTGCAAGATGGCAAATTACCAAAGAACATATCAACAGCCGGTGACGTTATATCATCGAAAAGCCAACAGGCTGCACTTAATGATCCTGTCATTATTAAGTTTTGTACGCCGTGGGATATTGGGATGCATTCGCTTAACGGGGCAAGTATTACATGTTGCTCGATTTTTTAAGAGTAAGGCATCGATATCAATATCGAGCTGAAGCGCTTGCTGCGTATGTTGTGGTCACTGTAATCATAAATCTGCAATACATATATCGTACCACACGTTCAGTCGTTGCAGTATACAAACACTTCCAGCACATCTTTAGCATCCTTATTACTAAAGCAGTTGGGACAATAGCCCTGCAAACGGGAAATATTCAACAGGATATAAACTGAAACTGACTCTCGTTAAGGCAGATAAGTGAGGCATTTATCACAAAGAAACAATTGCATTAAGGATGGTTCACTCAGCATTAAGCACCATTTAGGCTTCAAGCAAATTGCCAAAGCTCTAATAAACAGCCCTTAACATTAGTGTATTAACATAATCTCGACAAACTCGCCTCCACGTTGCCCAATAGTTTGAGGCGAAATAAAGTCAAAGTGAAAGACTCAGTGCCGTCTATTAATTGGCTGTGATAGGAATAAACTGATGCCAAATTAGCCGATGCAATACCGTATTCTATAGGCGATAATGAGCCATGCATTCAATGAGGTGTTTGTGTTACCTGTATATGAGCATACCAGTGACTTTGACACCACTGAAGCAATGAATCATCGACCAACATTTCGCCAACTGACAATGCTCATTAGGCCTTATATCACTGATTCACATCTGTTGCTGTATCAACGAAGGCTAAACTACATGGTAGTCTGGTCATCACTTATGTACTACTGGTTTTAAATGTCGCATTATCCTGCCAGCGGTGTGCTACAATTGTTAAAGATCTGGTGATATTGTATGATTTTACATGGTTTCATGATTTCATCGTTTATACTTGGCTTGTGCTCATAACACCGTTATTTTCCATGTTGAAGACATATTGCTGACAGATTCGAAGGGATGGAGGCAAATTCTGTTAAGGCTATAAGCCACAGCGAATTGATCCCCTAAGTGCATATGTTAGTTCGCTAATGTATGTTTTAATGAAATCCAATCATCACAGCGATCTACAGGCTTCTTGAACGGCCTCTCGCCATTCTATACACGCTTTCAGACGCATATTCAGACTAAAAGAACCAGACTATTAATAGTCAAACGATTGCGTCTTCAATTGCTGCGAAAGCGGATATCAATCATAAATCTTTAAACTTGAAAAGGATTGTAGCAAGTTAGTTAGTTATCACACATCGGTAAAACATCCACGTATCGACTCCTATTCATGCAGCGTTTCGGCTTAAAAAGTCAGCGCTGTTAGTGCCGTCAATTATATCGCACTTTCACATTGGTAAACACTAATGGGTGATCATAAGTTAGTATAACATATTAATAAGTTCGTCTCACTAGCGAATTACATTGGGTGTGTTTGAAATTAAATGTCAATGATAACATTGTTTTTCTTTTTAAGATGCCTGTTCGATTGATAATATAAATATTCACCCTCTTTTCAGAACATTGCGGGTAGAGCAGTCGCTCTGGGCGAGTATATATTTTCGTTCGGAAAACCCCAACTTTTGTAGCATCGTATTCCAGTTAAAATATATGTTAATTCTTTATATCTCTGTGTTCCCATCCATGGTGACATCTACACTAGGCCAAGTTGTAGTACAATAGACACAATAACGAACTCTGCAATAAGTCGCTGATAATCTGCGGCAAATGAATCTGGTACAAGTCATTCTCAAGCTAATGCTGTATACCACTAACATTTTGCCAATACAATCTAGGAAATGACTAGCCACGGCCAAGTTTTACATCCAGGATAAAAGTTTTCTAATGCAAACAATTCTGTCTTTGTATCCGGTTTAGTAGCTGAACATGCACGGGTGTGTTCATGTTTCTTGTCATGGAATCGCGACACTAATACAGCTGTATATAAGGAGCGAGATTGCGGAATCCTGTATTTGCATTAGGGCGCCGTATACTTACTGATTTATAAGATAATGTCTACAGAAGATACAATGCATTTATAACCCCCAGTTCAAGGCAAACTTAGTTTTCGTCACACCTTGTTCGAAGAATAAGTCTTTAAAAATACTCGTTAAATCAACCAGTTCAAAATCTCTGCATCCAGTATGATCATTAAAAATAATCGTACTGCGCTAGAGGTTAATATAACCAGAGTAGTTGCCCATCATTGATATCGATGGTTCTACAAAATACACATAACATGTACAGCTCTCTGCATCTTTATCCAGTCGCATTTCGCCGCAGCCTAATGCCCTACATGTGTCACTTTAATTAAGCAGTATCTTAAATAATTTGTATCAAGATAGCGTCTGGAGATTCACTCGAGAGAAACAATGGTTTACACAATGTGATGAGATGAATAAGCGCCACATTTTGGAAACTATTATTTTAATTTTTTGGCTTCGACTCGATTTAATTGCGATGTTTATTATTGACTTGGCCAGCATTGCAATCAAAGTGTAGGGTGAATGCTTTAAATGACCCCCGCCTCTTGCAACCATAGTTGACGATCGCAATAATGCGAAGAGACGTGTAGGTCTGGACACAAGGATGACTCGATACTGATATTCGATGTCCACGGCGAGGGGAAACAGAGAACTGCTAGTTTATTAGTCATATCCATCATTTGTTAAAGCCCGGCTTCGTCGTGGAAATATAATATGTCTCGAGACGGCCGAAGTCGACGACATATCACCTCAGAGGGGCATGATATATGTTAGTCAACAGCCCTGGTGGTAATCAGGTTTTATGACCAGCTCTGTAAGAGATCATTATGGATGAGTCGCCATAGGGTTTTGCTCCTTTCTTCTATGGGATGTATAGTCATCATTCCCTTGCAAATATGGGGGAGCTATAGTAGATATATGACAGAGGTAGGACACTAGTCCAAAGTTTCTCAATAAACCTAGTTATTATACTTCTACGGAACCTTAGCACAGGCATGATATATCATGATAACATTCCGTTTGTGACATCAGCCTATGAAATCTAGAATCCATATACTGCGATTCAAATCGGTGCTGCTGCTGTGTCAAGTTGCGAAAGTCCGAAACAGTGTCCCTGCAAAGCGTGAAGAGATAGTTTTAACAAGGCTGGTTAGTGGCCTGGCCGTCTTTTGCGTTCACTAACATGTGAGCATTAGGGCAACCATTATGTTTATAGATGTCAAAATCAATTTCTTTGTGTGACCCATAAAGCCTTGGTATATCTTTCGTTTCTGGATTATCCACCTCGGATGCCACCTCGGGACATTAATTTAACATTGGAGACTATTTAATCGATTTAATTTGTATCGATCGGTAATAACATTTTGGGAGGTTGTTTACCTATTTTATAGAGTCTTGCACTATAATGGATAACGTCTACCCTGCACACATTTAAATGATAAATGACCTGTCTACCGTTTCAGGCAGTCAACAGGGTCGGTGTAAAGTGGTAATTATTGAATCTAAACCTCTGTTTATTTATGATGTACGGACATCTAGACACCCCCGACTGCACACACACACACACCCGAACGTACAAACTCGTGCGCACACACACACACACACACACACACACACACACACACACACACACACACACACACACACACACACACACACACACACACACACACACACACACACACACACACACACACACACACACACACACACACACACACACACACACACACACAAACACATGTTTGAACAGGTATATTGACACGCATAAATTAGAGCCTCATTTTCCAAGAAGAAGGTATTGATTAAAAGATGTAAATCGTTTGTGGTTACTCCCTGATACCATGGCTATTCGTTCACCTGCTCTATAAGTGATCGTCTTCACACTTACCGAAACACATACATGCCTCAATGATTTGGAATTTATCCAGTGCAATGTAATCAATACATCCGCACCTACATAATGGCAGCTCTATCTAATGCTCAGTCAATGCCGGCGTTACGCGTTGCTGTCCATTAACAGGGTTGAATGAAGCATATTTGCTGAGCAGAGGTCCACTAGCTTTAGAACAGGGTCATCCAAATAGCCACGCACAAATATTGGCGCTACTTCTCCTTAAATGCTATCCCCGTTGCAAAATGAAAATTGATAATGGGAGCTGTTTTTTTATTTTTTGAGCACTCGAAATTAAGACTGCTTGGCTGTGTGAAGTATCCAGAATAATTAACTAAGACTCACGCTTGGTAGGTCGGATTTGAAGTCTGCGACAACTAGAAATTATCTTTGAGCCACACTTGCTGTTTCAATGGCAAGCGATCGATAAATCCTGTCCTATAGTGCAATGATGAGCTTTTCAGTAACAGGAACCAAAATATGCACACAAAAATCCTGTCTCTGTTAGAAAGATGCATTTGTATGTTGCCCTGAAGCTATTGTTACATCTCTGTCTAGAATACCGCTATGGTGTGTACCATAATTCTGAAATGGTAATTACACCAGTGCATCACACTGGTGTAAATGCTGTGTGTGCTTTCCTGACCAAAAAACCTCGATGCTGAATGCATGGCTGAATGCTATTTTACATTGTCCTCCTAACATTACTATTTGAAGGTGCTTATCGATATACTGAAATAGGATGAATAACCTTTAGTCATCATAACAACCTAGTTAAACCCGATGTTTAAGTAGAAGTCGGGAATGTTTCACGCGCTTGTGGTGTGTACATCGGTTATCATTTTGAGAACGTTTAATGATATTCCGAGATTGGAACTAGGAATATCAAACCTCTGTTGAAGTCTGTGACCTTCACAATTTATTTTTGGGTTAAACCCCATACAACAAGTTAGGGACGATTGTAACAGTTATTGCATTATCGATATAATCCAGCAATAGTAATCGAAAGTGCAAAAATGTGAGTGTTTCAACACCCGTATAGTAAGGTCGAGGCCACCTAACATGTATTCAGTCGTTATATTGCAAAGGAGACATAGAAAATGATGGTACAAAACATTGTCTTCGTTGGTTTTTAAAATTCATGTAAAAACTAAAAATTGGGTTAAAATGATCATCATTTGACGCGCACTAAGCTGTTGCGCACCAAACTGTGATATGTCTATGTGCAAAGACTCGGAATGGCTTTGTACGCAATCAACTCTCCAAGAAAGCTGATTGGTAAGTACAATACCGCACAAAAATCGTTCATTAATAATGACAGTTAAGTCGGATAAACGTTTGTCGTTGTCAGATATGTAAGAAGTAAAACATATTTATTACTAGAAGTTTGGCTAAGAAAGCATTATTTTGTCAGTGTCGAGTATCCAGATAAACCAGATGTCTACATTAATTTTGTCTCAAGCGTAAATAAATATTTTCAAACTGGCGCGTACCTAGAGAACACAATTATTGTATGTCCATGTACAAAGTTTTTGAAACGATTTGATGTGCAATCCCCGCAAGCATCTGAACCAAATAGCTAACAGAAACAACACCACCCAGTCTACTAAATACCGCTAGAAGACATACTTGTCAGTTAATGATATTGCGGAAAATTAACATGGTAAAGTTCTTCCGAATCTGCTGTGGTAAGACTCGGTGTAGCTTTTTCTACGGAGGAGGGGTAGATTGGCAGAAACCAGTGATATCCCATGATAATTAGTCCTCGTCATATTTCTTAGATTAATGTAGCAGATTATATAACTTGTCATTTGTCATGTATACAAATCGGAAGGATTAAAAGTGTTCATGAATAAAGAAGTAGGTATTAACTGTCTTGAAGCAAACATTCGTGTAAACTAAATTCCCATCTTTACGCAGCATAGGTTTCATTATCACAACGGATGCATTTGCGCTGTCGATTGAGAGGTGAGACACCAATGAGATTATTGGCGCAATTTCTCTGCTGAAGCAGATCCAATTGCAAACCACAAAAAAATACAAGTTGATTCCGCTCATGCAATGCAACATATCTCAAATAATGATAGAGTGACCGACTTCACTATGTTTACATAACAATTGTTTTGGGCATTTGAACAACACAAATGTCAGTGTGTTACGAGTTTACTGAACTCATGAAACGTCTCTTATTGTGGAATTCGTGCTTTATGCGTTGCATTCGAGGTTTTTTCTTGCTTGTTGACCGCGGCAATTTGTCATGCATTTTATGTTGTGAAGAACATGATTGTCTTTGTATTCGTTCCAGCCTTTACATGCACCATATAAACCCGCTAGTGTTTGTTGGCCATTAAACCCTATACTTATCATACCTATGTGTAATGAAGTAAACAATACATAGAATCAAATAATTTTCAGATTATAATCAATACAAAGCTCATTTATTACATGCACCGTTAATTTCATGTTGAATTTGTATTTCGTGTTGAATTTATGTCAGCCTGAATACTAACATGCGTCACTCACAATAGATTCATCATTACAACGGTCGAGGAGTGCTGCAAGTGATATACGCTTCACTGTAATTGAAACTATTCAAAGCTGCTCTACAGGAAGCATTACAGAAAGTGTTGTTCATTTTGGTACGTAAGCTATCATTTCAATACATCGAGCTACTGCGTAGAACACATAAATACCATATGGCTTAATAGCGGATGGCGATGCCTCTTAACACATTGCTGTTATGCACCTATCACGGGCGATGATGTATACTTGGCTATGACTGACACAACGAGCTTATTGGATGGTTTCTTTTCAGGATGAGCATGATCAATGACAAGTGCAGCAATTCTGTATATGTGTACGGTGGGACGAGATATGTACAACCCTCGCCTATGGAAATATTACACTGTTTGTAAATCACTTAATCCGCCACCTACCAAAACAAGTTCAGAGATACCAGGCTACCATTAGCGGCTTGTAGTTAAATTGACTTTGTCTTATACAAATATTCCCTAAACGGCATCTTTGTTCCACTTTGCGGGCACTGAATGTTTTATCATGAAGTATACCATAACAAGGTTAAAAATGATTGCAAGAAATTGGGTGATGCTCATAACTTAATCGCATTAGACTGCTGAAATATGTAGTGTGAGGTTATGGTAATATCACAAACGTCGACCCTCAATGCTCTCATAAGAAAATAGATTACTTGCTATGTTTTGAGCGTGTAGTCATTCGTTATATGATAACTGATAAATGGAACAAATGCGGATCAGTGCTGCATAGGAAGTAGTTTATTGCTAGACTGAATGCAATAAAAGGTGGTGTGTCATTTTTGTTGTACCCAACTTGAACTCTTGATTCAAACGACTCGTGGTTTTTACATGCTAACATAAACACGCAGACCTTTTATCGGTAGCAATCCAACTATAGTCAAGCATCATTACAGAGTCCTTATAACAGGCAGACAATTATTTTGGAGAATGCAAATTAAAATTTACAAGTGCTTATACGCACCGTACCATTAAGATGTTTTGTCTTAGTCAATGCCACACTAGCGGTATTACTTATCGAATTTCCTTCATGTACGTGATTATCTTAGTTAGATTTAACCTATATTAAGAATGCCGTATATGATCTTACAATGCATTGATATTTCACCATGTAGCTCATTGCATGGGTCATGACATTGCCAGGAAACTTCAAAACGACCCAGTTTATAATGAATAGGTGAAACATTGTATAGCTTACTATTCTTAGACCCTAGAGATCTGCATGGGCTCCCTGCAAGTGCTTACGTCAGCCTATAGACTAACACTAGACCAGTTTATGTTCTGATGCGATTGAACGATTTGGCATAAAGTTGATCGCTGCATTAATACTCCAACCGCGTTTCTATGTGCTCACCAACCAACTTCAGTGTTCAGCATCGACTTCATGTAATGAATGACGTGTTTACGCATAAACAGAATGTCACATGTAACGTCTTTGATGCTGGTTCTTCTTTCTCATTCACAGAGTTTGCCGTCTAAAAAGGGCACCAATAATGCATTTACTCAATATTTATACCAACCGGGTAAAATAAGCAATGGTTTACACAATGTGATGAGATGAATAAGCGCCACATTAGGAAACTATTATTTTAATTTGCTGGCTTCGACTCGATTTAATTGCGATGTTTATTATTGACTTGGCCAGCATTGCAATCAAAGTGTAGGGTGAATACTTTAAATAACCCCCGCCTCTTGCAACCATAGTTGACGATCGCAATAGTGCGAAGAGACGTGTAGGTCTGGACACAAGGATGACTCGATACTGATATTCAATGTCCACGGCGAGGGGAAACACAGAATTGCTTATTTATTAGTCATATCCATCATTTGTTAAACCCCGGTTTCGTCGAGGAAATGTAATATGTCTCGAGACGGCCGAAGTCGACGACATATCACCTCAGAGGGGCATGATATATGTTAGTCAACAGCCCTGGCGGTAATCAGGTTCTATGACCAGCTCTGTAAGAGATCATTATGGATGAGTCGCCATAGGGTTTGCTCCTTTCTTCTATGGGATGTATAGTCATTATTCCCTTGCAAATATGTGGGAGCTATAGTAGATATATGAGAGAGGTAGGAAACTAGTCCAAAGTTTCTCAATAAACCTTGTTATTATACTTCTACGGAACCTTAGCACAGGCATGATATATCATCATAACATTCCGTTTCTGACATCAGCTCATGTAATCTAGAATTCATATACTGCGATTCAAAATGATTCATCCCTGCCTTCTCGTTGCTGCTGCTGTGTCAAGTTGCGAAAATCCGAAACAGTGTCCCTGCAAAGCGTGAAGAGATAGTCGTTTTAACAAGGCTGGTTGGTGGCCTGGCCGTCTTTTGCGTTCACTAACATGTGAGCATTAGGGTAACCATGATGTTTATAGATGTCAAATTCAATTTCTTTGTGTGACCATAAAGCCTTGGTATATCTTTTGTTTCTGGATTATCCACCTCGGATGCCACCTCGGGACATTAATTTAGCATTGGAGACTATTTAATCGATTTAATTTGTATCGATCGGTAATAACATTTTGGGAGGTTGTTTACGACCTATTTTATAGAGTCTTGCACTATAATGGATAGCGTCTATCCTGCACACATTTAAATGATAAATTATCTGTCTACCGTTTCAGGCAGTCAACAGGGTCGTTGTAGAGTGGTAATTATTGAATCTAAACCTTTGTTTATTTATGATGTACGGACATCTATACACCCCCGACCGCACACACACACCCGAACGTACAAACACGCGCGCACACACACACTCACACACACACACACACACACACACACACACACACACACACACACACACACACACACACACACACACACACACACACACACACACACACACACACACACACACACACACACACACAATCACATGTATGAACAGGTATATTGACACGCATGAATTAGAGCCTCATTTCCCAAGAAGAAAGTATTGATTAAAAGATGTAAATCGTTTGTGGTTACTCCCTGATACCATGGTTATTCGTTCACCTGCTCCATAAGTGATCGTCTTCACACTTGCGAGTGTTTCAACAACCGTATAGTAAGGTCGAGGCCATCTAACATGTATTCAGTCGTTATATTGCAAAGGCGACATAGAAAATCATGGTGCAAAACATTGTCTTCGTTGGTTTTTAAAATTCATGTAAAAACTAAAAATTGGGTTAAAATGATCATCATTTGACGCGCACTAAGCTGTTGCGCACCAAACTGTGATATGTCCATGTGCAAAGACTCGGAATGGCTTTGTACGCAATCACCTCTCCAAGAAAGCTGATGGTAAGTACAATACCGCACAAAAATCGTTCATTAATAATGACAGTTAAGTCGAATAAACGTTTGTCGTTGTTAGATATATAAGAAGTAAAACATATTTATTACTAGAAGTTCGGCTAAGAAAGCATTATTTTGTCAGTGTCGAGTATCCAGATAATCCAGATGTCTACATTAATTTTGTCTCAAGCGTAAATAAATATTTTCAAACTGGCTGCTATTCGACTCGTACCTAGAAAACACAATTATTGTATGTCCATGTACAAAGTTTTTGAAACGATTTGATGTGCAATCCCCGCAGGCATCTGAACCAAATAGCGAACAGAAACAAAACCACCCAGTCTACTAAATACCACTAGAAGACATACTTGTCAGTTAATGATATTGCGGAAAATGAACATGGTTATGTTCTTCCGAATCTGCTGTAGTAAGACTCGGTGTAGCTTTTTCTACGGAGGAGGGGTAGAATTGATGAAACCAGTAATATCCCATGATAATTAGTCCTCGTCATATTTCTTAGATTAATGTAGCAGATTATATAACTTGTCATTTGTCATGTATACAAATCGGAAGGATTAAAAGTGCTCATGAATATAGTAGGTATTAACTGTCTTGATGCAAACATTCGTGTAAACTAAATCACCTCCTTAATGCAGCATATGTGTCATTATCACAACGGATGCATTTGTGCTGTCGATTGAGAGGTGAGACACCAATGAGATTATTGGCGCAATTTATCTGCTGAAGCAGATCCAATTGCGAACCACAAAAATACAAGTTGATTCCGCTCATGCAATGCAACATATCTCAAATAATGATAGAATGACCGGCTTCACAATTGTTTTTTGGCATTTGAACAACACAAATGTCAGTGTGTTACGTTATTTCTGAGTTTACTGAACTCATGAAAAGACTCTTGTTGAGGAGGTCGTGCTTTATGCGTTGCATTCGAGGTTTTTCCTGCTTGCTGACCGCGGCAATTTGTCATGCATTTTATGTTGTGAGGAACATGATTGTCTTTGTATTCGTTCCCGCCTTTGCATGCACCATATAACCCGCTAGTGTTTGTTGGCCATTAAACCCTATGCTTATCATACCTATGTTTAATGAAGTAAACATTACATAGAATCAATACAAAGCTCATTTATTACATGCACCGTTAATTGACGTATATTTCATGTTGAATTTGAATTTCGTGTTGAATTTATGTCAGCCTAAATACTAACACGCGTCACTCACAATAGATTCATCATTACAACGGTTGAGGAGTGCTGCAAGTGATATACGCTTCACTGTGATTGAAACTATTCAAAGCTGCTCTACAGGAAGCATTACAGAAAGTGTTGTTCATTTTGGTACGTAAGCTATCATTTTAATACATCGAGCTACTGCGTAGAACACATAAATACCATATGGCTTAATAGCGGATGGCGATGCCTCTTAACACATTGCTGTTATGCACCTATCACGGGCGATGATGTATACTTGGCTATGACTGACACAACGAGCTTATTGGATGGTTTCTTTTCAGGATGAGCATGATCAATGACAAGTGCAGCAATTCTGTATATGTGTACGGTGGGAGGAGATATGTACAACCCTCGCCTATGGAAATATTACACTGTTTGTAAATCACTTAATCCGCCACTTACCAAAACAAGTTCAGAGATACCAGGCTACCATTAGCGGCTTGTAGATTAAATTGACTTTGTCTTATACAAATATTCCCTAAACGGCATCTTTGTTCCACTTTGCGGGCACTGAATGTTTTATCATGAAGTATACCATAACAACACATGGTTAAAAATGATTGCAAGAAATTGGGTGATGCTCATAACTTAATCGTATTAGACTGCTGAAATATGTAGTGTGAGGTTATGGTAATATCACAAACGTCGACCCTCAATGCTCTCATAAGAAAATAGATTACTTGCTATGGTTTACAGTGAGCGTGTATTCTTACATTATATGATTACTGATAATTGGAACAAATGCGTATCAGTGCTGCATAGGAAGTAGTTTATTGCTAGACTGAATGCAATACAAGGTGGTGTGTCCTTTTTGTTGTACCCAACTTGAACTCTTGATTCAAACGACTCGTGGTTTTAACATGCTAACATTAACACGCAGATCTTTTATTGGTAGCAATCCAACTATCGTCAAGCATCATTACAGAGTCATTATAACAGGCAGACAATTATTTTGGAGAATGCAAATTAAAATTTACAAGTGCTTATACGCACCGTACCATTAAGATGTTTTGTCATAGTCAATGCCACATTAGCGGTATTACTTATCGAATTTCCTTTATTTTCGTGATTATCTTTGTTAGATTTAACATACATTAAGAATACCGTATATGATCTTACAATGCATTGATATTTCACCATGTAGCTTATTGCATGGGTCATGACTTCAAAACGACCCAGTCTATAATGAATAGGTAAAACATCGTATTGCTTACTATTCTTAGACCCAGGAGATTTGCATGGGCTCCCTGCAAGTGCTTACGTCAGCCTATAGACTAACACTAGACCAGTTTTATTCTGATGCAATTGAACGATTTGGCATAAAGTTGATCGCTGCATCAATACTCCAGCCGCGTCTCTATGTGCTCACCAACCAACTTCAGTGTTCGGCATCGGCTACATGAAATGAATGACGTGTTTACGCATAAGCAGAATATCAAATGTAGCGTCTTTGATGCAGGTTCTTCTGTTTCATTCACAGAGTTTGACGTCTAAAGAGGACACCAATAATGCATTTACTCAATATTTATACCACCCGAGTAAAATTAGCTATTTCTAGGGCATTATACTTGTCATATTATGTGTCATGACCCGTCTACACAGTAAAACCAATGCGTTATCATTGTAACTAAGTGTTGAATAGTGGCAGCATGACCTGACAATGAATAAAGAGCTGATGCGCCGTCTGCGTCTTTGTATTATGGCCGATGTGCTCAAGGCAGATTATTTGTGAACATGCAATGATTCTTTACACCATATTCATGCCAAATCAGTACGTTCGAGGGATAGATCAGACGCATCAACTAAACTAATACTATTTCAATTTCCATTACTGTATCTGCTTCTGTTATCCACGTCGTCCAACACATGTCGAATGAAAATCGTGGGGGAATGGAAGAACAATTCGCATGTCAAAAACGCCGTTGATCCATATCAGCGAAGACTAACACAAACAAACGTATATATCCTGTGAATGCTTTCGTTTACATGCCGCGGATCATTCGACAATAAAATAACATTCGGACTATTATTACACAGACGGATAAGCGCTAAAGTGTGGCACATACCTGCATTAGAGAATACTAGGTACGCATTGCAAATGCATTTTTTTCAGCGGCGCCGATAGGCCAAAATAATGCCTATAACATTGATTGCACAATGTTGTCGAGCTGTTTTTTCAGTATATCCTTCTAATCGTCGGATGCATCATAACGGCTGCTGTAAGGACCAGCAATCTATCTAACCGAGTTACTTACAAAGCCCAGTTGCATGTTATATGGTAATCCCATTTTACATTTGGTTTGTCATTATCCTTTCCACTATAATCAACAGCGGTCTGTTGTTTGCATGAGATACTCTCAAAGTTGTTAACGGTGACGTTATATCATCTAGAGGCCGAATCGTCTGCATGACATTCCAGTGTGACAGAATAGGCTGCACATTAGGATCCTGTCATTATTATGTTTTGTACACCACGGCATATTGTGACGCATGCGCACATCGAGGACAGTATCGATATTATTAAGAACTGAAGCTCATGCTGAATCTAATGCAGTCACGGCCGTTATTAAACTGCAATACATATATCTGGCCACACGTTACGTCTTCGCAGTATGCAACCACTTCCAGCACATCTTCAGCATCCTAATTACTGGATGCTGCTTGGGAAATAGCCCTGCGAACGAGAGTCAATAATAGACATTGCCTTTATGCTAGAATTTGAAACTGAATTAATAGCTTATTCAGACCCTCTCTGAAGCTTATTAGGCCTATATTCACCTATTCCACACCTTTATATATAAATTGAACATTTTCTTTGCAGTCGAAGGAATGTATAGGTACAACAATGTTCTGCATCATATGTCGCGGTTTATAAATTTCTAAATACTATGGCGTTAGTCTATTGTTAACAATAATGCCCTTGCGCTGCTCTTAAGGAAATACAGTTACACAGCGGAAGCCGTTGTGTACACAGGGTATATACGAGAACGTTATTGTTTAGCCACACAAATATATCGCATTGAGAATAAAGTAAATAAAATCCTAAATATATATGTCAAGGTTTCATAATCACGTATTGGCGTTAGGACGCTGTAGGCTTATTACTTTATACAGACACTGTCGAGGTATTCACTGTGTTTGTACCATTCATTGTGGATGTGGTTCGAGGGAATTATTGCATCTGTCGTCGACCAAATGGCTACGGCCCAGTATGCATTATTAATCGCACCAAAGAAAGCCCACTAGGCTCGCCGGGGGGACGGTTGTCGAAGCAGTGTATACAGTACTTACAATGAATGTACACCATGGTTCAATATAAACGTGGTGTTTGTCTAATCTTGTTCGTAGAATTGGTCTTTAAAATACTTCTTTAATTAATAAGTCCTAAAGATCTACACCCAGTTGGATCATAGAATTTTACCAGTTCCCTAATCGTACTGCGCTGGATGTATTACTGTCTACAATTGATATCATTAGGGCTAAAAAAAACACACATACCATGTACGGTTCTCCGATTCTAGACCAGGTCGCAATTTACATCAGCCTAAGGCTCTACACGCGTCTCTGTTTGTAAGCAGCGCCTTACAGAGTGGGCATAAAAAGTGCTGCTGGGGATTCACTCGAGAGAAACAATGGTTTACACAATGTAATGAGATGTATAGACAGCCATGATGGGTCATTTACATGCTTCAACTCGAGAAAACCGTGATCCTTATTATTGACTCGGTCAGCAATGCAATTAATGTGTAGGGTGTATCCGATTTTGTAATTCTGTGATGTCCACTTTGTTATTCTCTGCTGTGCTTGAAATGACCCTCGCCTTTTGCCGTTCAATGCTTGCAATAGTGCGAACAGACGTGTTGGACTTGGACACAGGGATGACTCGAAACTGATACTTCAATATCCACGCCGAGGGGAAACAGAGAATTGCTAGTTTATTAGTCATATCCATCATTTGATAAAGCCCGGTTTCGTCGTGGAAATAAAATATGCCTGGTGACACCCAAATCCGAAGATAGGGGACCTCAGAGGGACATGATGTATGTTAGTAAATAGCCCTGACGGTAATCAGGTGCTGTGGCCAGTTTTGTAAGAGATCATTACGGATGAGTCGCCATAGGGTTAGCTCCTAACTTCTATGGGATGAATTGCCATTATTCTCTTGTAAATATGGGGTAGTAACAGTCGCTATATTTTCTTCTACTCTCTGGGTGAAATGTATAGAATGATAGCATTGCGAGATATTTATGGGAGAGTAACGGTGTATGAGACTTTAGCTGAATTATATGTCCCTCGCAATTGTCATACATGTTGATTATAGATCACATATTCATTCTACAGGTGACGTCCAATGTTGTTGTTATTGTTATTTGTTCACATTATAGTCGTTTTTAGCAACGTGTAGAAAACAATCAGCCGCTGAAGCCGAAATTCACCTTAATACCTAAGTGTAGACGAATTCAACCGTATCGCACATTCTGTATAATGATCACATTGCCGACTTCACTATCCGCGTTGAAAGTTTCCGTGGAGCAAAACTCGCCACGTACCGGTGTTCACTCAAAACAGCGGTAGGTTTTAAATGGTGATTATCAAGAAACGCCTTATAAACCTTAATTTGATTGACAATAAATGGTCACTACGCGGGGGACATGTCTTGCCGGTACACATGTCGCTGTGTTTGAATCAAGCCTTATAGACACGGTGTTGCATGATATGCGTAGAGTTATTTGCACCGATGGCCCCCGTGATTGCTCGTCATGGTCAAGGCTTGAGCTTTTTCTCACCAGACACAAATTAGCCTGGTTATAGTAAATCCAATATCTGATCCCGACTCAAAAGTTAAATCCGTCGTAAATAACCCCGAGGTTTTGGTAGTTTTTCACAAAGTTAGAAAATATATCGCATGGTACATTTAGGCTGAAACACGCCGGCAACCTGCAAATCGAACCAGCGGAAAGGGAAGAATAATTTTTCAAAATAGTTGCACACCTAATGGGTAACCGCTATTATTTCCGAACTGTTATCCTTAAGATCGTTCGGTTACACATAATTGTTGTGGCAGAGCTAATATATCTTTCGTAGTCATACATATTGCTTTGTCGATGCTATGAATGGTGAAGTGTCATATATTTGTCAGCTGCATTGCTCACATTGACCTGCCCCAGTAGTGTTTGATTCATGCTTCTGTTGTCGACTGTTCTCCGTAAGCCAATTTATTGACCTGTCACTATATGCTTGCAATTGTGTGAAAGGCCATATCTTCACCAATCATATTCAACCGTATCGGTATGGGTGGGTCGACCAAAACGCTTGCAGTGCATGGCGAATATTCGAGCACGCCATGTGCAATGCTTCAAATGATTGTAGGTATGATTACCTGTTCATGGATATCAATCTAATATGCAAACAATCACCATAATCCCAACATGTCAAACTATACAGGATTCATCACATTAACTTAATCAGCGGTGAGCAATGAGAAATCTGGTCATAAGCTCTTTTTACAATCAACAGTACTGTGGGTGGTAGAATGACGGGGTACAATTATGTATATTTAGAACCGATTTAGTACGAAATAGTGCCTAATTGTAAGTGATACAAGATGAAATAGTTAATCCTATGATTATGACTAATTCCACACGACTAGCTGTCTGCCTGATATATCACTTCAGATAGTAGCAGCCTTCTTCGATCACTCACAGTAAGTTTATTTATACTCACACACAGTGAAACGCCGATGTTGCGATTCAGATTCGAGAAATGATGACTTTCCTTAGCTGGACGATTGTAGATAATCATTTTTTAACATCATACCTTGATAAGCATGGTCATTGTCTCGTAGACATATGTTAGCCAATACTAATGGTTATCACGTGCAAATGTGAACACGCTGACTATTTACCTGGAGCAATCCAAATATCGTCTCGAATCATTAAAGAGTCATTATTGTAGGCGGACAATACTTTTGGAGAATGCAAGTTATTATTATACGCACCGTACCATTCAGTTGTTTTGTCTTAGTCAATGTCACACTATCGGCAATACTTATTGGGCATCGACTTCACGAAATGAATGAGGTGTTCACACATAAACTGAGTGTCAAATGTAACGTCTTTGATGCAGGTTCTTCTGTCGGATTCACAGAGTTTGTCGTCTAATTAGGGAACCAATAAAGCATTTGTTAAATATTGATACCACGTGTGCAATATTAGCCGTTTTTAGTGCATTATACTTGACAAATTATGCGTCGCGTTATCATTGTTACTAAGTGTAGAATAGGGGCAGCATGACCTGACCACGCAAAAAGTGTTGATGCGCCGTCTGTGGCTTTGTATTATGGCTGATGCGCTCAAGGCAGATCAATTAAGAACATGATCTTTTACATCATATTCCTGTCTAATCAGTGCGTTTGAGGGATAGTGGGGGGATATACATGAGACTTCCATCCATGGCGCTAGCTCAATGCTATAATCTGCGCCTCCTGAGTAAATCAGACGCGTCGACTAAATTAATACTGTTGCAATCTACATTACTGAACTGCTTCTGTTATCCACACTAAAACACAGATGTCGAATACAAATCGTGTCGCACTCCAAAGACGCCTTTGATCAATATCCGCAGAAGATCAATTTCCTGTGAAGGCTTTCGTTTTTCATTCCGCATTCGACAATAAAGTACACTACGGGCTATTATAACGCTGACGGTTAAGAAAACTGCAGCGCATGAGCTCACATGCAGTTTATTGTAACACATACCTGCATTAGAGAATACTGGGTACGAATCTACCAGAGTTACATACAAAGCCTTGTTGCCTGTTCTATGGTAATCCCTATAATATTTGGCTTGTTATAATCAACATCTGTCCGCTGTTTGAATGAGATACTCTCAAAGCTGTGGGCGGTGATGCTATATCACCGAGAAGCGGAATTGCCAGCATGACATTCCTAGTGTGACAGACCAGACTGCATATTATGATCCTGCCATTATGATGTTATGTACGCCATGGCCTATTGTGATGCATTCGCACGTAAATGACAGTATCAATACAGAACAAGATCTCATGCTGAATCGAATGTGGTCACGGTCGTCATTAAACTGCCATACATATATATCGGACCACACGTTAAGTCTTTGCAGCATACAAAGATGCTTCAGCATCCTAATTACTGGGAGCCGTTTGGGTTATAGCCCTGCGATCGGGAGGTTATATTGGACATTCCTTTATGATATGAGTCGAGACTGACCCGAGTGTAGGCCAATAAGTGAGGCATTTCATGTCCGTCAAAGAAGCACTCATTTTATACAATGGCAATAAGGATGGTTCATTCAATATAAAGCACAATTTAGGCTTCAAGATAGCAATCGCCAAAGTTCTAATAAGCAGCATGTATATGGAGATGAGGGCAGGAACAATAATATCATAGCAGGTATTGTTTTGTAATTGCACAGCATCAGTACTTAGTGAATCATCAGTAATCTCTCTGTTTAATGCTCTAGTGTATCAATATAATCTCGATACGCTCGTGTCCAAGTGGTCCAATCGTTCAAAATAGCCCCTCTCTGACATGACATAAAGTGGTAGTAAAAGTTAATTGCCGTCAATTAATTGGCTGCGATCGCAATAAAATGATACTGAATAAGCCGATGCAATATCGTTATCTATATGCTATAATGAGCCATGGATTCAATGAGGTGCAGGTGTTGCATATATACGAGCAGGGTATGTAACACGATTCTAGCACAGAATCACCAACCTGCACATAATCCGGCACCGATGATGTATACATATGAACTCAGAGATAAGTTCCCAGGCAAATAAAAACGTTTATTCCATACGGGGCTTGCTACTGTTATTTAGCTATCGTGACATCACAGATGTTACATGGTTTCATGACTTGATAGTTAATTCAGACCATCTCTGTAGCTTATTAGGCATTTATTCATCTGGTGAATCGACCGCATACGTGTACGCGTTCATTCGCTAATATATATGTTATGACAACCAATTACATTGCCATCTACGGAATTCTTGAACGTTCTTGTATCATCCTATACACTCGTCCAGACACATCGTCTGACTAAAAGAACTAGTCTATTGATACTCAAATGCTTGCTTATGCATTTGCTGCGTATGCGGACGTCAACGATAGATCGGAGGACGGAGAAAGATTGTGTCTAAACTATACATATGTTTATTGTGTTGATCATGAAATGTAATTCTCTCAATACCAAGTATTTGATATATTCATCTTATACGTCCTTGTATCGGGCAGTGTCATCAAAAAGTGGAAACCTGAGCTATTAGTTTCCATGAATCCACATGAAACGAAATATACATGCATTAAGCTATGAGTCACTCGAGAAATACACCCACGAGTTCAGTTATTCTATATGCTCAACATTACATATTGGCTATACAAGCAAAGGGAGTTCTATGTACTGCCAAGTTTGGCATCATATATATTGTTTATATTTTCTTAACAAACTGGAGTTATTATATTCTCAACAATAAGGGCCTTGTAATGCGACATACACCAGCTTTTAGTACAATACAGCCTGACGGCATTATTATGTGTCATTAGAGACGAAGCATACACAGAGTATGTGCGAGTACGTTCATGCTCTGCACATGTTATTGCCACACAAATGCAGCGCATTGAGAATAAAACAAATAATAAATATAAGTGTCGAGGTTACTTAATCCCGTATTTGCGTGAGGACGCTGTAGGCTTATTACTTTATACAGACATTGTCGAGGTATTCAATGTGAGTGCACCATTCATTGTGGATGTGGTTCGAGGGAATTATCGCATCTGTCGTCGACCAAATCGCTACGGCCCAGAATGCATTATTAATCGCACCAAAGAAAGCCAACTAGGCTCGCAGGGGGTTCGGATGTCGAAGCAGTGAATGCAGTACATACAATGAATGTATACCACGGTTCAATGCAAACGTGGTGTTTTTCTAATCTTGTTTGAATATTTGGTCTTTGAAAATACTTCTTTAATTAACAAGTCAAATGATCTACATCATGATTCTAGAACATAGCCCTAATCGTTCTGCGCAGGAGGTTAATATGAATGCATTGCTGTCTACAATTGATATCATTAACGCTAAAAACTCGCATACCATGTACAATTCTCCGATTCTAGAGCAGGTCGCAATTTCCATCAGCCTAAGGCTCTACACGCGTTTCTGTTTGTAAGCAGCGCCTTACAGAGTGGGTACAACGAGTGATGAGATTTATAGGCAGCCACATTGTGGAACAATTATTTTCATTTTGGCTAAAACCCAACTTAACCTGCTTATTATAGACTCGGCCATCGTTACAATCTAAGTGTAGGGTGCATGCGATTGTCATTTAGTGCTGTCAGCTGTATGCTTTAAATGACCCTCGCCTTTTGCAACCACAGTTAACGCTCGCAATACCGCGAAGATACGTGTTGGACTGGACACAAGGAGGACTCGATACAGATACTTCAATGTCCACGCCGAGGGGGAACCGAGAATTGCATGTTTATTAGTTATATTCATCATGTGGTAAAGCCCGGTTTTGTCGTGGAAATATAATATGTCTGGAGACCCCCGAAGCCGAAGATATGGATCCTCAGAGGGACATGATGTATTTTAGTCAATAGCCCTGACGGTAGCAGCTATATTTCTGAGGGGGGAAAAAACGTGGCAAGATATTATTGTAGAGCACCGGTGTATGACGTTAAAACTGAATTATGTGTCCGTCTTAATTTTCAATCATGCCGATAACTGATCAAATATTCAATATGATGAATATATATGTGAAAACCATCATACAATCCGCAGTATGTGAGATGTACTAAAACCAAACACTAGTCCAAAGTTTCTCAATGAACCTTATTATTATACTTCTATCGAAATGTAGAACAGGCTTTGTATCTCATCAAAATATTATATATCTGACACTAGCCTATGTAATCTAGAATTCATAAATGATCGGCACCGCATTTCAAAATGGTGCATCATTCACTCAGTGTGCTTTAAGTAATGCTTTACACCGTGTTTGGCGTGGTGAAGGTTTAGGATGGGAACAAAATGCAGCAGTACAATTGTCCGAACCTGTGAATTACGTGCCTTCTATATAAGTTAGTTCACCCCTCACCCCTAGGTCTTCGTCGTAGTTGTTGTCACTTTACAGTGGGCAATGTAAGGCTGTATTAACGATCATACATGATATCTAGATATGTTCACATCAATACCATGTGTTGTATATTTAGCCATTCATCGCATGTCCACATCGATATCAATGGACGCCATCAGCATAAACATTATGCATGCATATCACAGTTACCGTATGGGTGCCGTGGTGGGTGTCAAAGCGGTCATTAGAAGTGGATGAAGTTTTGAGGGGCTGGTTAATCAGGTCTTTAAATCAACCATGACTGCTTGCTTATATTAACATGTTAAGACACGTGATAGTAACAAATTGTGTTAAACTGCTTTGACACAGTATGAGGAATTTCAATCTGTGTAAATGATATCTTCCAGGCGAATATCTTTCAGGTCAGTTAACACGGTAAAAGTGATTGGTTCAATCGTTGCCTTGTTAGTAAAAGGGTATGCGTTTTTCGGGTTTTACAATTGTTGCTTCTGCAAATTTATTAAAAAATCTCGGATGTGCACGCACACTCAGCATCGACTAGATCAGACATACACCCAGCTAATGGCGATCTAATATTCGCAGTAACTATCCATTGCGTTCAGTATCCTGCCTCTTAAGAGTAATCAAGTCAGGCTCGTGATCATTCATTAAAAGGCTATTGTTTTCCCATTCTCCAAGTGTAGCCCTGTTAAACACATTTGACTTCGTAGTTTGTGTTGTTGATAACTCCGTAGGGCTGTCATACGTCTTGCACGTACATCTCTTAGCCGTCGTTTCACAGCCAGCATCCCTGCCTTCTCGATGCTGCTGCTGTGTCAAGTTGCTAGAGTCTTGAACAGTATCTCTGCGAAGGGTGTAGAGATAATCATTATAACAAGGCTGGTTGGTGGCCTGGCCGTCTTGTGCGTTCACTAACATGTGAGCATTAGGGCAACCATGATGTTTATAGATGTCAAATTCAATTTCTTCGCGTGACCCATAACGGCTTGGTATATCTTTTGTATCTGGATAAACGGGATACATATGCTGTGTCGCCGAGGCCAAAGCTGTGGTGTTGTTTTGATCGCTTGCTCGAGATTGAAGGAACTTGCGCCTGAAACCATGAATAGTGGACATAATACCCAGCAGTTTTTACTTATGTTCCGGTCAGTTATAGGTTGCGTGACGGCTACACTAACCGCTAACATACAAGTGCTGATCAAGTTAGACACGAATGGTTTAAATGATCTCCTTGATTTGTAGAATATAACTCCTCAAACGATGCTTTATACGGATACCTTTTAGATATAATCAGTCCAAACACGACGACGCAAAGTCCTACTAGCAGAGCTATTAAAACTATAAGGAAAACTGCAAATCCTGAAAAGGAAACAAATTTCTCAATCCATATGCTGATTGTTGACTGCAGGCACGTCAGAAAACTTGGCGAGGAAATGGGGGCGTGGTGTACGGCAATATTAAGTTAGATTGGGCTACTGTTACATGTCAATAGTAAAGAAAAACTATGTACCTTTTGGTAGGAATGATTCTGTTGGGTTCATATTGTCAGAGTCGGAATCACCGTGCTTTTGTTTCTGGTCAAAGTCATCCACAGGCCCCGGTAATGTAACTGCTCATGAATACAATGCATACGAGCTATATGATTGCGTTTTGTCGCCGCAGCAAATTAATTGAGCAATGGAGACTATTTAATCGACCTAACGTGTATCTATCGGTTATAAAATCTATCGATATTGATCAATGCAGTTGATGTACTCACCTGCCTTTACGGTACAATTTCCAAACTGTCCAACCCATTCGTTACCCTGGCAGCGAAGGTTCCACTCTCTATCATTGTTTTTACATCCGACGGTTACCAGCATCCCGGATCTCCTCTGCCATTGATCGGTATCCACAGCCAGGTTCGCACAGCCTACAGCTTAACGCAAAATGCAACAAATCTAATTGTAGCTCGAGTTGTGGAATGATATGGGAAGCATACTATAATTTGGCAGCACCTTGTACCATTAGCTTATTACCATGAATTGTATTCTTCCTTAGTTGAAAAACACAACCTACCTTCATACTTAAACATGAAATGAGCTTGTTTCGTAAGCGCGCGATCGGGAATGCGAAGCTCCAACGAATTACCAGTGGATGTGAGAACCGTCGTTATTCGTTTGTTGGTAGCACATATATCCTTACGCGTCTCACCCGTAATGTCGGTCACGGCTGCAAACCTATGACATGCGTTTGAGGGCGGGGTCACGCCATTGGTGGTGCTATCTGCCCGGCGTAAATGGGCTGTAAAATCCATTAACGTTAGATTAATGCGCTGCCCCTCTGGGACGCTTATTACGTAAGGACAGTCGTGGGATGATGCCACCGTGTCTGCTGATGACGATCCCACGATGTAACCGAGGGATGACGTCACACTAAGACGTCCATGCTGAATGCAGGCGTGGGAAGCTGCCTTATACACTGAAAGGTAACAGCAAACCACACCAAATCACGTGAGTGCCAAGAGAATACTCGGGATAATTATATCTTAAGCTGCTTATTCATAATATGACATTTGTTAAGCAAAATTATTTCTGACGTCGCCAGTTACAAATTGTTACCGTACCTGGTACGCATACATAAGACGCTTCCAAGTAGCGAGTGAGGTCAGTAATACATGGCGTGTTGGCGTCTAAGGCCGAGTCGGGTATGCCAACCGTGCATTCGCGTCTTGCAGAACATCGCTGGTCTAATATGTGAGTGACGTCCATTGAGCAGCCGATGAAGCCGAAATTCACCTTAATACATCTGTTGAGGCGCATTCGACCGTATCGCGCGTTCTGTATTACGATCACACTGCCGACATCGCACTCGGCGTTGAAGGTTTCCGTGGAGCAAAACTCTCTGCATGCTGGGGGACACACAAAGCAAAGCGTTAGGACAACCATGATTGGTCCTAGCGATAAAAAATGTACACATTAATAGATCGTTACACTAATCAGTTCGCTTCCATCACTCGTGGTTCGATTCGCAGATTACCCCCCGTTGTGTAGTACTGTTAACTGCCCGACGAGTCGATGACACCTGGTCGATACGCTTAACAATCACCTGAGCGGTGCTTGATAATGACAGGTGGGATCAGTTTCAAGGGACGGTTGTAGTCAGAACTAAAAACGTAACTTCGGGTTTTTTTGGCCAGTTCTTCGCTGGGATGGCAGTTCCGCTACCAATTATTCGTTATTGCATTGTTATTAGAGGCGTGCAACCTGCTCGCCTACATGCCATATAGCTGCCCCAATATTGGCGATAAGTGAAATATCTCCATACACATTATTGAATGTGTCTAAGTCGTACCAAATTGCAAAATGCCCGATCTAATGGAGCCGCCAGTATCATCCATTTAAAGTAGATCCAAATACGGGGCCAGAGCGTTGGTCCCATGCAAAACATTCTCCGATATGGCTATTGAAACTGACCGGCGTTCTATCCGGCAAACAAGAACAGGCAAGTGCGGATATTTGTGAAGGGTGTCCAGCAAGGTATTACGCGTATTTAAGATGCCATATGCATTGCTTATTGCAGGCGCGAAACCTGACAACTTGTCCAGCTTTTCCCTTGTGTGAGCTTCCGTCAACTCTAAGGACAGGTGGAACGAATTATTTCATTCAGATAGCGAGGTATGTACGTGGGTCGTTCCTCTGGAAGACGCCTTCAAGTGTTTACGTAAGACCCAGAGGCGTTGGTCTTTACTTATATCTGCTTTGAATAAGAGACGGAACTTTCGAAACTCAATGTTCATTACCACCTTCAGAGAGTGACAGGTGCGTTTGAATAACACTGATAGTTAAGGTGAATGGGATCAACATTAACGGCGGTTACGAATATCATGAATGTGATGACAATGTTAGCACACTAGAAATGTCGATGATACTAATGGGTTATAATGATAACAATTATGATGATACAGATAATGCTCACTGTGCTGATAACGATACAGATAATGATTACGATCCTGATAACGATACAGATAATGATTACGATCCTGATAACTATACAGATAATGATTACGATCCTGATAACGATACAGATAATGATCACGATCCTGGTGACGATGCTGATAATGATCATGGTGATAGTGTTGGTAATGACGAGGATGGTGATAGTGATCCTAACAGTGATACTGCTGCGGCTGATGAGGATGACGACGGTGACAACAAGGAAAATGACGATGCTGATAATGATGATGATGCAACAACGACGATGACTATGATAATCGTTACTTGTTTGAATCTACACATGTAAGCAAGATCTCGCGTCGTACACTTATTTCTCACTCTATCGATGACGAATGATGGTGAGGATAATGATATTAATGATTATAATCATGATGGCCACATAATTAACGATTACTACGAGAGAAGTCTTAATCTATACTTATTGGTGAAAGATCGCGTTTTGGACCAAATTGAACATGGACACTATATGGTTATATAGTAAACATTGATTGACGTAAATAAAGGCAATGATATCTGAACAAAATGGCGTCAAATGGTACGGTTTTGCAGAATGTTACAATGTTTCTTTTTGCGACGATGCAGCTAACCCCATGACGCCATTTTGCGTTTCTTCCGCAACTACACTCGTTCGAGTAGACGATAATGCCGTCGAATAACTCACCCGCAGGAATAGGAGCACATCTTACATTAATTGACGCTCTTATGACCAGATACACACGCGTCAGATGGGTCTGTTTAGAATCCACGATTTTTCCCACAGGGTTGGATGCATTCATAGTACAGCGTCATTCGATGACAAGGAAAAAAACTTATTAGGTGCGGCATCGGATCGAGGATCTCTAGATGCTTACTGACTAATACATCACCGTATGCAAACTCGGCGAGCGCGTCGATGCCAGGGCTTTTGATGCGGTTTGCACATCATTAGCCTCGTTATACCCGCCAGCGTAATATTTAATATCGCTGCGGACCAACAACGGAGGTAGATCTAAACGAATGCATAATTATGATTTCATGGAGTATAGCCTGTATTTTATGGCTGATACCTGACAAAGAGGATAGATCGCTTCGCTTTGATATGCGTCTATTGCGTTCGGCTGCGGTTAATGTCACATGTACGATCAACATTGGAACATCCCCTATCCTGTGACACTATGCCCGAACAACATGGGACCCCAATCACTATATCTGATTTGAGGAGACAGCGCATAGCTGAAGTTATGGACCATTATGCGAATATAGCTTTCTCAATCTGTATAAGCCATCTGCCAGAGCGACATAGCTTTACATCCGCCAGATTCCTCAAATGCTGAGCCCGGAAAAGCACACGGCCGCCAGAAGATTTTATCTCCAAGTGAGCGATTGGTTTCTTGTTGGTGGCGGGCTTAGCTTACGCCATGTTGGCCTAACCTATAACCTTGGCCGAAGAATGATAAATACGGATAGGGGCCGTAAATGCCATCGAGGGTTGTATGAATAAGCATTTGGTCTAGCCTGTTCAGTGTCTAACACAGTGGTCACGGACGAGATGGACGTTATTGCAAGCAGCTTATTTCTACCTCGCCGGCCAGTGTTATACGGCTTAGAGGGCGGAGTCGCAAATAAAGCATTGGTTGTAGCGAGCAGATACAGTACACTATCCAGCAAGGTGACCAGAGCGGCGGAATGGGGTTTTATTTAACTAGAAATGATTCATGTTATTTTGAATTAATTATTGCGATGAATACCATTTCCGGGTGGAAGTTTCATTCGCATGGGTTGCGGTATTGGATTGCAACATCAGGTGAGCAACAGATTTGTACAGCGGAATATCCCCCTCCCCTAAATGCCAAGAACCGAGAGTAATATCGGCACTATAATTCGCTAAAACACGTGATTAGACACGTATAGTGCGGCACAGTGGGTCCGCATTGCGCTGGTTTTGTGAGTCGGATGACTGCGAGTAGCTATCATCAAAGATGGCGGCAATATAACGTCACCGAAGTCACGGTAGAACATTGTCCCGCTTTCCATTATTGGGGTAGCTCTTGGAAGGTGTGCTAACAACCCCGGTTCTATGCCTCGTTCCTGTAATACAAATAGCTTTCATGGCCAATAATTCGTCCATTAAAGTGGCATGTTATGTTTTTTTTGGATCGCGATGGACTGGACATTGTAGTGGTCATCTTCCCGAGGATCGGCTCAACCAACGACCTTGAGAGGTGGAGTTGGCGTCCTTTCTGATCAGTGGATGAGGGCCGTTATTTATTGCCGAGTCATTCATCACTCGAGACTCGATCCTCTACTGGCCATGACTGCTGGCATCAGTGTTGTGGTGGGCGTCAGCTTTACACTTGAAAGCAGTCGCCTAAGAGAAGACGCGCGCAGAGCATCACGGTGATTTGTCGCGATGGGCGTGGTGACATATGATACTAATCAGAGTTGATCGCGTTTGTCACCACGTGATACACGGCTACGATATATCGACTCCTGGTAGGTGTTTTATAAACCATGAGATCCACAAATGGTTAATAAGTGGGAGTAGGTAGTGTTCGTTATCTCAATCCCTAATCAGGTATCCGCCCTTTAAGTGCTGTAGACCGGTGCTGTAGCTGTGTACCCTCCGACTCCGACCGGCTGACCTCTCTACTCATCGCACCTGTCATCGTTTATCCTAGAGAACGAAAGACCACATTCTTCCCTGCGGGCTTCTCCTATGCAGCGCATTACACAGCGAAATGAGCTGCGCTTCTAAACATTCACAGGCTGCATCCTATCACACGAGTTAATTGGCTGCTATAGAAGGCTTTGACGAGCCCAAGGGAAGCCCGGGTGGTCTTAACAAAGCCACTGATAGATAAGACGGCATATTGGTAGCGACAGAGGTAAAGCAAACGTGGATTAAGGTAAACAGGGCTTTCTGAGACATGCGGGCGTGTTAGGGAAACGTAGGTAATTGGGAGGCAACGACGTAGCTTCCTATTTCCCCGAGTAATTGTGCTAGACAAGGGCGCGTGATTACGAGCGAAATGGTGAGAACGCGGCCCTTGGGAACGGCTTGCTCGTGAGCGATAATAAGGCGGATTGAATTGCATGGCAGCGAATATGATTCATCTCGGAAGCAATTTGAGAGGACTCGTGCAGCAGGCGGCGGTATATGAATCAAGACGTGGAGAAGGATTTGTGGGAGAGGTGTCGCAGTCCGGATGATGTGACTTTTTTAGGCGGGGTTAATCAGACATGATGGGGAAAAATGGTTTTGGAATTGCGTATTAGCTACGGGTGAAGGGTTAAGTTGGTGGTTTCTAGGTACATCAAAGGAAAATAGTCAATCACAAGGTTTGTCTCGTAGTAAACCGCGGACTGAGGTACAGATTAGCTCCAAATAGAGACTGGCAGCATTCGATTAAATTTTTCATATGACACATGCGCGGCTATGAATAGATACTATTTGGATTTAAGATGTTGAAGTATGTGTCAATATAGCACTTCAATGGTTATCCGATGGTTACGACGCTGTGTTGGCTTGATGAACATATATGGATCCGTTCAATCTTCTTAAATGACCCCAAGACTTATAAGCAGATTCCATAGTACTATAAGCAATTTGAATAGTCGAGGCTCAAAAGTCGTAGCTAAATCTTGTAATTACAGGAATAAACGAGAAGGTAGAGACTTACCTGCTCTCAGCAGGAAGAGTAGCAGCGAGAACGCAATAAGCCAATGTCCACCTGCGTTTATCATTGCTACTGAAATGGGTTTCTTTTGTGCCACAGAGCACCGGCAGTGGTTACCCTTACAACAGAGCACTCCCGACGCAAATGCAATCTCGATACAGGCCTTCACTCAAAGAGGATTCCTTTTAGCGGGGTCGTCATAACCCCAACCAACAGCGTATTTCTCTAATTCCTCTCGGCAATAATTCAGTTCCGAACCCGTTTCCGTGGGAATGTGGCGCGCTTGTGAAGTGGTCGGTGGGGGCTTTTCACCGAGTCGTGGGTTTTATCTCCTGTAGCAGCTAGTGCATTGTGTCACTTTGTGTCATGTGCTGCAAATGGAAGATCTCCTCACAGCGGCTCCGCATTGAGACTTAACATCTTGAGAGGCACTCACCCTGCCAATGTTACCGGCCCGCAATCAAATAAGATTATCCCAAAACCTCGTCATTGATCGAAACTGCATTGCGCTTCTGTGTGCGATTGGCTGTCTCTGGTGAAAAAAGGCAATGTGTCCCTGTCAAGATGTTTTTGCCAGATGTTTGCTCGAACTGTCTCTCTCTACTACGCAGCGTCGAGTCTCCGAGTGAATGAATTTGTAGGGGGATAAATAACACAGCTAACAGAGCGAACCCATCGAAGAACTCCACGGCTGCGGTGTGCAACGGCGGGCACACACACGCTTCACACCGTTCGCAGATATATCAATGCAATATGAGAGCGTATTCCGCGAGCTTATCAAATGTTAACGTGAATTATTAACTCATCCTCAAGTTATTCAAGTTTCCACCTAAAAACGCTCTATTGGCTGAGAATGGATGTTGCATCGATAACTTACAGGGATAGTAATTATAAATAGACTCCTTGTTCGCGCCCAACAGTTTCCGATGGACATCTGGTGCAGCTGTTATGTGCGCACTCTGCTTGTTTGTCCCTCTCTGCGGTTGAGTCGTCGCCTGCGGGCATGAGTTCTTCTTTGAATCACCTTACCGTTTCCGCCATGCGCTGCGGTGATGCGTCGTGGCTGTCTTTCGGAACCAAGCGGCTGCGCTCACTGGCTGACTGCGCATGGGCGCGGGGGTGAAATGCTGAGCAAACACGGTATTTTCAAAGGAAATCTGGCTTCGAGTTTATAGCCTTTGCGGGAGCTCCAAATACAGCGTGTGCAGTGGGCGGAGTTATCATATGGTGTCAGGGGTGCGTAAGTGCCCCATTTCTTCTGACACCTTTTGCTTGCAGAATAATCGAGCGTTGAGCAAGTATGACCGGCGACGCAGGCCGCCAAACATCTATAATAGCCGCGTTGGACGAATGGCTCCCGCCACGCCGATCCTTTCAAAGGAGTCCGCAATCCAGCTTATGGGAGAAGCGCATCAATCTTTATTGAGTGCATAAAGTGGGGACTCATTTACAGCATATGACAACACGTCGTGCATACTGTATCCTCTAATGCCGCTAAGCAAATGATTCCGCATCAGTTGCCATCATGTGGTCAATCTATAATACCAATCGCAATTAGGCACGATCATTGAGTCTTCTGCCAGGCGTGGACCTCGTTCCAATCACTGCAGTCGTTGCCGACAATCCGTTTTACGGCAGGTCTGCCGTGTCGTGTTCCGTCTTGGTCAGCAGATTGCAATCACTTAGACTCGTTCAGTAGAAGTCATTACATTGGTCTAGGGTCTCTGGGCCTTTGCTCCGCGCCATTAGGCTACATGCGATTAAGTTGCTGCCACATACGTCTTTGCTTTGGTACTTTCCTTTATCTCGGTGCCATAAAGCTTGCAGGACATTGTTGGTACAATTGATCGGAATCCGGAGTGGGAAGCAGCGGTCGCTACTGTAGCTCCGTTCCAAAAATCGTCAGCCTAAACGAACTCCAATTAAAACATTTGAGAATTAATTGACGCTGTGAGTCTGGCGTCGTGTTGTGATGTGTGGTGTTGGACGGAAATGGACACGTTTGGTAAGTAACGGGTTGGACACCAATGGCAACGACCAGCAGGCTATTAGCCAGACGCGGGAGAAATCGGTTGAGGACGAAATGATCATATGACATACCTACAGAGCCGAGAGCCCGGGAGACCGGAGATCAATTATGTTCCGCTAATAAAAGGGGAGGTCGGCTTTTGTTTGGGCAAGCCATGGCCACGCGGGGTAGCCGAGTGGGTGATTAGTCGAAGTAGGTGGCGCGGGGAGTCTTCAAAAGAATATTGATCACCAGTGAACGGGGATGAGTTGCAGGCGGGGAGGGTGGCGTAAACTAGCAATAGATGCAGACATAAAGGGTCACAGGGTTGCGACGGAGGCCAAATGTGTTCATTAACCTCACTGCAAACACTACACTGGCCCCTGAGGCGCTGTGACATCGCCCCGATGGCCACAGGCGTGTGCTCAAACTATAATTAGTTGTAGCCGGCCGGAACATGAAAGCAGATTGGGTTTTGGTGAAACGCGAGCGGAAGTGGGTGGAAATGGACGATGCGGTACGTAGCTTTTAGGCTGCAACACTTACCCATAAAGTCGCATTATGCGCAGTGCATTAACCGCGGGCTTGTGATAAAGCCAAGAAGCAGAAATCGAGTAGGCCATTTATAACGCTCCTCTATTGGCAATATTATACTTGCATCGCCGGTCGCTAAAATAAGCCCATCATGGCTTAGCAGGGATGTAGCAGTTATCACAATGTATCCCCTTGCTGTGCTTCTAGACAATTTATTTTAAGTTACTGTAAATGGCTTTGGTATGATATACGTTTCCCTTTAGGCGACGTCAATCCAAGAGGCTGAATGTGAGGACAATTTGCATTCACTCTTATATTTTCAGCAAGGATATTCTCATTTATAACATTTTGATATAAAATTGCCTGTCAATATTTAGAATGCTTGGTTTATGAATACCGTTCTTGACATTGCAATATACTCAACCAACGGACTCAAGTCATTATTGAAGTAGGATAAAAAGAGACATAGCTTGTTCCGTTTCCATTGGTTAAGTATTGTGAAACACAATTCTCACATAAGAGCGAGCCGACCGTAATTAACAAATATGAATTAATAGGCTTATGTACTTAGTAATAGCGGTGCGCAGATAATACGCTACTCAGAAGGTTACATGTGACAGCAGAGCCAGCAGCCGATGGCGGCAGTTTGTTATGGTGATAGATGACACATTTTTGGGGGGACAAAACCTAACAGTTGTTAGACAGGGAGGCGGCGACGCAATGGGCAATGCCTGAAACCTTTCCTTCAGGCCACGAATTCTGCTGACATTATCGATGGCGTGCTGTGGCTCCTTGTCTTAGTCGTCGAATAAAGATTCACATAAAGATGTCGGTGGTTATAATGATTAAATTACTTCATAACCAAATTGCATCCTGTTGGGAGACCAGGTCGTCGGATATTGTATTTCCGTTGCGCCGTCTGGTGGTCAGACAGGCATGACGGCTTCCCTTTACGGCCGTAAACTCTATATGGGGCGAGCCGCGCCAATCGAACTCGGCACTACCCAACGCCGATTTATGGTATTCATGCAAATGAAACACTTTCCTTCTCTGGAAGGCCCTTTGTGTCATTGAAATTATTGCGTCACTACGTTGGATATATAATTATCATCCGATTCAAATGTAAATGAAACTGCCATGCCGCGGATTAGTCATGCAGCTTGACCTTCGCTCTGTTGTCTTTGATGACGTCATTCAACTTTTATTGCTGCTATCAACTCATCAGCTTAACTGGCATCTTACACTATAGCTAATGACGTCACAATGTACTGAATCGGGTTCATTATTAAGTCAACAAAGCGTAATCCACGTTAGTATAATTTAGAAATGATTATTGACGTGTTGAAGTAAACGGACGAGAGGCACAGGCGAAGCATATTAGTGCCGTAATATGGCGTAAAACCCTCCTGTTTGTTTATGACGCTAATAGAAAGGGCACATTGCGGATAACGGTCTCTACATGACTTACATAACCCCACCACTGGCGACGTGACCTAATGTTTTGATATTTTAATCGACATGGAAGGGTGTATTACATCGATCTGCACAAGGGATCATGATGTATGGACCACGTTCCATTAGCTATGTTTATACACTCATTCGAAGTCTGCCAAATGAAGAACTAACAGGCAATATTTGTGAATGTGGTTTGTGCCAATAAACGACTGTACTGATACATGAAATATGGTTACATGTGGGTTTGTGTACGAGGCGGAAGGTGGATCAGAATTTGCTGTAACTTGCTGTAACATAATAATTAATAGTGTTGAATAAAGTTTCCAAAAAAGCGAATGTCATATAATGATCTGCACATGTTACAGCGGCTGCCGATGTCAGCGTACCAAATAGAGCCAGCGCATCATATGACACTGAGCTATCCGTACCAAAGGGTAACTCAGTACTGCGTAACATGAGGCAAAGGTAAGTAACTGGCCCCTGCGATAGGATCTATCGGTAGGCCTAATGCCTCCATTGCCAAAACAAACTTAATATCATGGCATGCCATTACCGGTTTGTTATCATCGCTTGCCATTACCGATTCGTTATCATGGCATGCCATTACCGGTTCGTTATCATCGCATGCCATTACCGGTTCATTATCATCGCTTGCCATTACCGGTTTGTTATCATCGCATGCCATTACCGGTTCGTTATCATCGCTTTCCATTACCGGTTCGTTATCAACGCATGCCATTACCGGTTCGTTATCAACGCATGCCATTACCGGTTCGTTATCAACGCATGCCATTACCGGTTCGTTATCAACGCATGCCATTACCGGTTCGTTATCATATATTTACTACATGTTTGTTGCGGTTGATTAACGCTGTTCTGCCAGCGCGAGCACCCTGCTACGACCGGTTCAGCTGTGTCATATATCCCGGAAGACATTACAAGGGATACAAAGAGATCTTGATTGAAAAAATTGCCACTTCGACCGACCAGTCGTCATAGAGTAAAGGAGTCATTGGCAGCCACACCCATAGAACGCGGTGATTAGAGCCAGGTTTAACTGGACCGGATGAGAGAGGAGGGTTTAGAGGTGCAGCTTGTAACATGACAGCAGTCTATAAAGGGCAGTAGCAACGCTCACTACGGTGAAGGGAGCTCGCGTTGACGTGGACCGCGTGATTCTGATTAATCGCCTCCGAATCTACTGCTTGAGCCACAGCGGCTGACGTCCGATGTGACCTATCTAGAGCGGCACTCGAAAGCACTGCTGCGATGTCACAGGCTGAATGATGCCCGTTCGTATGTTTGCAATTTGAACGATGCAATGACAGGGAACTATGGAACATATATGATCAACTATCAGTCCATTATTTCAGTCTCAGCTATTGACACGCCGATTCGATCACTGCATGTAACCGGCGTCTTCTCAATTTTATCATATAATTGCGCAAACGTTCTCGCTTTGCTTATCACTAAAGCGCTAGTATGCTATAAACGTTCCAATAAAACTAGCCAGCATATTAACTGATGTGATATTGATACGCGTACATGCAACATGTTCACCACGCGAGCAACATCGCTCTTCCCTATTTGATGTTTGCATCGGTAAACTAAATACGGACATGCTTGACGGTAAGGAATCAGACAGCAATGACAGCCAAGACGACACGTGGTTCCGGTCACGCGCGCGTTAGAAGCCCTGGTTGATGTATTTAATCGAGCAGTATGGGGTTAACGTCGATGTATTGATTGTTTCATTGCAAGATAGCACGCGAACCCTATCCCCTGAGAGGCTTTATATTAAAAGCAAGATTATCTGAGACAGTCAAAGATGCTGCAGGCGTTTCCAAGGAGACCATGCATGGATTTCCTGACACAAGCCCTTTAAATTACTGTGTGAAAATTATGGCACACTTCATTAGGTGTCAGTAGTACTTACATTATAAGGCTTGTCTATGAATTATGACACTTAATATGCCGTACGTCATCGTCATCATCAGCATGTGCAACAGGCATGACCTATCGACAAACCATGGACTTTATCCCAAAGTTCTAATGGCATTATTTTGTTGAAAATATCCTACATGAATATAAAAAGGGAAATTCAAGCTTATGGGTTTTCATAAGATTCGATACAGTAAACTGCGATGTTTCATTGCCTCAAGTTCCAAATTACGATATAATAGAAGCAGCAGCGAGATTGGCAGCCTATAACCTCACTGAGTACAGTATGTGTCATACAACAGCATACCAGTTGCAGAGACGATGTGTTCATTAATCAACCAGGTTAGCCAAATTAATTGTTGTACCTCATTGCAAAATCACTATTGCACAAAATGGTATGTGGAATTTGCGCTTAAAAGCAATAAAGACCGAAAGGTCGTATGACGTATTCAAGTTTCCTTCTAAAAAACAATTGGTCGTGTAAATATCAATGCTATTAACGTTTCACAGTTTTGTGTAAAACTTTCAGAACATTAATTGTACACGTAATAATAGATTTAGCAAAATGCACGTTTATATTAGTTAAATGTACATATATATTATACGATTATATTAACAATTAAGCCATGCACCATTGAATTATAGCCTGAGCATTTGGTTCAAAACTGGCGTCGACGTCATGAGCCTGTTATATATATATATATATATATATATATATATATATATATATATATATATATATATATATATATATATATATATATATATATATATATATATCTATATATATATATATTTATATATATATATATATATATATATATATATATAAAAAAAATGCATATATATATATGTACATGTATACATATATTTATGCATACGTATATATATGTATATATGTGTATGTATATATACGTATATATATGTATATATATATATAAACTAATACCTATATATATATATATATATATATAATATACACACACACACACACACATACACATATATATATATATAGATATGTATATATATCCATATATATATGTGTGTGTATATATAAACATATATATATATATATATATATATATATATATATATATATATATATATATATATATATATATATATATATATATATATATATATATATATATATATATATATATATATATATATATATATTAAATGTTCAAGAAGCATACTTACTATGCACTTGCATGTATTGAAAATAGAGCAAATTTGAGTGACCTTATTTAGTGCTGATGAACGATATGTCTGACACTTGTATCCATAGTCATATCTCAACATTAGCAAGGTAAAATGTAGTTGTTGCATACAGAATACAGCAGGGTCCACCCAACTGGCGTGCTGTCACGAGAATCTTTTTTTTGTCATAGTTGTAGTTTAGAAGTGGACGTGATGTTGCAGTAGCGCCCCTTTTTCTAAAATCAAATGCGGATGAATTTGTGACGGCACAATAAATAATACCAGCAAAAGGCTACGTAGTAATGACGTCAGTCTATATATATATATCAGAATCCAGGATGGGTAGAATGTTTCGTTGAAGCATCAATGGCGTTATTGGATGACATGTTCGATACGCTAACACAATTCTGGAAGTTCACCGACACGCGTAATTGCATCACACCATTAAATCACTAAGTACTTCACAAAAAGTAACTTGCAGTTCGTCGCTGATAGCAAATTGCTTAGTGAGCCTAATTTGTGCATAATGGTTGCCAACGGAGCCGTTCCTGGCCATATGGTTACAAACTCAGCCCCATTAAATTGGTAGTCCCGTTTCCCAGGGGATATTTTGGTTTGGTGCACTCTCAAAGGCAAGGCATTATGAGACAGCAAGGTGCAGTTTAATGCAAGCAAAATGGTGGATTCTCATCAAGCTATATTTGTAGCGCAGAATCATACGTTAAATAAAAAAACACTAGTTATTCCTTTGCTGCACAACGGCAGAATATTTCTTGCCTAAACTACTCGAAGAAGCAAACGAAGCCCTGTCGACGGCATTGACCAATGTCTCATGCGTAACATGTATTTTACATTTGTGCTCAAACTGATTATAAGCATTATATAAGGACACCTGGGGAATATTTACGCTCTATCCCGTAAGCCGCTGCACAATAAACGGAACCCACTACCTCACTCGTAGAGTCCACAAAACAATTACTTATCCGAGCTGCTGATCAAAGCTCTAACAGACGTCAAATGTTGAACACCAACGTGACGCAATATACAGCGCCATGAATATCTACTCGAAGTCGTCACATTATTTACGTTTGAAAGGTTTGTGCTAGAACTTAATCGAATAGGAGCCTATAATGCAAATGGGTCGTGTTGCCTGGCGTTATATCTCCGGTCAATTATCAACTGAACCGAGTTTGATACGGTCCTTTTAATATGCAAATGGACTCGCGCCTCTAATCTTGCTTCCACAGGAAAACTCTTTTGAGACCCACAAACGCCTTGGTGGTATTAAACTAGAGTGGACCAAGGGGGTGCTTTCAAACCAACAGTGACAGCAGAGATAACGTTTCCGTATCGGACTTCTACATAAACTGGCAATCACTTGTATAGAAAGGGTGCCCATTAGTGCGTCCGAAGCTGAAATAATGCTCACTACTGGTTGATGTTAGTTAATAAAAACAACAATGGTATAAGCGTAATTGAGTGCAACGGTAAGTTAATAATGTAATGGAACATCGATTAGCGCACCAAGGCATCACTTACCGTTAATATGAGACTTTAGGTAACACGCTGTTATATAACCAGGTATATATAATACCAATATCAGTACGCTTTCAAGTTTTATATCGCCAAACATTTCTGCATCGCACAGGTCAATGTGTTTGCTGATTGTGGTGCATTTATCGGCATTACAAACACATATCGCGTGTATTGTCTAATTGGATTATCCCTCACAGAGAAGTGTAGGAATGAGATTGAAACCATACATTTCATGTAATCATTTGACGACGTAGTTGCAGTGATGGGCGTTATTGATCGGTTAGTGAACCTATTTGGCATCAAATTGCATCCTGTACGACATATTTGTTGTTATCAGTAGACGCTTGTATTACGCATGGAAGCTCCATATTCAGACTGGCTAATGTGGTTAATTCCTATTTTGGAATCGACTAAACATTCATAATTAATCAACACAATATCATAGTGCAAAAACATTACAAGAAGCGAACATTGATCAGCCCGTACCTGCCGATATGCCAAAACGCGTATCATGGACGTAGAGTGTCGGTCGTAATGTTCTGCACCCTGTTCAAGAATTATGAACAAAAAGTGACATTGCTTTTGGTCTGTCTTATGAATTAACAATATCAAACCTCCTCACCAGTCCCCACCCACCTCATTTTATAGGTGTTCGTTCATAATGAAGTTCATGCTCCCCTTATCATACAGAACATCCCACACAATGCTGTGGCCCAACTGCGTGCGTTAGTGACTGTTAGTAGCAAGGATGTGGAAATTGTTCATGATTTGGTAAAAGAGTGATTGCTGTCAAATAAGCTGATTTAATCAATATTTATAGCATGATGCCAAACAACTCCTATTGTTTGGAACCTGCCATCCTCGAAATGAACCCCTGTCATTCTTTAGCCACATGTTGCTCATTACGCATCGTGGTTTACCCAGAACATTTAATCGAGAGATTTGCCAACAGATGGGGAGGTGTAATGGATTTTACCAAATAGACCACGTAACCATGGTTACTGCGGGCTTTAAATGGCATCAGCGGGACCCATTGAATCACCCAGAGTGCCAGTTAATGTCACACAGGCCACATTGGAGATATAAGAATTAATTTGCATACTCTCATACAAGCTAGTATCAGTTGATAGGTAAAAAGTGTATGCAGTATGTTACAACGCCAATGATTTAATTAAGGCGCCGTTCAACGACACAATGTAAATGCACATTAAGGCGCCGTTCAAAATGCACATCAGCCATTGTGATACCCCAAGACGTGCTAGGAACGATGTTCTTCAGCATGATGCTAACACAAAGTAAAACATGTTGGGGCTGAGATCTGTCGGTAACTTCTCTCATACCACATGATTGCATGCGTTTTCTTAAAGCACACAATTGACACATTTCGAGAAGTTAATCAAGCCATACTTGGCCCAGTCTGGAACAGTTTTTTAGGTCTGTAAACATTTTGAAACACATGTATTACGAACGTAATTATCGGAATTGACTATTGAAATTCCTATTCTTTAAAGTCCTTTTTTCATAAACTGATAAATAATATTCATAAATAAATAATCCTGAAACAATAACTATGCCGTCACAATCTTAAAAAAATTACCTTTTTAATAATTGAAAATAATATTCGAAACAATCATTTGAAATTGCATATTCGAAGCATTGGAGTGAACAATTACTTTGGTCCTCATATTTTCCACTACTGCGCAATAGTAGTCGGAAATAGTCATTTGTTAAACCTATAGAGTATCACAATACATTATCTAACACTTTGCATTAAACCATTGTTAACTAAAATGTTATAATAGTTCACTGCTTATATATGCATAGTAATATCGCAATGTATTTTTATTTATTTGAGACTATCGACGGATGGATGCCAAAAGCAGGTACTAAATATAAACAAACAATTTGACAGCGCTGTAATTGAGTATTTCATTACAAACCGTTTTAACAAATGCATATTAAATGTGATGAAGGCTTTATCATTGGTGGATGAGACTTCATAGCTTGCTTTATCACTAAAATAGATGGTTTGTTCTGCTAACCGGCATGAGGTATAGAAATTCATTAGAATGCATCAACAATAGCTAGTAGCTAAGGAGAGAGGGATAGAAATCATGAGTTCCGACTTATCAACATTAAGTGCATTCCCTAACGCTTGATCTAATTGTGTCTTAGCTGACAGCCAAGAGCAAATGCCATGTGTTACTCAGGATCTGTCAGCATCCAGGTTCAAGTTATCCAAACAAATGGCCGATAAAGTTTTTTAGCGGTTAAAAAGATATATAATATTCCAAGCCAAACTAGGAAACGTGAATAGACTAAGCAATGATTTAAGTATATAACAAATCCTGCGCTAGTAGACAGCCAGGCTTATGTGGAACCTTTATGTAATCAGCACGTTCTTTACGAGCAAGTTTTTCCTGTGTTCGTCTACATAACTTGTACTAAGCTTACTTAGGAAAGCAAATGCTTGTGAAGCCTACGCATAGTTAGACATTTTAGGACGGAAACTCGCCATCAACTGAAAGCCGATGCCAATTGCTTATTTTAGGAAAATGTTATTTGCGTCACTATCTACTAACATAGCAGAAATGCCACCTACACAGTTTAAATCTAGTCGTGGCGAGCATGATGAACATGTACGCTTCAAGCTATTTACAAGAGACGAAGTTTTGAAAGAGTATGTAGGTTTGAGCAACAGCAATTTCCCAAGCATCGCAGCTTGTGAACTTTTTGTTAAGTATTTCAACAGTTGGTTACCGAAGCTAATGCTCTTTATAGTTGGAAACATAATAATGATGAGCTAACAGTAACCGCACTACGGTACTGTCCTACAGAGCCTCATACTGCAATCTCTTCAGAGTAGGCCACGGGCTGTGTTTTAAAGAGTTATTACTGACGTACATTATCTACTGCACATTACAGTATATCCAACATATACTTAAAGGCAGAGAACAAACTAGCTAATGCTATTGTACCTTAGATAATGTTGAGTTCCAAAGAGGCGATGCCGTGATGGTTGAATTATCAAGAGAAACAGATGTTGACTATTTGTTGATCTGTCACTTATTATACCCGGATGGGTTCTTTCAATTCATCACAGATTTTCATATCGTTTTCATCAACCACGCTGTCTGTGATATAGAGCTCCTATCGCAACTACTTAAGTAGTGCAATAACGCTCTCGATTGCCAGCCTTGCTTGTAAAAGCGCACAGTGGTATTACACCACTCGTCAAACGCGCATCATTGGGTAGGATCCTTCATCGGTATTTCATTTCAGTACTGGCTCAGTAGGATTTATTTGTACAGTGTTGTATGAGAGGGTTGGCTAACTACCATTATCAACAAAGATAATTTATCCAAGTTAATCATATTTGTAAAAATGATATCTCTTGAAACTTTGATTTTATTATACCACTGCTGCTCGGAAGTCAGTCAAATACGATACATATCGATCAACGAGAAAGTGTACATTAAATGTACAACTGTATTTGCAGATTCAATTGGCGTATTGATACAATAATGAAGCATGTCATGGTCGCACTTCAATTGCCACCGCATTTCTCCCCACATTTTTATATTTTACGAAAATGCATTCGCGAAATGACTCTTAATAAATGTTTTGGCTGTTAACGTCTTTTGGCTGCAAACCCATTCATCAATGTTGCATAATTGACATTTACTCGACTGACCCATGCTAATCACGTATTGGTGTGACCCTGAAATATAACTGAATGGAATCAATTTGTTTTTATCAGCCTACGGATAATACGTCTTCACCTAGATTCTTAAATGCATAGTACAGCCAGCCTGTTCAGCTAGGTTATTACTCAAACGCCACCACTGCTCCACCTCAATATAATCCATTCGAATTTGACGATGCCTCCAATTTAATTATAAACAATATGTTGCAAAGTTTAGGCATAACAGACAATAATCCATCACATCTTTCACAGAGTTCAATGTTATCTATCAGCTCGGATTGTGCTACCTTTAATTAATGTATTTAGTATCTCAGGAACGTGATCGATGGACCGGCAAATAGTTCAAATGGGTAAAAGGCATTAATCAATATATTATAGATGATCGAACATATAGATATTCATATAACAGTGATACATTTATATATGCAAATATAGTATTTATATATATATATCCAATATTATATATATATATATATATATAGATATATCATCAATGAAAATACAAGTATATATATGAACGATTTGAGCTAAATATATGTTATTCAATATACATGCGATAGACGTTTTTTTATTCGATTTGCAATATATACATAACTGTATATATATCTTTCGCTAGATTTTATAGTAAGTTTCTACTTTACCATATGTAGGAGCAAGCCTGATATTATTTAGGTATATGTAAAAATCTATATATAGATTCAGGGGGATATTCCTCGATATGGATATTTATCGATACTTATAAATAAGGAATACCACCTGTATCTATAGATTTATATATAAAAGCATTATATATTATTTGATAGGATAGTGTATATATATTTCGCTATAGATAAGACGTTTGAATCCCTAACATAAGATATATATCATATCATATATATCTCCTCCCTAGACCAATTATATTCCTTTTATGTATATATAATGTCATTTTGATTCAGCGAGGGTTTTGACTCCAATTTAGGGCGAACGTTTCTTTTTGGCAATGTTATCATGAATAGGATAGGAGAAATTTAACATTTTGTTAGGATTCGATACAATATGTGAGTGCATATGGCAAAGTCACTGACCCGCGTTATTCAGATTTGGGCCCAAACCCTACCTCACATGCTCACCAGATGGTGCTGTTTGATGACCTGATTGTTGAGGTCAAGTGCGCCTATAGTACCAGGGACAAACCTGTCACTCCTGTCTTGGTGCCATACCTGGTCAGTATGAACAACCAGCTGACCCTCAACCGCCAACACGACTACTTTTACTAGATTCGTGGCCAGTTGTTTTATACAATCAATCGGCTTCAACTAATCGTGGTTTTAACCGTGACAATGAATTTATTTCTGCGATGGTTGCTAAGTTAGAGATGTTTTTCTGGGACTGCTTCAAAGATGCTGGGCTTGATAACATGTATTTTCACAAAAGTTTGTGTAGTCTTGTGCACCGATTTTTTTCCTTCAATAATTATTTACCTGTACCACCAGTTGTATGTGATGGAATATATGATCAACTGTGAGGCTGTGAAGTCCAAAGTGTTTTAATTTATTTCTGGGTTTTAAAATTTATAAAACATTAACACAGTGAGAGTCCAGTCCCATTATTAACTTGTTTGAGGAGAGAGACAAATATTAATAAGTTACAAAACAATTTGATCTTAACAACATAAATCGTGCTCGTGTGAAGAATTATTATAAATTACATATATCATTTAATGGTGTGAAAATAACCACTATATAAGACCCCTACCTTTCAATAAGATTCATATAATTACACTCCGTACATATCATATCCTCTCATCCACATTATACAAACGCTACGCATCACGTTAGGCAGTTGTGGGGACGATGCACTGCCGAAAGTTATATGACAAATAACAGACAACGATTATGTCTGAGAAAATCTGGACTTCACAATGGTTCATTGGTTTAACTAAGATATTCAAAGTTCTTCGTCTGCTACGCGCAGCGCATTGACAGAGACAGTTAAACGCTAAACGATTCGGCATGACCGAATCACATGACCGAATGAGGTAGTGCCGACTGCGAGAATTCTTTGTCGATGTTGAACAAAATAGTTTCAAAGCGGTCTCTCATTGTCTTAGCATCACTTTGGGTTCACTGAAATACCTGTGTCAGAAGAACGATCGCTCAAAGTGCATTTAGCAGATCTCCAAATGCGTTTAATTGACGAATGTTATTCATTGTTCAATCTGACACATAACGCGTGGATCAAAGAAGTCCATAGACAGAATTGCATTATCATTCTCTGAAGAGAGAATGAATTTACTGCTAGGTTAGCTCAGCTAGGGTAGCGGTTTATTTGGCAAGCTGCGAGCAGCTACTTACTTTAGTATAAGGTTTGATACTAATGCAATCAACATCACTATTCGGTAAATCTCTGAATTAAAGCCTATAAATAGCTTTTCTGTAGTGAATCTGAACACGAGCATTCCGTACCAATTAAGTTTGATATTCTGCGAGCAGTATGTTTTTACCGGCACCCAATTGGATTATATAATTTAAGCTGCAGTTACCTAAGCGGTTATAGCCATGGCATCCTTCAAATGAAAAGAGACAAGTAATTACACTATATAGCGAACAGGCCACAACAGTTTGTTCATTGGGTAATCAACTGATGCGGTAGGCAATGAAAAGTTACTGCTCCATATCTTGCCTAACGAGATCAAACTAATGTTGGTAAACGTGTCCCGTTTCGGGGTTCCAGGGGAATTCATGTGGTAATAATGTCACTCACAAATCCTCAGGAATGCTTTCGTTTGACAACGCGCAGTATCAAACTATTTTGAAACAGGAAATAAGGAGCTATTAAAGACATTGGCAGTGACGGATCGAAAATGTTGCATCAACAGGATTTTATAGTCGGTGACCAGTCAAGTGATTATTTAATGTGGTTAATTCCTATTTAGCAATCGACTAAACATTCATAATTAATCAACACAATATCATGGTGCAAAAACATTACAAGAAGCGAACATTGATCAGCCCGTACCTGCCGATATGCCAAAACGCGTATCATGGACGTAGAGTGTCGGTCGTAATGTTCTGCACCCTGTTCAAGAATTATGAACAAAAAGTGACATTGCTTTTGGTCTGTCTTATGAATTAACAATATCAAACCTCCTCACCAGTCCCCACCCACCTCATTTTATAGGTGTTCGTTCATAATGAAATTCATGCTCCTGGCGAATAAGAAAGATATTATCATACAGAACTTCCCACACAATGCTGTGGCCCAACTGCATGCGTTAGTGACTGTTAGTAGCAAGGATGTGGAAATTGTTCATGATTTGGTAAAAGAGTGATTGGTGTCAAATTACCTGATTTAATCAATATTTATAGCATGATGCCAAACAACTCCTATTGTTTGGAAACATGCCATCCTCGAAATGAACCCCTGTCATTCTTTAGCCACATGTTGCTCATTACGCATCGTGGTTTACCCAAAACATTTAATCGAGAGATTCGCCAACAGATGGGGAGGTGTAATGGATTTTACCAAATAGACCACGTAACCATGGTTACTGCGGGCTTTCCAATGGCATCAGTGGGACCCATTGAATCACCCAGAGTGCCAGTTAATGTCACACAGGCCACATTGGAAATATAAGAATTAATTTGCATACTCTCATACAAGCTAGTATCAGTTGATAGGTAAAAAGTGTATGCAGTATGTTACAACGCCAATGATTTAATACGACACAATGTAAATGCACATTAAGGCGCCGTTCAAAATGCACATCAGCCATTGTGATACCCCAAGACGTGCTAGGAACGATGTTCTTCAGCATGATGCTTGCAGTAAGTAGAACCAGTTGTACGGTGTTCTTCAGCATGATGCTAACACAAAGTAAAACATGTTGGGGCTGAGATCTGTCGGTAACTTCTCTCATGCCACATGATTGCATGCGTTTTCTTAAAGCACACAATTGACACATTTCGAGAAGTTAATCAAGCCATACTTGGCCCAGTCTGGAACAGTTTTTTGGTCTGTAAACATTTTGAAACACATGTATTACGAACGTAATTATCGGAATTGACTATTGAAATTCCTATTCTTTAAAGTCCTTTTTTCATAAACTGATAAATAATATTCATAAATAAATAATCATGAAACAATAACTAAGAAGCATTTGAGTGCATATGTTTTGGAGTGAACAATTACTTTGGTCCTCATACTTTCCACTACTGCGCAATAGTAGTCGGAAATAGTCATTTGTTAAACCGATAGAGTATCGCAATACATCATCTAACACTTTGCATTAAACCATTGTTAACTAAAATGTTATAATAGTTCACTGCTTATATATGCATAGTAATATCGCAATGTATTTTTATTTATTTGAGACTATCGACGGATGGATGCCAAAAGCAGGTACTAAATATAAACCAAACAATTTGACAGCGCTGTAATTGAGTATTTCATTACAAACCGTTTTAACAAATGCATATTAAATGTGATGATGGCTTTATCATTGGTGGATGAGACTTCACAGCTTGCTTTATCACTAAAACAGATGGGTTGTTCTGCTAACCGGCATGAGGTATAGAAATTCATTAGAATGCATCAACAATAGCTAGTAGCTAAGGAGAGAGGGATAGAAATCATGAGTTCCGACTTATCAACATTAAGTGCATTCCCTAACGCTTGATCTAATTGTGTCTTAGCTGACAGCCAAGAGCAAATGCCATGAGTTACTCAGAATCTGTCAGCATCCAGGTTCAAGTTATCCAAACAAATGGCCGATAAAGTTTTTTAGCGGTTAAAAAGATATATAATATTCCATGCCAAACTAGGAAACGTGAATAGACTAAGCAATGATTTAAGTATATAACAAATCCTGCGCTAGTAGACAGCCAGGCTTATGTGGAACCTTTATGTAATCGGCACGTTCTTTACGAGCAAGTTTTTCCTGTGTTCGTCTACATAACTTGTACTAAGCTTACTTAGGACAGCAAATGCTTGTGAAGCCTACGCATAGTTAGACATTTTAGGACGGAAACTCGCCATCAACTGAAAGCCGATGCCAATGCTTATTTAGGAAAATGTTATTTGCGTCACTATCTACTAACAAAGCAGAAATGCCACCTACACAGTTTAAATCTAGTCGTGGCGAGCATGATGAACATGTACGCTTCAAGCTTTTTACAAGAGACGAAGTTTTGAAAGAGTATGTAGGTTTGAGCAATTTCCCAGCAATTTCCCAAGCATCGCAGCTTTTATAGTGATGAGCTAACAGTAACCGCACTACGGTACTGTCCTACAGAGCCTCAACTTTTAATGTTAAGTATTTCAACAGTTAATATTGGAAACATAATAATGATGAGCTAACAGTATACGGTACTGTCCTACAACAGTTGGTTTTACTGACGTACATTATCTACTGCACATTACAGTATATCCAACATTTAAAGGCAGAGAACAAACTAGCTAATGCTATTGTACCTTAGATAATGTTGAGTTCCAAAGAGGCGATGCCGTGATGGTTGAATTATCAAGAGAAACAGATGTTGTCTATTTGTTGATCTGTCACTTATTATACCCGGATGGGTTCTTTCAATTCATCACAGATACTATCCAAAATATCGTTTTCATAGCATCAACCACGCTGTCTGTGATATAGAGCTCCCATCGCAACTGCTTAAGTAGTGCAATAACGCTATCGATTGCCAGCCCTGTTTGTAAAAGCGCAGAGTGGTATTACACCACTCGTCGAACGCGCATCATTGGGTAGGATCCTTCATCGGTATTTCAGTACTGGCTCAGTAGGATTTATTTATACAGTGTTGTATGAGAGGGTTGGCTAACTACCATTATCAACAAAGATAATTTATCCAAGGTTAATTATATTTGTAAAAATGATATCTCTTGAAACTTTGATTTTATTATACCACTGCTGGTCGGAAGTCAGTCAAATACGATACATATCGAGCAACGAGAAAGTGTACATTAAATGTACAACTGTATTTGCAGATTCAATTGGCGTATTGATACAATAATGAGGCATGTCATGGACGCACTTCAATTGCCACCGCATTTCTCCCCACATTTTTATATTTTACGAAAATGCATTCGCGAAATGACTCTTAATAAATGTTTTGGCTGTTAATGTCTTTTGGCTGCAAACCCATTCATCAATGTTGCATAATTGACATTTACTCGACTGACCCATGCTAATCACGTATTGGTGTGACCCTGAAATATAACTGAATGGAATCAATTTGTTTTATCAGCCTACGGATAATACGTCTTCACTAGATTCTTAAAATGCATAGCACAGCCAGCCTGTTCAGCTAGGTTATTACTCAAACGCCACCACTGCTCCACCTCAATATAATCCATTCGAATTTGACGATGCCTCCAATTTAATTACAAACAATATGGTACAAAGTTTAGGCATAACAGACAATATGGTGCAAAGTTTAGGCATAACAGACAATAATCCATCACATCTTTCACAGAGTTCAATGTATCTATCAGCTCTGATTGTGCTACCTTTAATTAATGTATTTATTCAGCGCATCGCCAAATCAGATATTTATCAAAGTTAGCGTTTTTATACCATGAATTTATTGTTGTAAGTTAGTCTTGATCAAATATGAACATTTTCAAGACCGAATTCGTCTTTCTTATGGTCACTCATCATGTATTGAGCAGATCTTCAAATGCGTATAATCGACGGATCTTATTCATTGATGTTATTGATAACGCGTTGATCACAGGAGGTCCTAAGTAGAGTGGCCAAATCATACTGTGAAGGGTAAAAAAAAATCAGCGCTAGGCGAGTGTCTTTAAAAGTTTCTGCGTTGGAGCAAATAAATTATATTCCTCTATAGAACCCGAACACGGGAATTCCGTAACAGTTATGTTTAATAGTCTGCAACTAGTACGTTTTTACCGGCATCCAATAAGATGATCACATGTAAGCTATGATTACAGATATGCCATCAATGAAAAGAGACAAGTTATCACTGTCGATAGCCAACAGGACAGTTCATTCATTAAGTTAATCAACGGATTCGATTTGCAATAAAGAGTTACTGTGCCATATCTTGCAAACGGGCCCCATAGCAATGTTGCTACACGTTAGCGCATCACATATAAGAGTAAACGTGTCCAGTGTAGAGGCTTCAGGGGAATCCACGTGAGCCTGCCTTATCGTACTCACAAATCAGGAATGTTATCTTCAGGCACGTCGCAGTGTCAAAATTATTTGAAAATAGGAAAAGAGATAGTAGCAAGTACGCTTGAAGGGGCTAGGCTCAAATGAAGGCTAGACAATGTTGTAGAAGTTTAATACATTAGTCGTTAGTCAGTGAACTAATGCAGCTACACAAAAGGAGCAAAAAGTAACACTTTGTACTCCGCTTATATCACTGTGAGGTGAGCAGAAAGGCACAAGACTGATGGCTTATTTCTATTGCTGTCTCCAATATCAAGGGAAAAAATGACGCGATAATTGCTATGGTAAGTTAAGTGCCATTCACCGCAGCTACCATGCGCGCAACGTGTACTGTGTACTGCATATATAATATTCTGTAAGCACGGAAAGGAATGATCTTCATTAGGAAACAATAAGTCAAGTTATTCATCCACTAAACCAAACTTACGCATGGATACAAAGACGTAGGGTGGGGAATGTTTATGTCGATATATACGGCCTCTCATCGAAGCCTGGGAAATATGGCGACGGAAGGTGGCACTTCCGTTTCTAGTTTCACTGAGTTTCAGCATGGCGACAAGCAGTTTCCGCAACGTTAATGTACGGGTATTACCGTTAAGCACAATCTTTTCTACACCAATTGATAGATATTGCTGATGGAAACTGTTTGCCCTTTTTACGTACGATGTGATGAATTCAAATCGTTATGGTCCCATGTTATGTTTATCAAACCGTAGTATCCCTGTAAACAGGGGCAGTGGAACCTCCTTTGCAACGGTATTGAATGTCTCTTAGGAACCAAACATTTGCAATTCAGTGATCCTATATATTTTATGTGAAAGCAAATGAGTATGACATTAAGTACACATAAATGTACTAATATGTGGCAGCGGTTACGATTTCTGTCGCTTTAATGAAATCTTTAAAAATATGAGATAACTCGCTTCCTGTTGAGTCAATTTACTCAGTGACGCAGAACATACCCATTTAATACCCTATTCCAGTCGTGCCCACATTATTGAGCGAACGTCTTCAAAGTGTTCGAATATAATTGTTTAGTAGACACTACCGATTGATTAGATTACCTTTGGGTAAAAAGATATTGCATTGTGCAATATATTCAAAAACACTTACAGGATATATTTTATAATGAATATACACGGTC
>CM067349.1:67983615-68026115 GCA_034190875.2 Urechis unicinctus
GAAAGTTACATGACAAATAACAGACAACGATTATGTCTGAGAAAATCTGGACTTCACAATGGTTCATTGGTTTAACTAAGATATTCAAAGTTCTTCGTCTGCTACGCGCAGCGTATTGACAGAGACAATTAAACGCTAAACGATTCGGCATGACCGAATCACATGACCGAATGAGGTAGTGCCGACTGCGAGAATTCTTTGTCGATGTGGAACAAAATAGTTTCAAAGCGGTCTCTCATTGTCTTAGCATCACTTTGGGTTCACTGAAATACCTGTGTCAGAAGAACGATCGCTCAAAGTGCATTTAGCAGATCTCCAAATGCGTTTAATTGACGAATGTTATTCATTGTTCAATCTGAAACATAACGCGTGGATCAAAGAAGTCCATAGACAGAATTGCATTATCATTCTCTGAAGGGAGAATGAATTTACTGCTAGGCTAGCTCAGCTAGGGTAGCGGTTTATTTGGCAAGCTGCGAGCAGCTACTTACTTTAGTATAAGGTTTGATACTAATGCAATCAACATCACTATTCGGTAAATCTCTGAATTAAAGCCTATAAATAGCTTTTCTGTAGTGAATCTGAACACGAGCATTCCGTACCAATTAAGTTTGATATTCTGCGAGCAGTATGTTTTTACCTGCACCCAATTGGATTATATAATTTAAGCTGCAGTTACCTTAGCGGTTATAGCCATGCCATCCTTCAAATGAAAAGAGACAAGTAATTACACTATATAGCGAACAGGCCACAACAGTTTGTTCATTGGGTAATCAACTGATGCGGTAGGCAATGAAAAGTTACTGCTCCATATCTTGCCTAACGAGCTCAAACTAATGTTGGTAAACGTGTCCCGTTTCGGGGTTCCAGGGGAATTCATGTGGTAATAATGTCACTCACAAATCGTCAGTTATGTTTTCGTGTGACAAGTCGCAGTATCAAAGTGTTTTGAAACAGGAAATAAGAAGCAATTAAAGACATTGGCAGTGACTAGACCAAGATTACGGATCAAAAATGTTGCAGCAGCAGGATTTTATAGTCGTTAACCAGTCAAGTGATTCTTTAAGCTATTAGAGCAGTCGATGACACTATGTTCTCCGCTTATATCTCTGTGAGATGATCAGCAAGGTACCAGACTAATGGCTTATTTCCATATTGCTGTCTCTAACATCACGGTAAATAATTTCATGATGATTGTTATTGTAATTTAAGTTTTATTTTCCAGAATGATTGCGCGCGCAAGATAATCGGTAAATGACTGCCTATCCTAATGGATTCAACATTGCTGCTAATCAAGCCTGCATTGTTTAGTGAAAGATTTAAACCAAGCGATTTACACGAGAGAGGTGTGAGGACCGACATTAAACGGGCCCACGCCAGGGACCTCATATGAAATCGTCCGAGACTACATTATGGTTCTTCTGGGCCCAATTATATTGTATTGTGCGAAACCGTTCAAAACACTTGCAGAATTAGTCTTAAAATGCATCTTTAGGATTTCATGATGAAGTGAGATTACCTCTATTAACACTAAAGTTACAAACTTACTGAAGAATCGTAAACTAATCGCTCATTTTACGTATTATTCAGATAAGTTGAATCGTGTAGCAGAACTTGGAAAGGCATTTAATCGGGGGCTCGAACCAAAATGGCAGCAAATTATCGATTTTAATGAGGACTAACGTTAAAATTGTTGATTATAGGCGAATCAGACGCACACCCACAGAGACACACACGCAAATATACACCGTCTGTTGAGGCATGCATTACTTGCCTCCTGTATCATTGTCGTGTGCTAGATCAATTGTCGATTACAAACATATCAGCCCGCTACAATGATCTTCTGAAGGTAGTTAGTATATACTTTCACAGTGAATCAGAGCTTTGTGTTAAACCGGTTGACAATATATGTTTGGAAAAATAAATTGAGGTTGGCAAGCATTCAATAAAAACTTCAGACAGAGCTTAGATATCAGTGAAAAATGGATGAAGCCTGTCTTGCAATTTTGGAAACCCGTGGTGTGTGTTATATTTATATGTAAAATTCCGATAATTATATTATCAGAAGGCAAACTTACACAGTAAGTTCTAGAACAGACAGGACATTGCAGCATCATTGCAATGATATCATTCATCATAATGAACGAGACACGTGACGAGACAAAGCGTCAATGAATAACCACTTACTCCAGTATATATATAGTAGTATATATGTGCCGCGCGACGGGGTATGTTTTTTCGGCCTCTCGACTTGCACGACGAGCTTTTGGGCCTCATACTTGTACGACGGGGTATCTTTTTCAGCTTCAATCTGTACATCGGGTTATACATTCGCATAATACATTGTACGACGGGGTATGCTTTTTGGCCATTTTGACCTTGTACGACGGGTACGGGTTTTTGAGGTCCCGTGGCACACCCCTATCCAGAATAAGGCCAAGTGCCCCCCCCCCCCCCCCCCCCCCCCCCCCCCCGGGCTCCAGATGCCCTTTCAGTTCTCTTAACGTATCAACCAGGCTCAGCATTTCATCAATTTATTGAATTATATGGGCTGGGTATCAATATGGTTCCCGGGGCAGAGTGGTAAACTGCGTCGCCACTCCACCTGACGTGTTTGACAGTAGGGAATCTGACGACAATAATAGCCAAGACGACACGTGTTTCCGGTCACAGGTTATGGGTTCGATACCAAGGTGTGACAACAAATACCCTGCTAACGCATTGGTAGAGTGAAGCCTTAGAAATAGGGCGACTTAAATGGGTACGTTTGTGTTTAGATTCCCCCCTTTTCGCATACGAAATGATGAGTTATATATCGAGTGTGTCCTTTGTCGTGATTCCCAAACTGTGCATCGAATCAGGCGGGTGCAGACGAAGTCCCCTCATAATGGCATTGAATGTTGTATTGGAACCAAACATTTGCATTTAAGTGTATATCGCCTCATCACTGTCAAACTATTAGTGTGAAAGTATTTGGGTATGACATTTTGTACACAGCGTTAAATAGATATATAGCTGCGGTTACGATTCATGCGTGAAGTTTTTGTTTATGTCGCTTTAATGATAGACAATGCACCCAGAGTCGTGGAAATTAACTATTCAATACCCAAGTTTGTTGCGTTTACCTGGTTGATTTAAAGTCGTCAACCCAGCAATTTATATGAAAGAGATGTGAGGATCAGCATCCAACAACAACGCCAGGCCGCTCCAAGAGAATCGTTGAGGATACACTATATGTTGATCGGATGTTCCTTGGGTAAAAGTTTATTGCATTGTGGGATACCTTCAAAACCCTTACAATATAGATCGAAAAACCCGTATTTACGGTAACATGATTTAATGCCGTTATCTGACTAGAATGCGGTAGAATTAAGCAATGTTACAGCTCCGTATGTGTACAACACAATTGCTATTGCGATCATATCATGGGCATGAAATCAGCTCCGATACCATTTTATTTCGTTTCCCTCAGTGGCTCGAAGATAATATCCTATATATCTAATTTGCTGCCTTGTATTCTGGAACCGATTTCCAAGTCGTAAAAAAATCAAATTTGCCTAGATCGTCCAGAGATCGGTGTTTTTGGGGCCCGACTATATAAATCGAGCCAGATCAAAGCCTTTCATCACTTTCTGACCAACCAGCGTTGCTGGGGCTTGATGTAGCTCTACAACTTCGTTCTGCCATAGCACAGCAAACTGTTATTACACTAGAAAATATGCTGAGGAGGAGGCCAAGGACCAAGTGAAATTATGCCCAAAAGTTTTTGTGAAATTTTAAAGGATTTTCACGTGTGTTTTGTTTCAGTACCTTTTCTGAGAAAAGTGTGGGGTTTTTAATTTATATTTCGTTTATAATTCTCTGCCATTGGTATTAATTTGTAGATGTATTATTATTTTTAATAATTGTGAGTAAATATATGTCTTGCTGTATTTAGTAACAATTAATTCTTCTTTGTGACATTTTAAAGGATTCTTATATGGGTATTTGTTTATTACAACATTTGGGTTTTAATTCTCCGGCATTGATATTGTTCTGTATAAATTTCTTTTCATTCACAATAATTTTGTTTAAAATATCTCCCTTGCAGTTGTATTTAATAATTATTATCACTATTTCCAGATTTTGATGTGCTCCCTGGCTTGGTGATGACAGAAAGCTACACTACGGCCACTACGATGCACTGATGCACGGCGGTGATTCTGCTGCTACCCTGCCTCGGTTTGATGATATGCGGCTCGGATTGGCTATATAAAAAACTACAGCTACCGACATTACGCACGACCCTCGGGCAAGACAAGCTATACCATCCAGAGGACGGATAAGACAAGCGGACCATCAGGGGACCCTCGGACGACCAAGATGACCACAGGCCGACGGTTTTTGATCGGCTACGGTTTTTTAACATCTTTAAAAACAGTAGCCGATCACTTATTCGGTACCCGACCCTCGGAGACTGAGGCGATTGCGCCAGATCTTCCCCCGTATGGTATAGGGTAGTGCACGACAGTGCTCGCAGGTTCTCGATTATTTTCGCAAAAATGCAGCCGATCGACCAAAAAAAGCATCGGGTACTATCGGACCAAAACATTCTTCGGTGAAATGGCCCCTTAAGCTTATGTGGAACCTTTATGTAATAGGCACGTTCTTTATGTGCAAGATTTTCCTTCCTTTGTCTACTTAACCTGTATTAAGCTTATTTGGGGGGAGCAAACGCATGTTAAGCCTACTCATGGTCAGAAATGCTTAGGACGGGAAATCGTCATCAACAGACAGCCGATGCCAATTGTTTAATTTAAAATATAGTTATTTAGCGTCATTATCTACTAAAATAGCAGAAATACCACCATAACAGTTTAAATCTAGTCGTGGCGAGCATGACCAACATGTACGCTTCAAACTATTTACAAAAAGACGAAGTTTTGAAAGAAAGTGTTACTTTTAGCAACAGCAAATTCTCAACCATCGCAGTTTGTGAACTGTATTTTAACAGTTGGTTATCGCTATAACTGCTCTTTATAATTATTGCTCCACGTTAGCGCAGTACAAATAACAGTAAAAGTGTCAAGTGTAGGGGCTTCAGTGAATTCACATGAGCACTAGGCGACTCACAAATCAGGAATGTTTTCTTAGAAAATAGAAAAAGAGATAGTAGCAAGTACGTTTTGGTTGGACTCAAATTAAGGATACACAATGTTGTAGCGGTCTATTGTATAAGTTTTTAGTCAGTGGACTAATTATTAGGAGCGGAAGGTGACACTTTGTTCTCTGCTTATATCACTATGAGATAAGCAGCAAGGCACCAGACTAGAGGCTTAACTAAGCACATAAACGAATGATCTTCATTAATAAACAATAAGACAATTGATTCATCCACTAAATCCAGCTTACACATAGATACAAGGACGTAGAGTTGGGGAATTTGTATGTCGATATATAAATTCTCCAAATAAAGCCTGGGATATTAGGCGACGGAAGGTAGCACTTCCGTGTCTAGTTTCAGCGAGTTATAGCAGGACGACATATATATATAAATATGTATATACATAATTATATATCTATATATATTCATATATATATCTATGTGTACATATATATATATGTATATGTGTATATATATATATATATATATATATATATATATATATATATATATATATATATATATATATATATATATCTATATATATATATATATATATATATATATATATATATATATATATATATATATGTATACATAAATGTAAATATATAAATGTACGCATATAGTACCAGGGACAGACCTGTTGCTCCTGGCTTTGTGCTATACTTGGCCAGCTGGCCCTCAAGAGCCAACGTGACTTCTTTTACTAGATTCATGGCCAGTTATTCTATACACACAGTCGACATTGACAATTCATGGTTTTACCTCCAAGAGCATGGAGATTGTTCGTATGACCATTGACAATGCATTTATTTCTGCTATGGTTGCTAACTTTTCTGTCAGGCACTGCTTCAAAGAAGCTGTGCTTGATCCCATGTGTTTGTTCAAATTTCTGTTTCTGAATTTATTTACACTTGAGCCCTGATTTTTTCTTTAATAATTATTTAACTGCATCTCTAGTTGCACATTGTCTGTGATGGAATGTATGATAAACTTTTTTTTAAATTATAACACATTAACTGAGTGAGAATCCAGTCCTATTAGTAACTTGTTAGATGAAAGAGAGAAACATTGATAGGTTGCAAAACACTTACTCGAGTGAATTACATATATCAGTTCATGGTATGAAATATTAACTATCTAACACCCCCGGGCAAGACCTTTCTATGAGATTCATATAATTACACTCCGAATGGAACATTTATCGATACATATGATATCCTCTCATCCACATTTTACAAACGCTATATATTGCGTTAGGCAGTGGTAGGGACGATGCACTGCCGAACGTTACATGGCATATAACGGACAAAATTATGTCTGAGGAAATCGTCATTCATAGTAGTTCATTGATTCCACTTAGATTTTGATCTTTTTCGTCCGCTACGCGCAGCGAATTCACAGAGACAGCTTTACCGTATACATTTCGCTACTATCTATATACATGACCGCGTGACATGGTGTACACTACTACGATTCTTCGTCGAAGTGGAACAAAATAAAACGCGTCAACCATGAAGTAAGCACATCAAGGCGATAGCTTCCAGCCGAGCTAGGGAACGCAATGCTCCGTGCTGCCACCTTTCGGGCTAAGTGGCAACAAGGCTTTTCATTGTCTAAGCATCAGTTTGGGTTCACTAAAGTACTTGCGTTAGTACCCCTTGCACTTAACTTGTACTTTTTCATGATAATGACATTTATAAAATCATTGGCCATCCTATTCGTCGCTCATACTGCATTTAGCAGATCTTCAAATGCGTTTGAGTGACGAACGTTAATCATTGTTAAATCTGAAAGATAATGCGTTGATCACAATTGGCCATAAATAGAATTGTTAAATCTTATTTGGAAGAGAGAATAAATTTACTGCTAAGGTTGCTAGGATTGCGTTTTATCTGGCAAGCTGCAAGCAGCTACTCATATTTCTAGCATTCCCATTGGCTTGATTCTACTTTTATGTAATTAACAACGCTGTTCGGTAAAAATCTGGATTGAAGCCTATAAATACATTCCGTTAAGTTTGATGTTCTACAAGCAGTATCTTTTTACCTGCACCAAATAGGATGAACTCATTTAAGCTGCAGTTACCCCAGCGGTTATAGCCATGTCATCTTTCAAATGAAAAGAGACAAGTAATTGCACTAGATAGCTAACAGGCCACAATAGATCTTTCATTTGGGTAATCAACTGATTCGAAATGCAATGAAAAGTTACTGCTCCATATCTTGCCTAACGAGCTCAGACTAATGTAGCTACATATGACAGACAGTAAACCTGTCCCGTGTCGGGGTTTCAGGGGAATTCATGCGGTAATTTTGTCACTCACAAATCGTCAGGGATGTTTTCGTTAGACAAGTCGCAGTATCAAAATATTTTTGAAAACAGGAAATAAGAAACTATTAAACACGTTGGCAGTGACTAGGCCAAGATGAAGGATCTAAAATGTAGCAGCAGTCAAATGTAATAGCCTTTTGCCGGTCAATTAATTATTTTAAGCTAGTGGAGCCGTCAGTGACACCTTGTCCTTTGCTGATATATCTGTGAGGTGACCAGCAGGGTACCAGTCCATGGGCTTATTTCTATATTGCTGTCTCTGACATCACGGGAAAAAATGACATGATAATTGCTATTTACCAGAATGATTCTGCATGCAAGACAATCGGTGTATAACTGCATTCAACATTGTTGCTAATCAAGTCCACATTGTTTAGGGAAAGTGTTCTACCCAGCGAGTTATACGAAAGAGATGTGTGGACCTACATTCAACGGGACCACGCCAAGAACCTCAAATAAAATCGTTCGAAAATGCATCTTAGGATTGCATGATGAAATGATATTACCTCTTTTTCCACTAACGTTACAAACTTACTGTAGCATCGTAAATTAATCGCCCATTCAACGGGTTATTCAGAAAAGTTAAATAGTGTAGGAAATCTTGCAAAGTAAAAATAATCGGGCGCTCGAACCCAAATGACAGCAAGTGATTGATTGTAATGAGCAGCACCGTTGAAATTGTTGATTACGGACCACGCACACGCACACCCACATACACACACTTGCAAACATACACCGTCATTGCTGAGACATACATTATTTGCTTCCTGTATCATTAACATTTACTCGATAAATCGTCGTTTCAAATATTTAGGCTGCTACAATGATCTTCTGAAGGAAGTTTGTATATACTTTCAAATGAAACCAGATAAATAATTTGTGTTAAACCATTCGACAATGCATATTTGGAAAACTAAATTGAGGTTTACGAGCATTCGATGAAAACATCAGACAGAGCTTAAATATCAGGGAGAAATAGATGCAGCCCTTCTTGCATTTTAAAAACGCGCGGTGTGTGAAATATTTATATGTAAAATTTCGATAGCTAGAGTATCAGAAGGCAAACTTACACAAAGTTCTAGAACAGACCGGACATTGCAGCAGCATTGCATGATAAACATTGATCAAGTGACGCATGTTTATTGCAGTTTAATGATAATTGAGAGCAATAAATCCTCGAAACCAAGCTTACGCATTGATACCTCAAAGTCTGGGAAATTGGGCGACGGAAGTGGGTACGTTTGTTTTTAAATTCCCCCCTTTTTGCATACGATATGATGAATTTTAAAACATTTTTGTCCTATGTCTTGTTTCACAAACCTTAGCATCCTATTAAGCGGGTGCAGCTGATCCCCCCTATCCCCCATCCCCCACCCCCCATCCCCGCTCATTATGGTATTGGAACCCAACATTTGCTTTTAAGTGTATCTCGCGGAATCACTGTCGAGCTATTGGTGTGAAAGCTATTGGGTAAGACATTTTGTTTGTACACAGAGTTAAATAGATGAAGCGATATGTGGTAGTATTATGTCACCAAACAGAAATTTCGATTGCCTAACGTATATCTTCTTCTAATATATGTCGGTAACACCCCTGTCCAATCTGATGCACGGTTTGCTATGAGTCGCATTTCGTATGCAATCTTGAATATTCTTCTATATTCTAGGAGGGGCTATTGGTAAGCGCTACGGATGTATTGAAATCATAACCACAAAATCTTTCTTAAGCGTCTTATACCGTGGTAAAACCATGGAACATTTTAGGGGGTTTCACTGGAAATCGTCACGGAACTCTTTCATGATGACCTCACACACTTCACAAGGAACATCCCTCGCAAGACTTCACATGAGGCCTTCCAATAAATGACATGATGTAATCATTATTGATAGCATGGTGCCAATTAGCTCGCATTATATATAACACCAAACACTTAAGAGATTATCCCAAAGATGCCGAGGTGTAATAAATTGACAAAATAGACCTCAAAACTGGATTTTAAAAAAAACTGGGTACTTCCATTTGTCAACAACAGTAATTCGTGATGTCAAGCTATACCCGCAATGACAAAGCGTGGGCCTCCGCTAAAAGCTCTCTTTTTTAATCCGGATGATGAATAATGATAATGGATAATGTTTATCCATTTTGCCATATTCAATATAATAAATTCAAGATCGGTTTCTTCCCATAGCAAATTACTTAGACATCAGCATCCCAATCAGATGACACTGTTTTGCGCAACTATAACCTGTATTATTTTATCCAAATGATTATTATGTTTTGTGCGGGATCATCATAAACGCTGTCCAACGTACACTGACTATTGGGAAAACAATGACTGTTCTCCGTTCTGTCGAAACATATGCAAAGTCACATATTGAAGTGATCGTGATTCTAAAGTGGCAACTCAGTTTCTGTCGCTTGACTTGGAAAAACCTTTATTATTGGTAAGCCGACGCAAAATTCAGTGGTATATACGTAGGCAATACCATGTCTCAGTCGCCATTATGTTTTTTTATTCAAACTTCTTTATATCTTTATATATCGCAATTTTCAATAAATACAAACGACAATTACTACACACACAAACACACACATATACTCACACAAGCACACACACACGTACGCATGCACGCAAACACACACGCACGCACTCATGCATACACAACACACAGCCCAATACCATACAGGGCGATGCCGCCAATGCGTCTGCGGTACGTGAAGTCAATGACGTGGCTCTACGAGATATTTCCAAGCCATATTCTTGCTTTTAGAATTTTTAAATGAAACAATGTATAGTGTTTTTTTTGCTTATGCCTTGCATACCACGGAACTAACTATTCATGTTCTATATGCTATGCACCATAACCATGATTCTGAATCGTGAAATACGCCTGATGTAATCACGAAACATTGCGTAATATTAAATTGGCTGCAACATAATCTCTGAAGCATATTCTGGATATAAACCTTGTATATGATAATGCGGTGCACGAGTCTACCTCATTCTACGTATAGTTCATGATTCTTGGGTTGTACCAATGTTCCTCGTTTTATCATTGTTAACGAATTATATATATCTACAACAGAATGTGACCCTTAAGAAACACAAATGGAATATTGCCTGTTAACTGTGTTCTACAGAGATGATCCTTTGAGACACAAACGTGCTACCTTGACTTTACAACGGACTGCACTGTTGAATGAATTATTGCCAATGGTTGGAGCTTGAAGAGGACGTATATGTTTGCGGTTGGAGCATCAGCTCATAGACATTCGATAGGCTGGGAAAAGCAAAAGCGCAAGTATTATTGATAAATGAGATTGGATTAGTATTAGATATAGAAAGAGCCTCAATGAAGCAACCGAAAGGGGCAGGCTGTTAATATAGAAATAAAATTAACAAGGCAAGTCTAGGTCAGTTATGTATCGAATGTATAATCGCATCAAGCAAAGGGGTTTCCACCTGCTATAAATTAGTAATAACTAAACACGCATGCATACACGCATGCATACTGTTTTACAAGTAATACGTGAAATCGTCTGGGTTTATAACTGGTTAGGAAAATTAAATCTAAATCTTTTGATCCAGCCTCTGCAGCATGAGCAATATAAGTCCAATTCGATCATTAAATATATTCAAAAGTCCTCGATGCCACTATGATACTCTAAGATATGCATGATACGATGTTCTTTATCATAAATAGGGAGATACTAACATGCAGTAAAACTGGGTTGTGGCTGCATACTTACCATGACTCTTAAAGTGCACCATGAGGTTTCTTGACACGCACAATTAGACCATTTAGAGAATTTAATCAATATAAAGACTTTGCCCTGTATTGTTCTGAACAAACAGTGCAAACGTGATTATCGAAAAAGACCATTTAAATTCACATTCTTGGCATTCAATTTACGATGCAATAGATAAATTATTTCCGTGAATGAAACTGTCCCAATCGTAACATCTTATTGTGGCGATATAGCGATTGTTGAGCTATCAGAGGAAGCGGATGTCGTTTATTTGTTGATCAAATGATGCATGCTATAGATGCACTTCAATAGACAACGCTAACCCCCCCCCCCCCCCCCCCCCCCCCCTTATTTCAATATTTTACGAAACTGTATTCGTAAAATATCTCCGTATAAATGTTGAAGCTGTGTGACCCAATAGCCGCATACCCATTCATCAATGTTCTATAATTGACATTTACCGGACTGACCTATTCTACTCACGTATTGTTGTGACCTTGACATCACGCTGAATGGAATAAATTTGTTCGATCGGCCAGTTGCCGTACGTACAACACTACTTCCCTAAATCCTTAAATCGAGTAGCACACCCTGTCCGTGCAGTTACGTTATCATTCGAATGCCATCAACACTGGTCAACCTCAATATAATCCATTTGAATTTGACGATGCACTCAACTTAATTACAGGCAATATTTTGCAGAGTTAAGGCATAATAGAAAATATATACCATATAATTAAAAGAGATCCAAGTCAAATATTCATCGAATTTGATGTTTGACACAGCACGGTAAAACATTCCCTTAATATCGTGTATATTTGAATTCATTGTTTTCGCGATACAATGTAGCAGCAGAGGAACTAAGCTACGTATTTGTAAATTACAAGATTAACGATTCTTTCGCTTTTAACCCACCATGGTTGATGATACTATTGGCAATGTATACAAGCTTCAAATATCTGAACATCTGAACAGGCGATGTTTGAACGTGTACGTTGATCAGTCATTAAGCAATATTTGATTGGTGCTTTCGATTTATCACACTCCAACCACAAACGTCACGACAAAAGCAACAATTCGTTCACAAATAACATGTTCATGGAAACAATAAAGCCGTATTTTATAACGAGCCTCACGGTAACCGTTTGTCGCCATGCTGTGCATATCGCCCTGTGATAATACACCGTTTATAAATTATGCATGGTTGGACAGTATCAGTCAATTATCGTTCCTTACTGGCTTAGTAGGATATATTGGTACAGTATTTTTTTTAACTAGCTGGCTTACTATGCAAATATTTTTGTTGGGACGTTTAATTCACTTATCAACAAAAGTAAAATGCGATATATATGGAGAAACGCGATATTATACATGGTACATTCAAATGAATAGTTCCGTTAAATTGTAATCTCTTCTCGGTTGTGTTTAAAATGTAAACATTTTCAATTGGTGACGTCGGAAAGGAACCATAACGGTTTGATATATCGATACAACAATGATGCATGCTATGTATGTTCACCAATGAACGACAGTCATAGATGGCTCCACATCGGTTACAATGCAGACTTAATATATGTTTTGGCTATGTGTTTGCACCCTTAAAGTCAATATTTGCTACGTATTTTGCCTTGGTGGTATGTAAATCATGTCATTAAACTGTTAATCACATTTTCGTGTACAGAAGTCACGTTGGTTACACTATTTATGCCAGCCAGATATATCCTTAAAGTATATTAGTTTGAAAACGTCAGACCAATCGATACACGCGCTACCTGGCCCCGTTTGCGGGCACCTCGACTATAGAAATAATGTTTCTAGAACTATAACTTTTTGTCATATTAATATAGAAACATGCATGCTGCGGTGCACCCGTCCACGGCACAACATATCACTTACGTGGTGTATACACGCCAGATGCAACGAAGCAGGAAAGGAACTAAGCTCAAGTCTTTGTAAACTACCCGAAATAGCATGGTCAGATCATACTCTGAAGGATGGAAACATTTACCGCCAGGCTAGCTCCTCGTTTCTCTTTGAACCGAATCGATATATAATTCATCATATCATGCATAAAAAATAGAAACAATCCATCAATTGTTTAAGAGGCTGCTTTATTGTGATGCCCGTACATTTACATAGCGGAAATAGCTTGTCGTCGTAATATAACTTGTTGATTCTAAAAACGGAAGTACTCACTTCCGTCGCCAATGTTCCCCCCTCCCCCCAACCAATTCCCCCCCCCCCCCCCATCACCCGACATATGAGTTCGTGTGTTCAGGCTTTAGTTGGGTTTTGTGGATAAATCATTTGTCTTATTGTTTTCAACTGACGATCATTCTTGTCGTACAACTGCGCTTACATGTCATTGCATTAGCCATCATCGTGTCAATCAGCTCCTTGATGATGGAGACAGAAAGAGCGAAATAAGCCATCTGGCTGGTAACATGCTGCTCATCTCACAGTGATATAAGCGGAGAACAAAACTGTCCTTTGAAGCTCCCGTTCTGCAGGTGAATTTATTGACTGGCCAACGACAATTGCATTTGACCGCAAACACTCGATTCGATCTGGGCTAGCACTAATTTCCTATTTTCAAAATATGTTGATACTGCGACTCATCCAAAGCATATCACATCTGACCAATTGTAAGCTACATAATGATCAAATGAATTCCCTGAACCCCCGAAGAGTGCAAGTTTACTGTGATATGTGCTGCGCTATTGTGCAGCAACATTAGCTTAGCGTTAGCGTTTAGCAAGTTATGGGGCAGTAATTCTTTATTTCATATCAGCTAAGTTGAGTACCTCATTTTACAAGAATCAAATTTAATTTATATATATATATATAAAATATATATATATATATATATATATATATATATATATATATATGTATATATATATATATATATATATATATATATATATATATATATATATATATATATATATATATATATATATATATATATATATATATATATATATATATATACTTACTTCCGTTTTATGGCGACCGTCGGTCGCCGTAAGTCGGCGGTTCCAGGCACTTCTGACATAAGGGCGACCAGCTGTCGGTCGTCCTTATGTAAAGCAGCTTTTCTAAATGTTAAAGTTTTTTTTCAAAATATGTCTCAAACAGAGGCTGAAAAAGGCCTTGACAAGAGTTTGAAGACCGGCCTTTCTTTCCTTATGGTAACAAACTCTAAATCTTTCTTGAAATCTCAAAAGCAGAAAACTGCCTTCTTAAATTATGTTCTTATCCTGCAAACAAACCTATTCGTCGAAAAGTAAATGATAAAATTATGTTCTTCTGCAAATATTCGTCGAATGTGGTTGCATTGGTCTCTTTTAAAAAATGCTAAACTGTATATCTTGGCATTTATCTGAACCATATATATGAAGATATTTATATTCCACTTCACTCAAGTACAGATCTTCCGTCTGATATTTTTCTTAATCGCCATTTTCTTTTTGCGTTATCGAAGCGTAAGAATGTTGGTCTTTAAATGAGGATAAAGTGGTTCTTATGGGATATTGCATCCCAAATTACCGAAATAATATTTGTTTGTTTTCCTGCTCCAAACCACTTTCAACTTTTGGATTGGCGATAATTAAGCCGTGCAATAGTGGAATTTATGTGGTGAAGCGAACCGACGACGCACCACCGGTGAACCTCATTCACTCGAAACATCCTGCATCCACATCATCAAGGTAAATACCAACGGTCTTTGTTGTTTGTTTGGCTAGGTGAACCAATGAAACAGATGCAGGGTCACACCATACAAATGATTGACGTCCACTTACTTTGTTAAATCCAATTGCGATTATGTATTCCTGTCTATCATAACGGACGTTGCCAATTTTATCATTTCGGGCATTTTCTTTAAGTAGGACTGTAGATCATAACGACCAATTGTTGTTTTTTAGGTCCAAGTCTGTTGGTTTACAGGTCCGTTTGTTTTTTAAGCTCCAGGTCTGTATGTATTGCCATAGTCATATCTGGACTACTGTGGTCAACCCTGCAGGGCCATGACACTTCTGTTACGGTTTTGAATAATTAAATATTCTGGCCCAACATTAGGTAATACCTATATGCCCGTGAATAAATTCACAATGCTGCTTATCTAATGGCAAAATTTAATCTTCATTGTGCAGTCTATTCAGTGTACTAGGTACTCAGTGCAACCATACGAATGTACAAATTACTTTCAATAGCCACAAAAGTTATTGACTCCCATATCTATTCCAATATGCCAGATGCATTGTCCTGCAAATGTTAAACATACCTTTTTGTTGACTCTTATCTCACATTTACCTCCAAACCTCATTTGTAAATAGATGCCAGACTATGCAAATCATCATTTTATTACACTTTAACAAACATTGATATAATGAGTATTCAGCATAAGCATTGCCTCCCAGCTGACCAGAGCAAAACACAATAATTTATACCCATTCTATATCAATGTAAATTCTGATTGGAATGCTAATATGTTGTGTCGTCAGTCATCTCCTATAATGCCCCATATCTGATCAGTTAAGTAACACATGCTTGTCCCTAATGCAATGTTAAACTTCTATCAGACTTGAAGACTATGTTTCTTGTTGATAATCTCTCCATCCATAAGAAGTACAAATAATACAACAAGAGATGACAAGGCAGTCAACTTGAAATACTCTTTTCTCTATTTCATCAATTGTACTGAACACAGGGAAAAAAGTCATAAACATCAAATGCTGGTTCACAAAGCCACAAGTGAGGTTCTTTGAAACAATAATATGATACTGTTTGGGACACATACCTGATCAATGGTATCATAATACATATTGAAATGAAAACCAGAAAACTATCAAACAAAATGCAACTACTATTATGAAATTGAATCTATAAATTGAACTAGGCATAATCATGTTGTATCATACAACACATCCTTTAAAGTTCTAATCTTCAGCATAGCTTATCGAATACCTTTACTCTGGCATCCATACTTCTGTACACTTCAGGTGGCATGTTTTGTTTTTAAGCTAGCTAGCAGCCCCAAATTACATATGGACCCCTATTATTTCAATTGCTGCTGGCAAACTAAAGTTCAGCCCTGCATAACCTTTAATACTGAGATACTTTAACCATGTTTGCACAAGGGGGAATAATTTTTGATGGCACGTTTTCTTATAAAGCAAACTAGCAGCCACACATTACACAAGGACCACACTTAGATTGATTGTCAACTCATAATTGCCCCTGTATGGCTTTCGATCCTGTGTTGTTATTGAAAAACTAATATGAATCACCTATGCCAAATATACCCAATGGAGTAATGAAAGTTTTGGTATCACATTTTGTTACAAAGCAGGCTTATGGTCTTAAATCACAAATAGGGCCTTCCTATGACAATATTTCCTTGCAAACTACAAATTACATATGTATGATTTAGAACCCCTGCCCAAATGTTATAATTATTTGCATTAATAAAGGTAAATTGAATATCTTCAATGTATTAATGAATGTTTTTGTTTAAACTTCTGATCCTGAAGACAATGTCCCTGTCTTATGCTGTAGCTCGAAACAATATACAAGCAGGGTGGGGACAATGTTGCTAGCCATATAGATAGCCTTGTATTTTATTTTATTTGACACTCTCGGGGGGGGGGGGGGGGGGTGGTGGGGGGGCTGGTATTTGAAGCAAAGTAAACACCAAAAGTGTAGCTCTTGTGCTTTTTGTTGCAATGATTGAGGTTAACATACATTATGATCATCATGTTATCATTATGTAAGTTAAACTGCAAGGTATTTTCTGATAATCATATTTGAATATGATCTAATGCTGTTACATCAACTTCCCTGCATTTTATACATTGTTTAATGTTATTGTTGCATATCACACATTGTAATTACCTTATTCTGCTCCTATGCTCACGCAAACAGATTAATGACTTCTCATTGCCATCCCTTTCATTTTCAGGGTCAGCTGCTGCATTTGTACCAGTCCTCTTGCTGCCTATGTTCAGCAAACGAAGATCTCCTCGAAGAGCCCCATGCAAACCAGTACACAGTCAGTGACAGGGCTTTCAGTATGGTTGTCCCGCCAGTGGAATAAAATACCCTCATTGATAAGACACTGAATCCCTGCTTAAGTTTAAGGGCAGTGCACCTATTCCAGATAGCTTTCAGGACTTTCAAGCAGCTCTGTGAGGTGCTAGTGGGCCTACTGCATGGAATAAGAGCTCTTTGTATGACACTTTGATATTATTTTTATCTAATCATGTTCATATTATGCTACTTGTAATTACTTGTGGCGTTAATAAATAATGATCGAAAATACACGGCTTGTTCCTTGACTCCATCACACTAATGAGCGGTGCAATATTATTTGGTAGTCCTAGCTTGAAATAATCATTTTTGTGCCATCAATACTTTGACAAACAAACAGATATATAGAAGGACTGATAGAGGCCTGGGGACAGGTATATCATCAGCTCTGGCGAAAAGCAGTGCTAAAAATAATCTGATTGCACCAATGTTGTTTGGACCTGGCAACTATTTATATATCACCGAAGAAAAAACCTGTTTTATAACATACGTTTCCGAACCATCAAAAGAAAATAGAATCGCTTATTGCTCTAGAATACAAAAAGATGTAGCTGAAAATTACGGTCCGAAACTCAAGAAATAATGATGGACACTTGCTTGTTATAGTGTTTTGTTACCTACAGCAAACCAACAATAGCATGCCAGGTGCATGGACTTACTTGACATGAATCTTCAAGACACCTCGGCTCATTGTGTTAGAAATATTCCATATATTCTCTTGGTTACTACACTTGTGCTGGAAAGTACACCTCGGCCTCATAACTATAACACAAATGGGCAATGCCATATCAGAAATATCAGCCTTAAACAAGCAACAATAATTTACATAAAGACTCCCGAAATATATAGCCTCATATAGAAAACATTTATTGCCCTGTACAGTCCACAGTATCAAAACATTTATTTCTAATCACAAACTATGGTTATTTACCAGCTGTTCTTGAAGTTGTCACAAATACAGTGCAAATCTTTGCATTTTGCTCATTGGTTTTCTAAAGCAAGGTGTGGTGACTAAGCGTAGCCTTGATAATCTCTGCACACAATGCATCCATTGGCACTCATAGTATATACATTTGTAAACATGTATTAACATTATGAAATGATATATCAACGCAGGAATAATGGAGTTATTATTCCAATGATTTTTCATCTTTTACAACACCACGAGACTAGGTCAAGATGAGCAGCATAGTTATCGTTGCAGTAGTCGCCCATCCTCATTAAGTTGGCTAAATGAGAATATTCATTCAGCACTGTTGATATGACATACAGTGCTTGTTAATGTGCCAGTTTACACAGCAGTTGATAACGGAACATTCGAGATGGCTGTTTTTTAGTATATTGTGACCTGGAAACAATTTCACGTAGCAGATTGTGTGATATCATCCAGGTAGCGGCAGTGTGCGGTTTGGAGACTTTCAATAGATTTGTTATGCCCACAGTGCCAATTCAAGACAAAGTATCTGATCTCACACAAATTCGAATTGAGGGAGGGAAAATGTACCACAAGGGTACCAAGGTATAAACTGTACCAATAAACAATTGCATGTTGGAGTTTGTTAGATGGCTTCGAAATGTTATTGAAGCAAAGGTTCGATGCAAGTAGATTGCCAGTGTCTACAAAAAATAACGACCAATTTGTATACCAAAATGCCAAGAACGACCCATATTGGCGGCACATTCCCACTGACCTCCACATATTGAGAATCCCCCCCCCCCTACTACCGATCGCACGACTGGCTACTACCGATCGCACGACTGGCTACTTAAAAGGGATAAAATTGTCATTGAACATCATTGCATTCTTAAACGCCATCACTTGGGTATGTTTGGTGTTTGGTAGTTGTCTGAATCGATCTCAAACGTTTTACATTGCTTCGGTTCAAGAGAAAGTAAGACGTCTACTCAGACGACTTGTAGGGCTAATACAAGTACTATGCCATGTACTCCTACTGCCACTCCTACTCGTACTCCTACTACTACTACTACTACTACTACTACTGCAACTGCTGCTGCTGCTGCTGCTGCTGCAGCCAGAATGACCACCACCACCACCATTACCACCACATACATTACATACACCACCACCACCACACCACCACCACACACCACCACCACACCACAAACACCACCACCACCACCACCACCAACAACAAGGACACCACCACCACCACAACCACCACCACACCAGGTACCACCACCACCATGTACCACCCCCACCACCAACACCACCCCACCACCACCACCACCATTACCATTGACCACCACCATTCCCACCATGACCATTTTACCACCACCACCTTTCCCTCGGTGATAAATGACCACCACCACCAGTACCACCACCACACCACACCACCCACGGCACCACCACCCAATCGAAGATAAAGCTATTCACCACCACTACCTTTCACCAAAACAAATGCCGTTCTTCAAGCCACTCTTGACCATTTGATTAACACATTTGTTATCAGTTCAGGTGCACCAGTACCACACACCACCACCTGATTCACAACCACCACCACTTAACCATAAAAGTCACCGTGGTACAAAGTACCACCACCTGTGTCAATTACCACCACCTACCCACCACCACCATCGCACGACAGGGCTACCACCACCGACGCACCACCACCTGGCTACTTAAAACCATACCAATTGTCATTGAACATCACCACCACCAAACGCCACCACCTTGGGTATGTTTGGTGTTTGGTAGTTGTCTGAATCATCTCAAACTCACCACCACCACCACCACGTCTACCGTCACCACCACAATTACCATACCACCCTACCACCACCATTACCCACCACCACCCACATTGTAGGGCACCACCACACACACCACCCTACCACCACCACCACACCACCTCACCAACCACCTACCACCACCAACAACCACTACTACTACCGCCCCCACCACCACCACTGCCATTGCTGCACCACCACCACCACCACCACCACCACCACCACCACCACCACCACACCACCACCACCACCACCACCACCACCACACCACCACCACCACCACACCACCACACACCACCAACAACAACACCAACACCACCAACACCAACACCACACCACCATTACCACCACCACCACCCACCACCACCACCCCACCACCACCACCCACCACACCCACCACCACCCACCACCCACCCCACCACCACCATTACACCACCACCACCACCTTACCACCACCACCACACCACCACCACCACCACACCACCACCACCACCACCACCACCACCAACCCACCACCACCATCACCACCCACCACCCATTACCACTACCACCACCACCACCACCCACACACCACCACCACCCACCCACCACCATCACCATTACCCACCACCACCACCACCACCCCACCACCCCCCACCACAAACACCACCACCACACCACCACCACCCACCCACCACCATCCACCACCACCACCCATTACCACCTTCCCCACAACAACACAACACCACCCACCACACCACCACCACCACCACCACCACCCATCCTCACCACCACAAACACCACCATCACCATTACCACCACCACCATTACCACCACCACCTTCCTCCAACAACACCACCACCACCACCACCGCCACCAACACCATTACCACCACCACCACCACCACTACCACCACCACCACCACACATAACCACCCTACCACTACCACCACCACCACCACCACGCCCACCACACCACCCACCACCACCAGCACCACCACCACCACCACACCACCACAATCACCACCCTCCACCCACCACCACCCTCACCACCACCCACCACCACCACCACCCACCTCCCATCCACCACCACCACAACCACCACCACCACCATTACCACCACCACCATTACCACCACCACCTTCCTCCAACAACACCACCACCACACCACCACCCACCACCACCTCACCACCACCACCACCACCACAACCACCACCACCACCCACCACCACCACCACCACCACCACAACTACACCACCACCACCATCACCACCACCACCACCGCCACCACCGACGAAGCATTTCCAAGTATTGGACCAGAGCAGGTAGATATATCAATAGATGACATGCAGCATGAATAATGAATGTAAATAGCATCACTCAACAGATGTTTCCTTTTTTACCGCTTACTCTTCAGACATCAAAGCGCCGACAAAGAATTCCGAAGTATTGACCCAGTGCAGGTAAATATATCCTTTGAAGACATGGAGCATGAAATCTTAATTTTAATGGCTGCACTCAATAGATATTACCTTTAACTCCGATGCTCTTCAATTGATGCGACCCGAATCATTGCCCGAGTCCGAGCGCCGACGAAGCAATCTGAAGTGTTGACCCAGAGCAGGTAGATATCTCATTGGATGACTAGAAGCATGAATACGTTATGTAAATAGCTGCACTCAACAATAGCAGCTCTTCAGATAGTTCACACCGAATCACGTGCCAACATTGTACTGGCACATTTTGGTAATCCATTTTGGCAATTTTCCATTTGCCCACATTATTGAAACCTACGCATCGATTTGACACCATTTAATTACAGGAAATAACGTTATGTTTCATTTAATTAACCTCGTATATAATTCAATCAACCTTCTGTACCAATCAAGCCTCGGCGGCCATGTCCGTTCTGTTGAGAACTGCAGGCTCAATTCACTCGTCATGTGAAAAGGCCCAACAGCGATCTGCCATCAGTGAAGGTTATGCTGTGTAAGTCTAGAATGGCGCGAGATCGCGACAATATGCGCAATAAACTTCGGTCGTTACTTGTAACTAGACTAACTCTTTTTAATGCCAGGAGGGGAGGAGAACCAGCGAGGCTCAAACTGAATGAATGGGAAGATCCCAGGAATAATGTATGGGTAAACGCATCCCAAATCAAAACCGTCGACAGAAATCGACCCCAACGACAGGTCACTTCTCGGTGGCCACAAGTTGGCTTACCAATCTGGTAAGGGCCAAAAACTTTTCCTCATGCTTCTCCCCAATGACACTATCACGGGAATCGAATTGCTGCTGAATTACTGTTCGAAATGCCGAATCTACCCAAGCAACGAATTTGTCTTCCCCAGGACACAGGGGTCGCTGTTGCATGCAGTACGCGAAGTCGTGATTCAAGCGGACTGCAGATGCCCCAACCTCCTTGCGTTTACAACAACTTGCTTCATTTGACTTGCAGGCTAATGATTTGATGGCCATTAACGACCCTCGGTTCCCCCTCACAGTCACATTTTTTATTCAGGGCGCTAATTGAATAAGCGCGTGACTACAAGACTGCTTGTATCAGTTTTCTTCTGTTGTTGCTTGTTAAGTCTTTTTGCCTCCCATTTTTATTCAGGCGTGGACAAATGTAGTGTATATTCGATGTTTATGGACTTGGCAGGCATTTCTGCATAGCTCATTCTTGAAATTTGATAAATGAACGAAACTATTAAGGCAACAAAGAATGAAAGTAAAGAGATTAAGGAAGAGCAATGTCATGTTTAGGTTATATTTTAATGACAGTCAACATGATCAACACCACACCGCCAAAGACAGTAAGAGACTGCTTCGAAATTGATATTCCGACATTGTTTGTCAGCCCAAGAAAACTTCCCTGCTTGATGGGATGACAGCTTTCATTCAATGCTGTTTTGATGATATGAGATGTTTCACAATCTGATTATCGTATCAAATTTATCCTGAGTCAGCGTGAAATAACAATGACCAAATAAGTATTTAACAAGGCAAAGGAGTGAGGATGGAATGACCATCCTGTTCTTGTTTTGGATCACTCCTTCTTTCTATGTCATGTTCTCGCGGCATTGGTGAAAGGCGCTCTACCTTATATTGAACGGCCCATATCATGGATGTAATGGTCTTGGGGCAGGGGCTTGGCAAGGATCAATGTCAATCGCATGCGCATCATCTAGACATCGTCTACCAGCAAAACAAATACACGAGAATGGGTTGTTAACCCAGAGCTGGCCATCGATATAGGAGGTTGGTGGGGTGCCGCGATTATACAACGCATGTTAGCATCCCCTTAAGTCAGTCTGCTGATAAGCGAATCCAGCGAATTACCTCATCATTGTACGTAAATCAGATTGCCTTATAGTATATACCTACTTTATGTTGTGATAAATCGCCTATTAGCACATTCAAGTGAATTCGAGTCACATCCTCTTTAGTAATCACCCTCAACTGAAGAGTTCCGTGTATGGCACTACAAGCTCACGTTTACATTTTTAAAGTGACTTATCTGTGAATAAATGCATATTTATGACTATAGCATAAAAAGGTATGCTTTGAAAGGCTATGCTATGCTGATGGGATAGGGAATTTTCGTTAATATACTATGTCAGCACATCATCCAGCTGGGACTGATAACCTCAAAGGTGCCACTAATCAATGTAGTCACATATACAATGTGAGGTGTATCCTATATTTTTTTATCATTGTATGTTAAGCAGATGGTCTTATAGTTAATATCTACCCCATGCTGTAATATATTCCAGTGTATTCGAGTCACGTCCTCTTTAGTGATCACCCTCAACTGAAGAGTTCTGTTTATGTCTTGGTCGTTATGTATGTCGGCGGGTTGGAGCAGCTTAAGGTTCTGATCTACATTACAGTAAAAAAACACGTTATTTGAGCAGTCTACCATACTATAGATGAAAGTGGCAACTAACACAGTCATTAATTCCCTCAAAAGTTCATTCAATGCATTGATACAATACTAACTTTATCGCCGTTAAAATGCAATATATAGAGCTGTTATATAGCGAGTAATATATACTTACTACAACACACTGAACATGTCATATTGACTGTAGCCCAGAGTCATCACCTATCCTACACTGAGCAGGAAGTGGTAGTATTGGCATGGGAAATTGGCAGGGAAAACTGAAGAGAGAATCCGCTTAACGAAGCTACACACTCTTTGATAGAGCTCCTTGAATACAAGGCAGGTTGAGAGTACAAGTATTCAGTGCACTGCCTATCCGATATTGAGTGGATTTAAGCAACTATTGATTGAGTAAGAAGAGTAACTGCCTACTTAAGAAGTATCATTAAAATTTTTTCGTTTTTCTTTGTTGGAAATAAAAATTACTGGCAACAATCTGAAGTGCTAGAAGCCATGCACTTAAGTAATGTATAAAAAAATGACCATTTGCATTGTAGTTGAAGGAGTGCTTAGAATATGTACTTAAGAAGTTCAATGGGTATTTGTTAACTTATTTGCAATGGAGGGTGCAATGTTAAACAATATTTAAACAGAAAGAGTAATTCATGCTTACTTATAGTTGTCGCGCAATACAGATCGCAATTTTTAAGACATTTTTAAATATTTCTTTTAATTGGAAGGTATTCATAATGCGCAGAAACCAGAGCCTTTGTTTGCCCCTTGACCTAAAATCAAACTCTAGGTCATCAAATGAAAGTTTAAATTATCAATGTCTCCCTAGAAAATTGTTTGATCGTAATAAGTGTTGCCTATTAGAAGCCTTATTCAATTTTAAACTTTTTGAAATATATGTTATTGTTAAAATTCGAATGCTTTCGCACTCTCCCAAATGGGAAAGTCATGAGTCACCAACAATTTTAAATCCAGAATAACGTGGTCAATTATGGGCCGAAGCTTTTCAACTTTCTGGAACAGATCGCCAAATTCCCCCTTATTCTTATTAAGTAATCACACCGACTAGCCAACAACTGAAGCAGAGCCTAAAGCGTCCCACAAAATAATTGACCAACATCTCTTTAACAGTAAAGAATTTTGTTCCCGAAGTATGGCTGCATGAGTCAGACCATATTCAATCGCGGAGGGCTAGGCGCAGTATGGCAACCGTAGGTAGGTATAAAGAATTGGTATGCTCAGAGGGCAAGCCATCAGTACCCTGGTCACCTAACAAATGTTAGTAATTCCGTTGACCTACTTTATAAAATGAAACATTTACATTCCTAGATTATGAATCTTGCCAATTGGTTAACAACCTGCTCTAACTGATTAGCACGTAGAGTTTCTAAACGCATACATAAGGGCGCCACAGAGGCTGCCAACAAGCAAACGATATTGTGATGTGCTGAGATGATACCATTTATAAGGAATAGAACTTAGAGCAGAGTAACCCCCCACAATTTCGTTAGGTGGTTAACCACCCTGTGGCGCAGGCGCGCTTGGATGAAAATGCACACTTAAAACGTAATGTTTGAAATTGTCCCTGAATTACAGCACAATACATTTATTTCTCAAACGGGTGGAAAGGTGAGTGCACCTATTTAGTAATTCTTAGTATTGTTAACTTAGCACACTGCTTTCGTCAAGTTGTCTTGTTCTGTCGTGTTTGTTGGCTGTTTGGGGAATGTTTGTTAATTTACCTTAGTAAGTCCCGTTTGTGGGATTGTTTGTGACTTATTTGTTTGTGAATGGCTTGTTTGTTAACGTTTAATTGGCAGGCGATTCAGTTCACAATTGGTTTGGAGATTTCAAATCATTTGTTTTAAAAGTCGGCGACAATGTTGCGCAGATCCCGGACTCGATTTGTGGACCTTGATCTTATTATAAGGTCAAGGTCATCGTAATTCTACAATCCCGAATAGCTACGTGGGTTATTGCTTTTTTCACAAAATGTACGTCAATTGTTAAGCAGAATTCAACTTTCATGTGAATATATTGCGCTATAAAAAACAATATTTTTTCCAAGCGCTTAAGGTCGAAAATCGTGGTGTCAGACCAACTTTAAAGGAAATTAACCCCAATAATTGAATTGATTATAAAACAATGAATAAACGTTCCATGGCAACAAAAAAACAATCGAAGGTTGGCAGTGACATGGTTAGTTGTATCGTATAGTTTGATGGCTTTTGATGACGTCAATTCCGTTTCCAATCGCATCAAAAGTTTAAGAAATACCACAAGTTTAACTACCAATTGTGCTGCGTAAAACGCATTCATTATAGCAATGATTAATATTCTGTTATTCCCAACAACAATGCATTGTTAATTATATTCGAGCAGGTCTGACCTGTTATATGGCGGTGGTTGTGGACGATGACCCGGCCCAGTTTTTTTTTTACACACGTAAAATATATAGATATCTAATGTCTAATTGAGAATATCGTCTGGCGGTAGGTAACTGGGTATTGGATGACACCACAAGGAGCTCCTACTTTACAAAACCACAGAGTGGTCCATCGAACAAATGGCAGCGGGGGAAGTTATCCTCCTGATACTCTGTGACCTACAACGTGGCAAGCCAAAGCATAACTTAGCCTATTGCGATTCCACATACAATAAAAGCGGTGTTTTCTCATCCTCATGCACCTTTCCTACACGGGGGTGGTCTAACAGGAACGCTGTTTGGCACAGGTGGAGAGGGGGGTTCGATGTTTGGGGCGGGTGGCTTGTCAAAGCTTCCTTTCATAGCCATATTGACATCAGTGTAATGCTGATCTGCTGCCAGTTGGACGCGATGGTAATTAGGTTGTTGTACCCAACGTCTTGGCCTACCGGAGAAGCATGTTACTTGGCCCGATGTTGAGCCCAATGTTGAGACAAAGTACACCCTCGACCCTGCAAACTTCAAAACGTCTTGCTACCGCTCTATTGCAGCTGGTAGGTTAACAGCTGACCCAAGAACTGCCTTATGGCGTCAAACGTAATACTAGTACCGATGATGCGGCTACGAGTCTGTGTCGGTGCCCAATCAGTGCCCAGACATTGGTCATAATGGTGTCATTAATGCGCCGGGCTGTGTGAATTCCTCGATGTGTCTTATATGAAGGTACTAAAGGCCTCGTCTGCCTCAGAGCCCTGTGCTAGGTGTAGAACAACACCCATTTGCTCCTGAATGCTCGCGTGGACAAACCCTGGCTTTTCCGCCTTTTCCGCCACATCGACCATCCGTGTAGGGGTATAACGGACGTCCCGACCAGCAACTTTGACGACATTTCCGTAATCATATGCATCATGTGCATAAAACACACCAAGGCCGCCATTATCAGCAGTTGCCTTCTGGCGTCAGTCCGTGGCCCGTGGTTGAGCACCAAACTCACTACAGAGTCTCTCATATACCATGCAATCGTATGGATTGTTATGCGGGTCATGGGCATGATCCCGAGGTAGAGATCCTTGTAGTTCTGCCAGTAGGCGCCACACTGTGTAATAAACGTGAAAGGTGCAGAGAGCTTAGACGAGGGGATCCTCAGTCTTAATGTGGTCGTGGGATGACACGTCGCTGCCGCATGTTGCACACCACACTGTAAAATTTATCTGGTTCTGCCAGAACTGCATTGGCTTGCACTCTCTTCTCAGTAGTTACCCGCAGCATCTTATAGCGACTGAACACCTCAGGAAAGTTTGCTGTAAATGTACCGCCACTATGACCCAAGCATGCAAATCGTTACATTTAAGTAACCCTGATTAAAAGGGCAGGTCACAAGGTCCATTCACGTGGTCTTACGTAAACATTTGTCAAAAGCTTTACCTCCAAGTAAAAAGTTCGCAGAAATCCGACACCGCATATCTCCCACCTTCCTGCTTAAGTCACCCCTGCACCATAACCACCTATCCAAGCCACGAGACGTAACGGTGTGTGCTAAGTCACGGCCTAATAGAAGTATACAATAATCACTTACCAGGCCACCAAGGTAATGAAAAGACCTACGGCGTAGATCAATTTACTCCTCCTGGTAACTACTCTTTTAGGCGGGCATGTAACTAAGTATTTTATAATAATGTTCACAAATAACCATTTCTCCGAATGTCTTCAAAGAATTAACAGATTGTAATAAAAATATTGAACATCAAACTATTATTTACAAAAACCTATCATGTATACGGAATTCAGTTAAATCATTTTATCAGAATTACATTACTAACTAATCAACGACGATGCAAGAAAGTCTTTTGATAAAACTACTCAAATATGAAAACGATACATCAATCAAATTCAGTGCTGGTAGATGAATTGTTTAGCTACAAGGATGTTCGTATGTTGTATTAATTATATCAGGTATGGCGAGGATGAACACTCTATGGACGCTAGTGCTGGTAGCCGCAGGAGTCTTCCATGGTACCCTGGCCTACCCCATGTTCTCAGACAGGTTGCCCAATGGAAACTTCATCCCTCATCCTTGCATGCCCAACTTCATATGGAAAGGAGTGGGACATGAAGCAGTTTTAGGTGGAGGTCGGCGTAACCCTTTTGGAGTGGATTTCGCAGAGAATGGATTTGTGAGTAATACCATATGGTGAATTTTTTAAATCAGCTGATCAATTATACATGCGATGTACTCAGAGTCAGTCACATAGTCACCCTGTGAGTAAGTAGTCGATGCATCAGTAGAAGAGATGAAGAATGGTTTCAGTTCTTCAAGTTCGCCTCACAGTATCTTACATTAAAAGCAAAGTTCACATTTTGTGTAGGCTATCCATAGTAGAAGCTCTATTTACTACACCACTGATTAGGAAATAGACCAAAGGCTATTGCACTAAATTAAGCATAATAATGTGTTCTGTTGTGGGCTGGGTGCCTACCTTGGGTAATAAATTCGTGTGTTTTGTGATTGGTTGGAATAATCAATCAATTGTGGGATAAGTCTACTAGAGATTGTACCAAATGTAAGCGACAGTCGTCAGGATAGCGGTAGAATTGACCATCGAAAGTGAATGCAATATAGCTGTAGCTAAGGATCTGATCAGTGACAGTTGAAGTAATCTAGAGGTGGCAGGTCACATGACTATATGACTGCCTACTGAGTGTATTTTATCATCGTGACAGCTTCGGTTGTCGGCATCACCTTACCACGAAGACCCTCGTTACGATCTGTATTGCATAGAAAATGTATGTTTTACAGAAGTGGGATAGCTGTATTTGTGAGCAAGATTCTGATGGGGATGGTTTGACTAATGGCGAGGAGATGGGTGATCCTGACTGCTCATGGGTACCTGGAGAAGCGCCCAAACATAAATTTGGACTCTCGCACCCAGGTACTATCAGACACAGATCTTAAGTGTGAGAACATTGAGTGTTTATTTTGAATGTGTAAAATATTGTACCGATATGTGATGAAACGAATGTGACTTTATGTGATAATAACAGGTGTTTGTGAGCCTATGGATAGCGCCGAATGTAGGGCTAGGAAAACGTTTGCGATTGACTGCGACGCTCTCCCCGAGTTCACTTGTGACGCCATCAACAACACAGGTAGCCACATATCCTTCAAGCGGTAATACACTAATTCCCGAGCAACATGGCTTATTATTACTAACGAACCAATTAAAATTAATAATATTTACCTGACAAGTGATAACCAAGATGCTGCCAGAAATTTGACGGCAATGCGCATAGAATATATATACATGACGCCATCAGTGTGTGACAACGGTAGAAGGGCCTGTGGTTCATTGACTCAATGCAAATAAGAACAGCTATCTTATCTCAGGGTTTGTAGAGTCAAGTGGTATATTTCTTGAAGCTGGCTAAAATCTTTCACCTGAGTGGTTCTTGAAACTATGTCGCCCTACAAACCCTGTCTCCGATAATTGTTTTAGCACGTGCGTTAGCTAAAATGTGTTCATTGACGCTGCTTTCATCTGTGTCTTGGAGGGCTAGCGGTGCTTGAATGGAGTCAGCTAATATTCCATTAATATCTTCATGTGCCAATTGCTTGGCTGTGCCACAGCGAAACAGGCCAATTGCGTTCCATGCCATGCGCTTGCGGAAGACGATTACGATCATGATCAACAACAATAGATCGCTAAAACAAAATTAAATTTTATCATGACGGTCATTCTCAACTTACAGAGACCTCGAAAGTTGTTGGTTCAAAACCTGATACGAGGAGCTGACAGCTATAATTTATAGTTTGCAATATTGAAGACTACAGTTGGTGGTTATACGTGTTTACCTATTGTGATGGCTTTCGTTTGTTTTAGATGTGCGTAACATCACTCTAAGTTTTCCGGAAACATCTGTGCCAACGGAAGAGACGACCTATTTCTGTATGACTTTTGAAATAGACGCGGACGAAGATTATCACATGATCGCCTACGAGCCAATCATCAGCAACGTTGACGTCATGCATCATTTGCTCATTTTTGGCTGCAAGGACACCATTGGTAAATTGTTTTGTTAGTGGTACAGTTATCTGTTTATTAAGTAGCGATCGATGTTTTTCTGTCATCTGGTCAAGACAGTGACAGGCTTCTTTTACGTATTGTTTGACAGTCTGCGCAGATTCATAATTTGAAATGGATTTTCATAATGTACGTAGCTTCGGATAATGCAAGATTGTTCTCATCTATATAAAGTCGCAAACTATATGAAATGTGGTAATTTCTTATGTGAATTCAGAAGACCCGCTGCAGAGAATCCCCACCCCGGCGGAGTGTGGTATGGCACCGTCCCAGTGCAGGGACGCAATAGGTGTGTGGACCTTAGGTATGGTAGGCAGCTGTCTTCCTCGGGAATACGGATTTGCAATCGGTCGTCACGGTTACACTACGGTAATGATTGAGGTAAGCAGTGGTTCGAGCATTTTTCAGGTCAGCATACAACAATGCTTTTCATATAGCGTTTGTACGAAAAGCTTCCAATCATATTATTCCATTAAAGGGACCAGTCAAAACACGTAACCAATTGTTAACGGTTTTTGACTCCTGTCTATATGTTATATATATATATATATATATATATATATATATATATATATATATATATATATATATATATATATATATATATATATATATATATTATATATACATATATATATATGTATTTATACATAAATAAGTATATACATACATATATATATATACATATATATATATAAATATATTATATACATATATATTCATATATATACATATATATATATATATATATATATATATATTTATATATATATGTTCATATATATTCATATATATACATATATATATGCATATATATATGTATATAAACATATATATATATACATATATATATATGTATATGTATATATATACAAATATATTTGTATATATGTGTGTATATATATATGTATATACAAATATATGTATATATATATATATATATATATATATATATGCATATATGTGTATATATATATACGTGTATATGGTTATATATGTATATATATACGTATATATATATATATATATATATATATATATATATATATATATATATGAGTGTGTGTATGTGTATGTGTGTGTGTATGTACATACTTATACATTTATACACACGTACACATGCAATGTTACGATGTCAGATGCATTGGACGAACCCTACTGGGCGGACTGACTACGTAGACAGCTCCGGCATTAAGATTTACTACACATCCAACCTCCGAGACAACACGGCCGGTATCATGTCTACCGGACAGTTGTACCTCCGGATTCCTCCTGGTCGCAGTTTTGTCCCTCAAGATGGGGACTGTCCATCGGAATGCACATCGCGGCTGCCACATCCCGTCCACATTGCCGAAGTCTTGTTCCATATGCACTACTTGGGTAGGCGGAACCCAGATGGGTAGAGCGCAGAACAGTCTGTATGCATGGAACTGTTGCTTAGTGTGAATATTCATATAAAGGTATCTTTTAGACGAATGTTCACGCGAAGAACTACACTTCATCCAAATTGCAGTAAATATGATGCATGTTTGTTTACAGGACACTCAGGTTATACCGAACTGTGGCGGGATGGGGTAAAGGTCACAGACGTGGTGAAGACAAACGATTACGATTACGATCGGCCCGATATTGTCATGTATGTCACAATGATGCCATGTTGTTCATGTTTCTATAATTTCCGCTAAATCATATACATATATCCTATAACACATAGTGAGGTATACGAATATATTACAAATTGACTGATTTATTGCTTTCGTATATTCAGCTAAATGTCGTCTTGTCAACCCTGTGTTACTTGCAGAAAGTCTCCGACTGTAGAACTCCGCCCAGGGGACTATTTAAAGACACGCTGCAACTACAATTCCCTTAACCGTAATAAGATCACGTTTTATGGCGAGGGCTCCTTCGACGAGATGTGTTTATCATTCATAACCTATTACCCCGCTCTTCCTACTGTCGGATGGAACTGCATCCCCTTTAGTACACTGGACTTCTGTTCCTTACCCTCAAATCAGACCGATAATGACAACATATACATCAACGCAACATCCGATCTTGAACGCTGTAGCAGTTTCTACTCTGATGAATCAGAAGAAGCTACACTAGCAGATCTCGTCAAATACTGTGATAGCACTGGTTCCAAGTGCTTGCCAGGATGTAAGCAGCGCATTGAGGCAGTCCGAGCTTCGCCTTGCTTCCATGGCTTTGATTGGATTTTAGTTGAGACTAATCTTATCCGATCGATGCCATCCTTGGTATATCTACGCTACGTTTTGCACTCCTGTGATGATTATGATTTTCCCGAGGACGACGAAGATGATAATCGTACCGAGAACGAGTCTGGAGGCAGCTCACGTTATGACCCAGATGTGAACGGGCTGCCGTCTGGCGGAGTATGCCCATGGGGAGGCGGTGATCAGAGCAGCGACGGAATGGCTGCATTGTACGGGCCCGCTCCAACCGCGGCCAAGGTCGCGCTCAGCATGATGCTGCTGGCTGCTCAGTACATGCTGTGAATGTCTTTTTTGAAATTGTACTCGGAAGTTTCCATTTAATATTAAAATATTCCTTTAGCATAACACGTCTATGTAGACCACTTGAATCATCGGAATAAAATATTTGCATTTCCATCAAAATGTGTTATGATGCCTATCATATTTTTCAGGGAGCCTTTGGTAATATATGTATATATGTCACTGACTACAGAGAGAAGACAGGCGTTCTAAATATTAAATGACTTTGAAATTGAATGCGAAGCCAGCATGAACAAGCAGGTTGATATGCAGAGAGCTTTGCGTGGTATCATCCGGTGATTCTTGTTAAGGGGACATGGTATCATCAGGCAATTCTTATGAAGGGGATGAAGTATCATCAGTTAATTCTTGCGTAATGGATGTGGTATCATCCGGTAATTCTTGTGAAGGGTATGTTGTGTCATTAGGTCATTCTTGCGAAAGGGACGTGGAAGCATCAGCTAATTCGTGTGAAGGGGATGTGGTACCATCCAGTAATTCGTGTGAAGGGGATGTAGTATCTTCAGCTAATTCGTGTGAAGGGGATGTGGTACCATCCAGTAATTCGTGTGAAGGGGATGTAGTATCTTCAGCTAATTCGTGTGAAGGGGATGTGGTATTATCCGGTTATTCTTGGGACGTAGCATCTTTAGGTAATTCTTGTTTAATTGCATGTTTGTTTGTTTGCTGGTTTGTAAAAAAACCAATTCCATCCGCAATACAAGTCACAATTGTTTTTTTTATTTTTTTTTTATTTCCTCTCAACCGTTATTTTTAATAACGCGCTGAAACGATTAGGGCTTAGTTCAACCTTAACCTGAAACTAAGGTCAAGGTCATCAAATTAGTGAAAAACTAGTATCTCGAATAATTTTGTTAATAACAATTGGATTGTTACAAAATTTACATCATTGTGTAGATCATTGTAATTGCAAAATTGTGCTATTTATATATTTGTGGACATCAAAACAACAGTTTTCCTGAGCGCCCCAGGTCGATAAATCGTTGTTTCTGTCCAAATGACAGCATAAGTTTCAAGCGCTTATAAAACCGTCAGTACAAGTTCGATGGTAATAACGATTAGGTCACATGTACTCCATGACAACTTTAGTCGGATCCCTGGATTATATGAATGTCGATGACTCACTTCCGGAAACTAAAGCATTAAAGTTTTCAACACATAACACAAGTTCAAAGCTCATGGGTCCATGCTTTAGGATTCGATTTTAAAATTGTTAACATATTCTGAAAGTGTAATGTTATTGTAAATTGTGATGCGATGTTGCCTAGTTTTAGGTGTCAATTTCCTTGTGGGTGTTACGTCTCAGGGATTATAATACACCGCATGGCATTAACATACATGCAATTACGGCAATCATCATGGTGCGAATAGTGTATTGACATTTATCTTTCAGTTATCTATGTTTTGTCTACTTCAATCTCTACAAATATACAGCTTAATTTACATCAAATACCACGTGTTGTCATTGGCTATTACAGATAATGATCATTACCAACTTCACAACACAACAGACAAAATATTTTCTTTAAAATATATGATCTGTAAAATATATTCAACAAATATTTCCATGCAATGTCTATCACCACCAATCACTGTAAAAGTACCATTTGCAATTACACAACACATGTTACATGGAGGGATGGGGAGTTCTGTAGTTATACTTAAAACCAATTTATATATACATTTCTCGTTATCATAGTGTCAGTGTTAATTCTATCATAACTCAATTATTTGCACCATCAGTACTGCTTTTCTCAGATATTTCTGTTAATCAATGATTCAGGGGTTGATTGTAACGGAGGCAGCATGTCGTATATCCTAGACCGGCCCGATGCTTCAGCATGTTTTACCATCTTGGCTATTTTTTTATTTTCCCGTCTAGGCAAAATATATGTATTTTGGTATTCTATAGCTCGTATTGTATTAAAGCGACAACTTTATCATATAGTAGGAAAAGAGTCGTGTTTAGGTACCGCATTCTCACTTGACAATAGAGAAGTAAGTATTTCAGAGCACTCAATTTGTGTACGATTAGTCAACAGACCTACCTAGCACCATGAAGTATTTCTTTGCAGTTGAAAAAGTCAAGGATGATGAAAACTGGATGTTGTTAGCCGCGTTTGTATGTATATAAGATTGTATGTGGAATTTTTGAATCAACAATGCGCACAACAGAGAGCTTTGTTTTGACATTGACCACATAGGTCATCAAAATTGTGAACATCTAAAATCTCAATCGCTCGCCGGATAATTGCTCGATCTTTACAAAAAGGAACAAGATTTTGTGGCTTAATTCAATATTAACTTTTTTGTGTGAATAAATTGTGCTATACAAAATCAATAGATTTTCTAGGCGCTTAAGATCGAGTAATTGTGGCAATAGTCAAATTCTTTAGGAAAGTAACCACAAAAAAATCGATTGCCTATGAATAAACATTCCATGGCAACAACATAATTTGTCGAAGGTTGTCAGTAACATGGTTAGTTGCATCGTAAAGTTTGATGGCTGTTGATGACGTCATTTTCGGTTCCAATCGCATAAAATTGTATTAAAAATACCACAAGTTTTACTGCCAATGGTGCTGTGAAAAACGATTTGATTTAAATAAATGTTTAATATTGTGATTTCATTGCAGACTTAAATCCAAATATAAGTAATTGCAAATAATGCATTGTCAAATATGTTCGAGCAGGTCGGAAATTTTGTTCTCCGAAAATCGGTAATTTTTCCTATTCCTTATTTACAAGTAAATTTTCGTCCAATCCGAAAAAAAGATAACATTTTCTGTGAGCTGAAACCGCTAACAAACTTTTATAATGACATGTTCCATCAACATATTGATTAGTTTTGAAACGCGTTAAGGTGAATTTTGTTTTTCAATTCGAAAACTTTCGTAAATATTTCAGTCGCTTATAAAATGGTTTGACCCTTTTTATGACATTGATCTTATACTAAGGTCTATGTCATCAAAAATGTAAACATGTAAACTCCCCTATAACTCCGGATATTTTTTCTCGATCCTTACAAACTTTACACCACTTTTCAGCTTAATGCAATAGCCAACATTTTGCAAAATATATTGCGCTGTAAAATATCAATAATTTGCCTTAGCGCCTTAGTCGAAAAAAAGTTGTATCAGTCCAAATTTTAAGAAAAATAACTCCTGATATTCAAATGCCTATAAAACAGTTAATAACCGCCTGAACAAAACGCTTGTTGAAGATGGTCAGTAACATGGTTAGTTGCATCATAAAATGTCAACGTGGTTTATGACGTCATTTTCGTTTAGGATTGAATCAAATCTTATAAAAATATATTCATCGTTTTTGAAGCGCCTTGAGTTGAATTTTTTTTTTTACAAAGGCATTTTTCATAAATATTTTAGTCGCTTATAAATTGGTAAATATCGCTTAAATAGTCATAGAAATTGGGTCGATTGTTGCAAATCGAATCGACAAATTTCTTTTGAGTGGATAACGAAACTTCTGGGTACGGAAAATTTGATTTGTCCTGCGCTATGATTTTGTCAGTTCTCTTCTAAAAGTTTGTCATCATGTCGGTTATTTTTTGCCGCACCACATGTCGGAAATGCCGATGTAACACTTTTATCTGATGATAGTATCGTAATTTTGTTTAAATCGAAGGCAGCTCGTTCTATTCTGATCATTAGGAAGTTCATCATCACCAACATCCTTCATCGCTACATTGTTAACGCTGCATCTTCTTTGATATATAAATGGTGTATGCAATATGAATATGAATTTCAGCAAACTGACAGTTCCCATGTTTATTACGTGATAATATTACTATCAGTATATGTATTCACATGTAAAATGTGCCGGTATGCTGTAAATCATAAATAAATTTGATATATTTGTCGAAAAACTATGAAAACGAATTATTAATTTTCCATATTCACTACAAGCATTCAACCAACATAAATCGATAGATAATCGACAATACATATGCAATAAGAAACTAGATGTATAAACCACCGATTTGCATTGACTTATCATATACAGAACAACAGATCACATATATATATATATAAAATATTATGTTTATAACTCTTGCAAAATGTGATTATTTCAGCAGTGTTAATCAATAGAATCGCAATAGGTTTGTTTCTGTGCATTTTGTAATTACAACAACTGTTGTTGTGTAGTATTTCGTTTTGCCTCAATAGATCAGTTTCATACGCATAATAGTTTGGCCAGTCCCAGATTGCAATTACTGGAATTATAAAACTATGTTGTTTACACTCATATCTGAACACCCCTCAAATATAATGTTTCTGACCTGTGTTATGATCATAATGCGATGTTGCCTGGTCCCATTTCTCCATACCCCACCGGATATAAAGACATGGGCAGAGCTAGGATTATTATTGCATGTTGTCGACGTTCAGACCTCAATTACACTCCAAATATAAAGTATCTGGGTAGTGCTGGGATTATTATGCTATGATGTCTATCAAGGCAATCATCTTGGTGACAAATAATTTCTTGACAACAGATTTTTAAATGTACTGTACCACAAATGCAATCACATTAACAGACACCTGCTTCAACCACTAAAACCAAATTCAATACAACGTAAAGGTAATGACTTTGACGATCATTACAAACCATTTACATCACAGCAAATGATGCTCCAATTATTCACTTGTTTATAATACTCAGGGGGAATAACAACTTTTGTCAACACAATACAAGTACATCATAAATTACACTGAGAAAGTTTGATTTCTATGCACATACAAACTGCCAATAGCAGTATACATTTGTCGCTTTCAAAGTTTGAATACCTATTATACCTTGAAAAGAATGCCTCATTTTGGTTGCATTATCTGTGATTTTTTTTTTTACCAGTTGGTTCAGCTCTTGATTGCCAAAGAGCAAGCATGTCAAGCTTCTGATACCATTCTAATGTTCCAGCAGACCCATTCATTTATTTTACTAAAAAGGAAAAAAGGTATTTGTTCGATAGTGGTTGATAAATGGAAAATGGGCATGTTTAAATTTACATTGGGCAATCAATATAGAAGCACTCACTTTGTGTTACGATTATTCAACAGGCCCGGCTAACACCATGAAGTATCTTTATAACAGAATGCTCAGTTGTATAAGGTGAGGTTTCAACAATCGACCGAGTAATTTTCTATTATCTCTGGCTGAACTTTTGCTCTGCAGCTAAAACAGAATGGGACTTGTATCATCAAAATGGTAATAGAACGTCCAAAGAAAAGCTATAGAAGTCTATTGTAAAGTCTTTGAATAACTTATCTTGTTCACTGTGGCAACTTCTGTCCACCACCATCCCAGCACCTTATCTCCAACCCTTTTGGGGTCGGGTGCATAATAGGTCCATCATATTCTAAGGCTTGTCGCAAGTGATGAATAATACGGGACTACTTGTTATTGGTGGATTACTACTATGTCGGCTCGATTTCATATATACTGCAGGCTAGGAAAGTGGTCCAGTCAATCGGCGGGTGGTGACATGCTCCAGGATTTTCTGTAGCTTAAATGTTAGTAAATGTTTAGTTCTGGCATAACATTTCATCGATCTGCTGGTGTTAGTTCGTCGATTGTTCATCAAGCGTTTTCGCATGTCTCATCAGGTGTCCTAAGTTGTACTTAAACAGGTTATCTGGCGGAGCATATTTCTATGTTTTCCTAGTCTAACGTTGGTCTGGTTCGAAATAAACCATTGTTATTTTTTTTTCTCACGATGCAGGTAGCTATTTCAAGTATAAAATCGGAATGATTTGTTAAAATGGAAGGTGCACCAGATGCGCAATACAATAACGATTATAATAGCTGAGTTGAGTTGTAAGCGCGAAGCGATAATATATACATATTTATACAGATAATATATATATATATATATATATATATATATATATATATATATATAAATATATATATATATACAGATATATAGATATATATATATATATATACATATATATATATACATATATTTTATAAATATATATATATGTATAAAATATATATATATAAATATATATATACCTATATTAATATGAATATATATAAATATATAATAATACGTCTATATATGTATACATATTTATAACTGAACTATATATATATATATGCATAAATATCTTATATATATATACATATATATATTATATAATTATATATATACTAATATATATATATATATATATATATATATATATATATATATATATATATATATATATATATATATATATATATATATATATATATATTTATATCTATATATCATGTAAACGTTATCTATGACCATAAGGGTTGTGACGATAAAAAGGATGTATATAATAGTTACCCTGGTTATTGTAATGGTGTTGATAATGCTTATGTTTAATAAAAAGCAGGGGTGTATCCAGCGATGCGCACTTACGCACGTGTGTAACTCGAATTCGACAAGTGAAAAAATAAATATGGCCAAAAATGGCATCAAAGTTAAAAGCTAAGAGGGTTAGTGTTTATTGTCTGGAACTGTAGATTTCTCACACATATGAGCGTAATGTTCTTTCATGCATGGCTACACCCATAAAAAGTCAACAAAGTTTCCCGGGTTCCCCCATTTGCCTAGAGGTCTCTTGCTGAACAGGTGTACAGATCTATTATTGAAACTGATCAATAATATAACAATATTAGAAATAGAAACAGTCCTCGTACTATTTTATGATATAATCTTACATTTTGTCAAAACATTTATGGCCGGAGGGCTTTTGTAAGTTATTAGCGAGTTAACTTGCCATTTTGACATCGGAACCTTAGAAATTGTGCAGGCGACACTTCGCCTTATCGGCGCGGATCTGAGATAACGAGAGTAGAATATAGCGCGGGCGCTGTCAAAGGCGACGTTTCATTGCCTATGTAGCACCTAGCATCCGACCACAATATATTTAGCGAACGACACCCATGACAGCACATGTACGGACTTGGTATTTGCGTTCAGTTACGACGGTAAACCAATTAAACTGGGTCGTTTTAACTGTCCTTCTTGAACACTTTTTGACTCATACTTTCTCCGCGGTTGGTATTCTGGTTCAGAAAAACGTTCCTAGCACTTCGTCTGCTGACAGAGCAGAAGAAAAGTTGCTTCACTCCATCCAGGTATGTGAACATTTGCGTAAGCTAGCTATCATATGCTAGAGTGTGATTAACTTGAGAGATCCACTCATAACTTATGTAATTACTTGAATGAACTGCTGACGTTCATATAAACAGACTAAATGGAAGAAATTCTCACATACTTGTGGAACTATTTCAATATGCTACTATTGCGCGGCTAATATCTACAACCACATGAACCGACAACTACCCCACATCGACAATCATCACCCTTCGTCCCCCCCCCCTCATCAACCACCGTCCAAACATCCACTACCAGCACCCATTAACAATGCCTCCCCATCGACCACCTCCCTTCTCATCAACCGCCGTCCAAACATCCACCACCACCACCAATTTACAATCCCCCAACTGCGACCATCACCACCCCTAATCGACCACGACCCCACATCGACTATCACCTTACATCGACCACCATCCAACATCGACCTACATTCCACTTCGACCTACATCCAATATCGACCACCATGCCACATCAGCCACAACCCCCAACGACCACCACCCCACATCGACCGCAGTCCAAACGTCAATCAGCACCTCATTTCGACTATCACCCCACGACGACCACCATCTCACATTGACCACATCCAACATCGACCACCACCCCACATCATCCGCCGTCCAAGCATCAACCACCACCACCGATCGACCATCACCCCGTATAGACCATCGACCCATATCGTCCAACATTCCTTAAATTTTCCTTTGAATACTCGCGTTAAAGGTTGTGCCACCTATATTTAGTGAGGCCATAGTACTAGTATTGCCCTCTCGTCCGAGCAACAGCCGTGTTCACCCGTCCGTGCAAGCCGAGAATGTAGAACTTGACACGGTGCCACGAAAATATCATTATCATCCGGTTACTTTGTGCAGGCAGCAGTGTATGACTGGCATGAACTGATTGCAGGTGGTATGTATGTATGTATGTATGTATGTATGTATGTATGTATGTATGTATGTATGTATGTATGTATGTATGTATGTATGTATGTATGTATGTATGTATGTATGTATGTATGTATGTATGTATGTATGTATGTATGTATGTATGTATGTATGTATGTATGTATGTATGTATGTATGTATGTATGTATGTATGTATGTATGTATGTATGTATGTATGTATGTATGTATGTATATGTATGTATGTATGTATGTATGTATGTATGTATGTATGTATGTATGTATGTATGTATGTGTATGTGTGTATGTATGTATGTATGTGTATGTATGTATGTATGTATGTATGTATGTATGTATGTGTATGTATGTATGTATGTATGTATGTATGTATGTATGTATGTATGTATGTATGTATGTATGTATGTATGTATGTATGTATGTATGTATGTATGTATGTATGTATGTATGTATGTATGTATGTATGTATGTATGTATGTATGTATGTATGTATGTATGTATGTATGTATGTATGTATGTATATGTATGTATGTATGTATGTATGTATGTATGTATGTATGTATGTATGTATGTATGTATGTATATGTATGTGTATGTATGTATGTATGTATGTATGTATGTATGTATGTATGTGTATGTATGTATGTATGTATGTATGTATGTATGTATGTATGTATGTATGTATGTATGTATGTATGTATGTATGTATGTATGTATGTATGTATGTATGTATGTATGTATGTATGTATGTAGGTATGTATGTATGTATGTATGTATGTATGTATGTATGTATGTATGTATGTATGTATGTATGTATGTATGTATGTATGTATGTATGTATGTATGTATGTATGTATGTATGTATGTATGTATGTATGTATGTATGTATGTATGTAGGTATGTATGTATGTATGTATGTATGTATATGTATGTATGTATGTATGTATGTATGTATGTATGTATGTATGTATGTATGTATGTATGTATGTATGTATGTGTATATGTATGTATGTATGTATGTATGTATGTATGTATGTATGTATGTATGTATGTATGTATGTATGTATGTATGTATGTATGTATGTGTATGTGTATGTATGTATGTATGTATGTATGTATGTATGTATGTATGTATGTATGTATGTATGTATGTATGTATGTATATGTATGTATGTATGTATGTATGTTATGTAGTATGTATGTATGTATGTATGTATGTATGTATGTATGTATGTATGTATGTATGTATGTATGTATGTATGTATGTATGTATGTATGTGTATGTATGTATGTATGTATGTATGTATGTATGTATGTATGTATGTATGTATGTATGTATGTATGTATGTATGTATGTATGTATGTATGTATGTATGTATGTATGTATGTATGTATGTATGTATGTATGTATGTATGTATGTATGTATGTATGTATG